>JAOTON010001604.1:12500-570000 GCA_034440635.1 Lepas anatifera | reverse complement strand
AGAGAATGGGAAGTTATTTTAAGCCTTACTTACAGAAATAGAGTCATTTTCAACCAAATCCGATTTTCCCTATGCATTTTGTGATCCGACCCTAAGCAATCGATAACGATCGATACAAATCATGTTACCGCAACTTTTGGTACTCGGTGGTTCCTTTATTTGATATGAATACTAGATTAATAGATTAAATCCTGTTTTCACTGGCGACGCTAAACAATGTTTTGGAGGTGAGGTCACTTTGCCTGGCCTGGTCACCTGGTCTGTAATGACCCAAACGTAAAATGTTATAAAAAAACGAGACGGATTAACAACAAGGTGTGTCAAGTACGGTACCACAAAAATCGACCATCTTTCACACCACTGCAAAAACAGACGAGGCGTTCAATCAACTCCACTTAGGGCCAGGGTTAACATGCGTCCCTTTGGGGAGCAAAATTTCCTCCTCTCTGGTTTACCCCAAATAGTGCAGAAACGTAGAAACGCAGAACAGCGCAACTCACAGTACCGTATTCCTGACCACTCTTACACATCGTAAAATTTGTTTTTAGATCAGGTCAAGTCAGTTCAAGAAGCTTCTTAAGGTCCAGCGACCCGAGCTCAAAACCCAAAATAACGAGCTTGAAACTGCGCCAAAGGAACATCTGCCAACCAATCAGTTCCAAGCATTCATTATGTGGTAAAGTCATAAGGATCTACAAAGCTGCAATGTCAGAATTTTCATATTGGTCACCTGAGATGAGTTAATCACTTGGTTACCCCACTACAAGTTTATGGTAAAAATATAAACGGCTCGTTTGCTGCAAATATTGGATAGATCAACTTGAAAGTTCCAGCACTATGCATTCTTACCACGATCTTGACCATTGATTTGAGTTTTTGAATATCTGACCTTTCAAAGGTCATGTGAGGCTGCATGAGAATAGATTGATTATTTTGTCAATAACTTTGCACTGAATTGACAGAGAGCTCTCATGTCACATTCTTTGTGCTTATCTTGTCACGGGGATTCAATTGATATGCAGCATGACTAGGTATATCAGACTATCATTTGACGCTGACCTAACTTCAGGTCAGATCATTTTTCCCATACGTCCCCATCCCAGCGGGGCGCGTCGTGCCAGGGAGCGCGTGTTAACACCCACCCTGGTCGGCCTCCAAGCCACCGTCACCCTGGTAGGGATTGTTCAAACATCCCTCTCGAACTCAGCTCCTTTGCAGGATAGCAAAAAAAAACTCGAAAGCTGGTGGATAGCTCATACAAATTCATTAAGCAACTACATCGGTTATTTTTTGGCTCAGGTTAATTTTGAGGTCCTGCCAGATCAAAGAAAGTGGCATGTTAGAGCAGAGATTCTGGGCTCCAGCGTCAAACAGAGTTCAGTTAGAATCATTTTTGGTACAATTCACTTTCTATCGTCACGGCGAATCTAATGATGTATAATGGCTATACTAGGTCCAAACATAAAGAATGACCTGAACTAAGAGCAGACCAAGGTCACTATATAAACTAGCAGTGTCAATTTGCATATGAATCGACTGGCTATAACAATCCAAACGTAATGGTATCAAAATAAAAACTTTATCATCGCTTCTGCAAAGTTCATCGTTTCCTGCAAAGACCCAAGTCTGAAAGCCTGCTTAAGTAGCCCCAGATGAACTATCAGCGGTCACAGTTCTAAACTTGGAACATGAACCTATAAAGGGGCCTAGGATACTATGATTTGCAGAATACAGATGTATTCCTGGTGATGTCTACGGATATATAGCAATGTTTGGGCCAATTTCCGTTTTCCCCATGCATTTCTAATGGAGGGGCCATGTGATCCGTACCTGACCCTATGTCATCGATATGAAACATTCCGGAATGTTTTTTTTTGTACTCAGTGGGGTCATTATGTGGCATAAGTTTGAATTTGATAGAGCCATCAATTTCTTACTTATGCCACCGTAACCCGCGCCCCGGTGGGCCTCCGAGCCACCTTTGCCCTGGTGGGGGTGCTCGAACACCCCCTCGAACTCGGCCCCTATGCGGGATAGCGAAAAAACGCGAAGGCTGGTGGATAGCCCGTACAAATTCATGACGAGGCTGTATTGTCACTTTTTGCTTCGGGTTGATATTGAGGTCATGACAGGTAAAAAAGGCGACATTTTGAGTAAAGTTTTTGGCCTGTATCATTCGACAGATTTGATTTAAAATAATTTTTAGGCATCTTTCGCTTCCTTTCAAACTGACCTCAGGTCAGGTCAAGATCACTTTTTAACCTAGCATAGCCTATATGCATACTAATCGACTTGCAATAGCAACCCAAACGCAATGGTATCAAAATAAAAGCTGTATCATTTTTTCATTCAGTTTTGTCCTAAGTCTGAAAACTGCTTAAGTAGCCCCATGGGGCGTGCGGGCAGATGACCTCTCACAGGTCACAGGTCAAACATTGCAACATAAACCTGGAAAGGACCCAGAATACTACGATTTGGAGAACATGAAGGTAGTCTCAGTTGTATCTACACAAACACAACCCAATTTCTGTTTTTCCCCTGTATTTCCGATGGAGAGGTCATGATCCGTGCTTGACGTTAGGTCATCGACATGAAAAATCCCGTTCTATATTTTGGAGCAGTTGGTGGGCCCATTATGTGGTATAATTTTCAATCTGATAGATTTACCCATTTCGTACGTATGCCACCTTAAACATTTCTGGAGGTGAAGTCACTTGACCTGCACTGGTGACCTGACCTGAGATAACCCAGACTCAAAGTTTTTGGGAAAGTTGCGGAGTTGATCAAGGAGTAGGTGGTACCGTTTTTTCGTGCCGCCGGAAATCCCGAGGAGGTGTTCAAACACCCCCACCAGGGCGAGGGTTAAGGCACATTCACAGCGTTTCCTCATTCCGGAAGTCGCATGCAATCGCTATTCCAATACATAGTGAAATAATCTCACGACTCGCGTCCAATTTTCAGCAGGCGACGTCCGTTAGATCATCAGGAGACAATTTTCATTTTGCCTTTCTGGACTGACTGCGAGTAGCTTATGCGATTTGTGCGTATTGTATTGTAGTAGTCTAAAATAATATTGCGTGCGCGATGTTTTTTCATTAACTTGTCACCAGCATTATTTTGAAGTTTTAAATGTCATAAAGTGGATGTGTGAAGCCAAGTTTTCGGAAAGTAACGATTAGCGATAATGGGTCGGAGCCACCTTCGCTTTGACGGGGGTGGAGGGGGGTGCCCCCTAAGATCTCGAGAACCACGCTAGATAGCAAAAATGGTAAGAGGTGTTCGATAGCCCATCCAAGCCTCCATAGAAAAATTTTGGGACATTTGTGTCAGGTCACATTTAAGGTCACTTAAAGGCAAGTTATACCACCATACCGATCACATGCAAATGAAAGTTTTCAGTCATTTCATCGGAAGTAGTAAAGGCAGAGCAAAACAATCTAGATCATGGGAATCCTCATAGCCAGACGAATCGAATGACATATGATATAAAATCGCTAGGTCAAATCAGATCAAATCTAGGATTTAACCTGACCCGGGGACAGGTCAAGGTCAAATTAGGTTAGAATGCATATAATTAGAACCGCAAGGATAAGGCGAGCAAACATTCTTCCGCCATCCATTTCTAAGTTATTCGGTTTTAACCATTTGTGCCATGTATTTCCAATGAAGAGGTCATGTTTTCTACCTTCCTTAGGTCATCGATAAAAAATAACGGAATATATTTTGTAGAAGGCGGTGGGTCCATTATGTGATATGAGTTTCAGTCGGATAGGTTTACCCTGTTCTGAGTTTTGCTATCTTAAACTTTTTTGAGGTGAGATCACTTGACAGACAGATGGTAACGGCGCCACACGCCACCATTTGTATTCTATCTCCAAAAAACCCGAGGGGTGGGTAGCCGCCCCTACCCCGTCAATGCACGTGTGAAGGACCAGTACTCGATTTTGTGTTCCAAAAAAGATGGAAGTAGAGCCCAGAAGAAAACAAGAGCCATTCGTGATGTGGGCCAATTTTCCACCTCGCCCTAAAAAGTCATCCTGGCGCCGTGGATGATGGCCAGCGCACGGAGCTGGATGCGTGTGCAAGGGTATGTTCATTAAGGTGTATCAATACAGGGGTTATTTTAACAGTGCATGGTTTTTATATGATTTTATCATGCCCTGTATCTGTCGAAACAAATTGGCGTGCTCCATTCCCATCAAATTCAAATCCCCATCCTGCCCCTGGCGATCGAAGTTTTGCCTATCTCCCAGCAAGCGCCATAGCGGCAAACCTTGGAACTACCACACTCGGGTATATTAATGGACGCAGATGCTGTCAAACTGCTGACAAAGACATACATACTGCGCTAACGGAATCATGAACACCACAGCCATGATACGGTATCAAGATGTGCCTTGCTTTTCTACCTTTGCTAGGTACGAGGCATCCGGGTAGAACTATCATGACTATTACCAAAACCTTATGCACGGGACGCGACCTTTTGTGCTGATATCGCGCCATAGTTTCATTGGCTCCACTATCAGAGCCGTGTTCTCTTCCGAAATGCGACCGATGTCCATTTGAAACCCGTTTATTACGGCCGCCGTTCCACTGTTGGAGAATCCGTAGCGATCGGCAGCCAGAGCCGTATTCGCCAGCCTGTCCGTATTCCACGCAGCGGCGTCATGGTCGTCGGCATCTCCAGGCTCCCAGTCGACATCAGAAGGACGGTCGTCTGTTTCAGAGGACTCGGTGTCACCTGCAGTGTCTGTCACGGTGCCAGTTGCATGGCTCTGCAAGCCGGAAGGTCCGGGGTCGGTGCTGGGTGGCCCGGCTGCACCATATGGACCGACTTCGCTGCTTGGTGGGCCTCCGGCCGTCGGCGGCTCCCTCCCCTCTCTCTCGGACAGCCTCCACCTACGCAAGGCCGCTGTCTGCCGCCGGCTGCTCTCTTGGAGATCGATGCCTCCGAGGAACATTTTCCCCGGCCCTCGTTGATTCATGATTAATTCACCTCAGCCGGCGGCACTCGGTTGTCACGAGGACAGCTGCAGTGGGTCAGGTTCCTGCACTTGCAGACAGCGATGTCGAAAAGCTTGTTGAAGAACTTTTCCCTTTCTGTAGCCTCGCGTTCTTCTGGTTCCGGTTTTTCGTCACGACTCTGTTCATACTCTGGAATTTCTTGTAGCACGCGACAACCTTCAAGAAGACGTTATTGGGCCGTATGACCGGGATTCCTTCGCTTTCCCATACAGCTATTATTTTGTCAGCGACATTTTTAAAGTTCCTTTTAACGGCTCACCACGTGCTTTCACACGCCTGTCATGGAGGAGCCGGATGTAATTTACAACATCTTTGTTGGTAGGAGGTTGGTTTGAGGGAAGCTGGTTCGGTGCTCCTAGGTAGAAGTGATTGGAATTACTGCGGAGCGGCATCTTCACTGAGGATCAAAATACAAAACCTGCAAAGGAGATGGGATCACAGGGTCAGGAATGAACTGCTTTGGCGGAATGGGAAATCAAGATCACTTTGAGAGGTGGAAAATTCACCCTTATTGCATCCAGACGTGTAGTTTGGCTTAGACAAGCTCTGCTACCTTATGCTACCTTAAACCCTATGGAACGACCCGGGTTCGACGCGCCGGCTACTTTAGTCCGCAAGAGGTCCCGCATTTTCAGAGCTTGATTTGGCACAAGCATTTAAAACAAAGCATGAACCGACCCTACAGTACATGCTTATCGAAACATGAGATGCATGATAAAGACCATAATAAAATCACCAGCGGCAGTTCAAGTAATTTAACTCCAATAAAATCGAAGTATTTAGGCGCCTATAATGAGAAAATTACCAACGCGTACGTCCTGGTCACTCACGCAAAGAAAACAAAGATGGATCAAGGTCAGTGAACTGGGTACGCCAGGATTGAGTACTGAACACGGACAGAATGTGACTTGTAGGTAAGCAAGAATAATGATTTGTCACTCTCCTCATTAATACCTATGACAGTTTTTTAGGCACAGTGTCCACTCTCTGCAAGGACGGAACCAGGGAGGGGAGGGGGGCAACTGGGCCATGACCCGCAAAGCACCAGAAAATAAGGGCAAAATGTATACATTTCGCCGTGTAGGTACAACACAAACGAAGCAACTTGTATTAAGGAAAGTCGATTTTGACTCGTAAGCCGTCGAAATCCGATGAGTTTCTGGATAATGATTTTTTTTTACCAAGGATTGGATTTTTTTAACTTGACCCCAAACCCCATTTACCCCCCTCTCATAAAGATATATCTGGATCCGCCCTTGTCTCTCTGCATAAATTTATTACTGGCAGACTCGTTGGAAGAAGGCAAAAATAGAGCAGATGGTGTTTTATCAGCTCACCGCAGGGCGGCGCTGGTGTAGACAATGGTATGAGATGGGGTAACTTTCGCTTGCTTGGGGCAGGATGGGGATTTGAAGTTGGATAAAATAATTGGCACAGTATTGATTCAGGGTGGCTGGGGCATGATAAAATCATATAAAAACCTTGCACCGTGATAAGTGATACACCCTAATGTTCATAGCATTTCCACATAAAAATTTGGATCTGTCGGCCCACCCCCTCGGATCACGGGTAGTACAAAACCAGCCAGAAATAGCCTGATCAGCTAAACATCAAGTTCAACGTCCAAAATGCGTATACACGTGCCCACATACAAGTAATAGGAATCACTTGAAATAGTTTTCTTGTGAAATCCTATGTTATTAAATCAAATTTGTGCCACGTAAAATTTTAAAATGGTAGTTGCGTGACGAGTTTATAACAGAAGCATCAGGCGCAAAACTCATTATAGCCCACTGAATGCGCACAACTCACACATGTCACTCCAGGCAGTTCAGAAAGACAACACAGGTGTTTACCGATGATCCGATCGGACGTCGTCGCCGGAAAATCGGGCGCGAGCCACGCGATTATTCGCCAGGCGTTTGAATAGGTCTTGCATGCGATTGTCGGCATGCAGGAACGCTGTGAGCAGGTCTTAAAAGAGACTTCTGGTCAAGTTTAGGGAGTTTGACCAGCATTGCTACTAATCTTTCGCTGAAATCTGCATAACGTTCCTGTTATGATGTTATTTATGTTACTATGTAAGAAATAACGCATTTGCATACATTTTATGACGTTATTTATGTTACTATTTAAAAAATAACGCATTTGCATGCCAATTGGCGCTCCTGACAGTTCTTTCCAAGGGAAATCAGACGTGACGTATTTGAACAGGGCATGATAAACCGAGAATACAATTTCCATGGATTTACCTGGATTATGTAGTAGTATGTAGTAGTATGATAAACAAAGAATACGACCATTTCCATGGATTTACCTGGATTATTACATCACCAATGATTTAAATTATCAAAGATAACATTTTTAGGTCATTCTGGATGGGACCACCGATTGCACTTTAGATGGAGACAATCGGCTAATTAATGTTCGAGCTAAGACAGCAAGGAGGCTAGGAAGTGCCCCCCGTGCCAGGTGCGTTGCAGTTCAGACCTGTGCCAGTTACGGGATAATGAGTGGGGGACAAGGCGATCATTGGCGGAACTCATGTTAAGTCATAAACATGTCCTAACCCTTCGTTCATACGTGGTGGAACGGGGGAAGTACCGGAGCACCGTGCCCCCCCCATTGACGGACCAGGGGGCACCACCATTGAGGTGCGCTTCCCAAGTCGGCGAAGATAGCAATACAATAGCGCTAGGTCCGGGCTTTCGGAAAACAACTGAGCTTAAAACATTGTTTTCAAAGACCATTAGAGTCTGACAGCAAATCCACACACCACTTTGTTGTTTTTTTTTGGAGGGGAGGAACTGGAATGAACCAAACACATTCTCAGCACGCTTCAGAAACATACGGCTGTGTCAGCATTAGCTGAACCAGTGGATATTCGTTTTTAGCGAAAATAAGAAAGGTAGAATATATCGACGCACTTCTTTCCACGCTCAGACACATAACGGCTCACTTGAGCTGTCGTCGAGCGCGTTTTCCGCTACCTGGCGAACACGTGTGCTCGCACGCGAGGGGAGCGCAGCTGGGCGCCACAAACCGACCCGGTGACCAGATCTGGCTGGTTTTCCGCTGTGTTGTGCCGGCCCCCGTGGTCCCGTGCTGGCCCCCGTTGCCGGTCCGTAAGGTTGGGACTGGCTAGTGCTCGACTTTCCTCCCGCATTTGTGAATCAGAGAGGAAACGAGCGCCATCCGACGCCATCCTCGTGTGACAACACTTCATTTTACTGTGTGTTTGAGTGGGTTTCGTGCGGCGAGACATCACCGAAACTCGTGCGACCTTGAATATGGTGAGTACCAATTAACTGGAGTCTTATCAACTCTTGGCCCATTCATGCGCAAGGACATCGTCCTTACAAGCTTTCAGTTGAAAATGTTGGCAGATATGTAGCGACATACACACTACACACCTGTGCTGGGCCCGTACAACGCCCTTACACCTGTTCTGTAACCACTATTGAACAACTCCACAGTTCCCATGTATCTTAATCTAATTTAGTTTAGATACAAGAATCACCAACGCGTATAAATACTAGGTACTCGCTGACAGCTGAAGCTCAACTATTCGAAACAACAAATACGCGTGACATGACAGAAACGCCCCCTACCTTCACAATCTCCAGTCACGCACATGAATCACAGCACGTTTTTTAATTGGAATTCACTTTGATGCCACACATCGACGTCACGGTTTGCATTGGAAAATGTATTTCAAACCTTCGGTCTGCAGTAGAATAACCCGTTCCTGACGGAATTCACCCTGGCGTACCTGACTTAAAACACGCTCCTACACATTACAGGGGCATTCTGCGACATTTCTTCAGCCAACGCCGTGATCGATTTTACAGACCCGTATCTTAAAATTTCTTAAAATTTCGTCCAAGGGGATTATCCATAGGCCCGAACACGCCTGTGCTATCTTTACGACACTGGGTGCAACAGTTGAGGGGTTACAGCCTCCGACAATTTACATCCTTTGTACATACATCAATATCTTCTGAAGCTGATCTATCCCTTTCAAGTAATGATAAATGAGTAAAACTATGTATTAACAAGTTTTAACAAGCGCACTAGAGGGGCTTTGGAGGCACCCTTCCACCTGTTTTTACACGGTGTCCGGATCACCACTCGTATGCAAAAAAAACGGTACTTGGTCACATTCGAGCGTATTTAACGGCGTTCGAGTGCTGAGGGAATTTTGAAAATCAGTCGGCATTTTTTCTTCTTCTTATTGGCTTTCAAAGTCAGACCTACATTATGAGATCGCCGCAATCGTTCGGTTGGACCAGCTTACTTTCATTGGAGACCGAGTGGTGACGTCATAACGCCATATAACCGGTATGATATGTCAAGGTCACCTCACATGAAGGTCAAGGTCAAGTTCAAAAGTTACAGGTCAAGGTCATATCTGCACTTTCTAGGTCATTGACTCCAGTGCTTCCGGTAAAATGATGTTACCCGGTCTGACGTACAGTATGTTATGACGTCATAATTAAGGTAGGGGAAGAGGGTCATAATGCGCCCTGTTCGAAAATGCGCCCATGGCTGTTTTGAAAATACTAGAAGTTCGTCAGCTCTATTCTTGTATTATTATTTTTCCCACTACTATTGCCCATCTTTTCCAGTGACCAAAGCAACTGGTAAGCACCGTGCATCTATGCTAGACATGTTTATCTGTTTTACATGCACTGTTTAACCATGACAGTGGTTTTCAAAGCATGCATGAAAATGTGCTGTGATAGACATTGTGTAGAGGTGAATATTTTCGAGATCTACATTCTTTTATTTCATTTATCAACGAAACCATCGAGGTCTTCTTTGCATACATCTGCGCCATAATTTTGTTTTACCTGGACCCTGCTCATTTTAACCTCGCCCCACCGGGGCCATCGATGGCCCCCCTAAGGTTTTTCCGGGATAGCAGAAAAACGACGAGGTGCAGCACCGCGGTTGAGGGCTCTACCTCTCACTGCATCATTTTCCCATCATCCCTGAAATTTTTTACCCCGGGTCACCCAAGGTCAGGTCACCAAACGAGGTCAACCAAGGTCACCTCGCTTCAACTTTAGAGGTCTGTAAGAGCTACATTTCGAAATCGATCGATTTGAAACTTCCTACACTTCATGACCTCTTCAGGGTCTACAAGGTGTATGTCCGGGATTTTTTCGATTTCGTGACCTGAGGTCAGGTCACGAGGTGACCTCTCCCATTGAAAAAGCATGGGGAAATACTGTCTTATGATCTAAAAGTTACAAAAACGATTGCAAATGCTCGGCATGCTCAGAAAATTCACGGATTCCAGGGACCATATTTTCCTTTTGACTTCCCCAAGGTCATCCAAGGTCACCAGGGGTCAAAAACAGTATTCTGACAATAACTTTTGACCTAATTGAGCTAGAGCGCTGAATTAAATACCATCGTGTATGTCTCGTCACTGGCTTTTGTTTGATATATGACAAGGTCACCTTTTGACCTTTCGTGACCTCAGGTCATATTAGGTCACGACGTGCCCCCCCTCCTCCGATCGGCAATCCTGGATCCGCGTATGTGCTCTGGTGGCCTCTTGCGTATGCTAGAGTAGTGTGATCGTGTGTGAGTTTTGTATTTCCAATTAACACGAGCATTGACGGGGGATACCCTCCCCCTCGGGTTTTTCGGAGACAGGAGAAAAATGGCGGCGCGTAGCGCCGCCGTACTTGGCATACCTTTTCCCTCATCATTTTTAAAACTTTTGTGAAAGTTTTAAGGTTAGGTCATCTCAGATCAGGTCACCAGTACAGGTCAAGTGACCTGACCTCAAAAAAGTTTAAAACTGCATAAGTCGGAGCAGGGTGAACTTATCCTATTGAAACTCATATCACATAATGGGCCTACCGAGTTCTCTAAACTATTTTCCGGTATTTTTGATGTCGATGACCTATAGTCAGGTACGAGGCATAACCTCTCCATTGGAAATACATGGGAAAAATGGGTTTTATTGAATAACTCGGTAACAGATGGTGATAGAGCGGTTATTTTAGCTGCATTAGATTTGCCTTGGCTTTGCAGTTCTAATGATATGCACTTTATATAATTTGACCCTGACCTGACCTCAGGTCAGGTCAAATCCTTGATTTGACCTAGCAAGTTCAAATTATATATCATTCGATTCGGCTTGCTGCGAGAATTAACCTCGCCCCACCGGGGGCCATCGATGGCCCCCCAAGGTTTTTCCGGGATAGCAGAAAAACGACGAGGCGCAGCACCGCGGTTGAGGACTCTACCTCTCACTGCATCATTTTCCCATCATCCCTGAAATTTTTACCCCGGGTCACCCAAGGTCAGGTCACCAGACGAGGTCAACCAAGGTCACCTCACTTCAACTTTAGAGCTCTGTAAGAGCTACATTTCAAAGTCGATCGATTTGAAACTTCCTAAACTTCATGACCCCTCCAGGGTCTACAAGGTGTATATCCGGGATTTTTGATTTCGTACCCTGAGGTCAGGTCACGAGGCGACCTCTCCCATTGGAAAAGCATGGGGAAAAGCTATTTCATGATATAAAAGCCACCAAAATGATTGAAAATGCTCAGACTGCTCAAAACAACGTTTTTGGACACCCTTTCACGGATCCCAGGGGTCATATTTGCCCTTTGACTTTTCCAAGGTCATCCAAGTCACCAGAGGTCAAAAACAGTATTTTGACAATAACTTTTGACCTAATTGAGCTAGAGCGGTGAAACAAACACCATCGTGTTTGTCTTGTCACTGGCTTTCATTTGATATACGGCAAGGTCACTTTTGACCTTTCGTGACCTCAGGTCATATTAGGTCACGAGGTGACCTCTGGCGGTCAAACCACTGGCGGAAGGTCTTTACGTTCCACATAGCGGAAAAAATACTGGCAATTTGCTATCAAATGTACTTTACCAGGTCTCAATAACTCTAATGGCATAAGAGTTATGCCCAGTTTGCTTAATCATTGCATATTTGAGTGAAAATAGCCGATCTTGACCTAATTTGACCTCTGGAGGTCAAACCATTGACCTGAGCACTAAAACATGCCAAGTAATTTCTTACTGAATTCATGCGAGCTTTCTATTGCACTTTGCAGATTTGCGCTAACGCCCATATTTTCGGAGTTAGAGGGGGGCCATCGATGGCCCCCGGTGGGGCGAAGGTGGCGCCGGACCCCGGTGGGGCGCGGGTTAATATGGCTTAAGTCGTTTTGCTCTATCTTTACTTGTTCAGATGTAATGGCCGAAAAACTTAATTTACATGTTATCCCTATGACAGCATGTTTTGACCTCTCGCGACCTTAAATTTGACCTGACAAAAAATGGTTCAAATATTTTCGATTGAGAAATAGATGGGCTACCCAACGCCGTTTACTGTTTTTCGCTACCTACCGTGGTTCTCGAGATCTTAGGGGGGCGGGTACCCCCCCCTCGTCAAAGCGAAGGTGGCTCAGACCCCCGTCAATGCGCGTGTTAAGTAGTATTCGTGCTGTCTTGGTTTTATTCTTGGCTTTCTCTTTCCTTAGTTTGTGAGCATTAGGTGTGAGTTTGAGGTTGAGGGACAAGTGAGGAGCAATTAAGTTGAGTTACATAACGAATAAATCACGTGACATGGGGAATTGAAGTGTATGAAACTGTTGCAGTGTTTAATAAAAAGAAAGGAACCTCCTTTGTTTCATATTCGGTTCTCTCGAGCCAGACGAGAGATTCAGTTCTCTCGAATAGATTGAGTTTTTGTTCTGAAATCTGAGAAAACCCGATCGGAGGTCTCGGAGACCTTAGTGATTAATTGGAAGCGTTGGTTCGGTAGTTGCAACCATATGCTGGAGTGGAAGGTACGCAAGGGGAACATCGGCTGCAGAGAGGTAGGATGTCGGCTGGACAGCGGGGGGATGTCGGCTGGACAGCGGGGAGACCTCGGCCCGACTTGGATATCGGGTAGATCTCGGCTGGACGTCGGCAATGATCTCGGCTGGACGTCGATTTGATCTCGGCTGGATGTCGGCTGGACCTCGTAATATGCGGACTTACCCACTGAGCAGCTGACGTCGGGCCGAGCTCGGGCCGATGATCGGCTCGACTTCGGCATGTTTACTGGGGTGCGGCACTTCGCGCTGCCGTTTTTTGTGGTGCTGGAAAAATCCGAGGGGGATGCTCAAACACCCCCACAGGGCGAGGGTTAAAATGTGTCCAGTGAACATCAAAACTCATTTCGAAGTGATCAAGCTTGTTTTTACTTTGGTTTTCATCATAAAAGGAAAACTAGTGCATGGAAATGCATCTTTCGAACTCGGACCCCATCGCGTGCAGAGCGGACGTGCTACTAGCCGCGGGACCATACGCGGATCTAGGGGGGCTAAGGGGGTGCAGGTGCTCCCCCTTCTGATCGACCCCCGGTGCCCCCTAAAATGATCACGGCACCCGCCTG
Source organism: Lepas anatifera (assembly GCA_034440635.1). Lineage (NCBI taxonomy): Eukaryota > Metazoa > Arthropoda > Thecostraca > Lepadidae > Lepas > Lepas anatifera. The sequence continues at coordinate 556,548 of JAOTON010001604.1, read as the reverse complement.
AAAGGTTGATGGTGCCGTCTGAAACGTTGCATCCCACCCACTCCTCTCCCCCACCCCCCAGGATGCGAAAATCGGTGTCCACCGATAGGATTTTGCACCCACTTGATATATTTTGCCGGTCAAAATTGGTGCCCTAAAAGCGTAATAAGCATATATTGCGCAATATTCTGACTTTTTATCCTATTTGTTTTGGAAAATAATGCTTACCTCGTCTAGTTTTGACTTCATTCTTCAATTTATCCGTTTTCAAAAATGCCCTGCAAAATAGAAGAGGGAATTCCCTTGATAAAGCAGAGTTTTTTTCACCAAGTTCGTCTCATTACAGTGCAACCATATAAAGAAATATTGCAGTTACTGGCGTGGCTTAGGCAGCCTTGGCGCAAAGGATTTTCACTGCTTGTCAGGATAGTGGCCAGCCAGCGATTGTGACGGTGTATTGCCTTGACTTGACTACGGCTGAGGGCGTTAAGATACCACGGCTGGATACTACTAATCAGGGTACTTTAACTACCTACTGATAGTACTTCTGCCGAGAAGGTGAGCTTGGCACTTTCTTGTTTTTTGTTTGCTATTTTTTTGGGTTCATTGTGTGACAGGCAGGCGCGTGCGTGCCCTAGGCCTCAAAACCGCAGTGAGAATCGACAATCGGATGTGTTTTCGAATTACATATCAGCAGTTGATACCACTCTATTTTTTGCAATTTCTTATCTTTGGCTTCTGATTAAATATACTGAAGTGATTCTTTCTTTGTGCGATAAATAACTGTTAATTTCAATGGAAGCTGTCAAGTGATTGTGTCATAAGATTGACAGCTTTTCTGAAGCACACAGGTCACTAAACCAAAAAAATTGTATGGAAATGATTTGCCTGGTTTCCATGCTGAATGAGCCACTATGGATAGAGCTGAGGATCTGGATACAGTGACAGTGGTTTCCATGACACTTGAGATGGGATGCAGATAGAGCTGTAACAGATAAAGATTGAGATAGAAGAATCTTCACTCGCAGCTTTGCCTCCATGTCTAGCGCACCTTTGACATATATTGTCACTCACTTTACTTTCCCTTTACCAAAGATACAGTTTTGATTGATTAATAATGTTTGTGTTTAAGAAAGTTGTTTAATAAATAGTTTGGTTTACAGTTGATTGGAATTTTGTCTTATTTTATTTTCTTTAATAAAGAAAGCTTCACCCTCTGCAGACTACTCTCTGCAGTGTAAAGAAAGGCTTTACACCACCTTCCCATGTGCTGCCAGACCTGAGTGGGTACAGATGGATGAGAAGTGGATTGAAACTTAGTTGTCATTGCCAAAAACTCTGTATTGTAAATGCATCCATACCCATCACACGTCTGGATCGGCATTGTGCATGGAAACCAGATCATTCATCACAGGAGTCAACAGGTTTTAATGTATGTTGCAGATAAGCAATTCTTATAACTCTACCTCCTATACTCTTTATATCTCATTTATTCACCATTTGTAGTAATTGTAAGTCTCCTACATTGTATCCTCTTTTATTTCTCTCCACTCTTGGACTTACTCCAGTTTCTTGCTCACTTCCCTCTTGTTTGTTTTTTAGGTACTTAAAATAGCACGTCTTTTTCTCCATTTTGATTTTGATTCCTAATTCAATGAAACCATAATCTGACTTTCATTGTGGCTCCACTAGCAGGGAGTGATGCCAACAAGGGATATACTAATGTCAACACCTTTATTGATTACATGGGCTTAATCATGTTTATGGCTGCATAGGATTGGAAGGATACTCCTGCCTACCTGATAAATAAGACCTATTTACTACTACCTGGTAGTCAGCCCCCCTCCAACAGGAAGCACAGACTACCTGATGTGATGTCACCCCTTGTAGCATATAACATGGGGAAATTAAATGATTACATATCCAAATTTGTGCAAAAAGAGGTCCAGAATCGAAGATGAAATGCATATTTATTGCATTTGGGATAAACTTGATTATCATGTATTTACACATATTCATAAGTGGGCAGTGCCTTTAGAGGTAGTTTGACAGACAACCCTGAGGTGAAGGAATTCCTCCACAGCAGTGTGACATCGCTCGGGTGTGGAGGAATCCCTCTTGAACGTATCTTTAAGTAAAGATATCTTGCCTGGTAGTGGGCTATAAAAACTTAGGTGTGGCTTCTTGGACTTCTTTGGCACTACCAAACCAGCTACTGAAACAAATTTAAAATCACTCAGTTTCATACTTTTTCGAACTTATTTGCATATGAATTGAAAAACAAAATAGAAATTGTAATTGTTGAATTGTCAGAACAAAATGTATGCTATCTGACCAGGCACTGTGAGGCAGATACCGAAAATGGCATGCAACTGCATAGTTGTAAATTTTTAAACCATAGGAGTATTTTGCTTTGCTAAAAAAATATTGAATGGGCTTTTTTGAAGCATTTAATGATTATATTGAAAAATGTATTTCCAAAGGTGAGGCTGCTTTAAAATTGAGAAATAGCCTTTGTGGTAGAGGCTTTTATTAAGCTTAAATTTGATGCAGGATAGAATATAATGGAATGTGGAGTGCCATCAGGGGCATTGTTTTTCTTAAATCATTAGGATACCCAAATTGATAAATTGTGGCGCCGTCTGTCGGTTTTCCTCTTCAACGACCGCTCTTGGCCACTCGTCTCCGCCTCCGTCCTGTTTCTGCTGTGCTATGGGTGTCAGTGTCGGTGTCCGCGGACCATGGGGGTCAGATAACGCTCAGCCGTGGGGTGGTCCGTCGCTGCCTGGGTCCGCTGGTGGTCTGAGGACGGCTCCGGTTTTGTTTTTGACCTGAGTGTGATGAGTTTCTATTAAAGGTGTGATGGCTTCAAATATTTTTCAACTGAGCAATTAGGATCCTTCTTCATTCCAAGGAAGCAAAACACATATGCCATCCCTTTTAGACACATGATGTGTGAAGGATGCATGTGTCAGTTTTTATTGTGTGCCTCAGTATTTTAATTAAGGGTCACGAACATGTTTGTGGTCTGAACTTATCTGCCATTGAAAGTAGGAAGTTGAATTTATTTTGACCAAATGTATCACCCCCATTTCACTTGCATCAATTACCTTATGCGAAAAATCACAAAAAAACTATTTTAAGGGCTGATGGTAGTATCTGACCCAAAATTTGGATAGGAAGCTTCAAAACAATACATACCTTCATCCACTATCTTAAATAGCCTATCCATAAAGAGCTTGACTACATAAACGAAATATTTTCGGTAAATGTACTATACATGGTGTGCATCGGAATGGACTCTCTGTGTTCACGTAAATGGGGTTGGCCGATCATTTTTGCCCTTGGTTGCGCCCTGGGTTACTCTATTACATTGGGTTGCGCTGTTTGACGACGGTAACGTGTCAGCCGGGTAGCAGAGGGGGCGCAGTGTTGTGAGGCGTAGCGGACCAGTGTGCAAGGTCCCTGGATCAAAGCAGACCTCTGGCAGCATTTTCCTCGAACGTTTCCTACCCAGGAGATAGCAGTCCCCGCGTGGACCCGGAACTTGAGGTGACCATCCAGCGCCGTTGTTATAAGGAGGACGGATGATGGTGTTTATGACTTTTTATGAGGCGTTCTGTACATGGCACCTTTGCCCACCTCTAAAGAAGTGTGTGAGAGAATTTAGATTGTTAAGGTAAGGGTGTTCTACGTTGATATCTCAAAGTAATGTGGAGGCTATTTCAAGTAATGGGTCGCAAGATGTTTTTAACTTGCGAGTGAGTGGTCGCGGCAACGACAGAAAGGCCAACCAAGGGTGTTAATTTAGAACTTTTAGGCTCACAGAGTGCGTGAAAAGGACCGCACTGTCACCGCTCAGGTTCAAGACCTTGAAATTTGGAATTTTTAATTTTGGCTTAAGTTACCAAGTATCCAATTTGCCTACGTTACTCGAGTTCCTCCATTTCAGCAAGAAATTTCGGTTGATTAGAAACTGCATCTGAGCACCTGGCCAGGATGGCCCGGGTTCTTCTGGTGAGGCTACAGTGCCCTCTCTGACTGGGCAGCAGGAAAGGAGAAGTGTAAGAGAACATTTAGACCACCACGGTTGATAAGAAATTTGGGCCCTATTTGAGCCTATGTTCGTCGCAATTCTAAACCTACCATATTCTAGCCTATCATAACCTATTTTTAACCTATTTTATCCTGTCTCCTCGAACCCTTGATGCAAAATGCACTTGATTATATATTCGGGCACAGCCCTTTATCAGAATCAGCTAGGTCAAATCACAAATTCTCAGTCACGATGACTATCACTACAATCATGCTCCTTGCTTCGCAGGCACAGCAGGTACCCGCGCGCCCGTAGGCATTTAATCTCTAGGGCGCATTCCTGCGTCTGGTAAGGATGACTTCGCGCCGTCGACTGTTTTAGTTTGAACTGGGCCAGTAGCCGATGCTGACTTTGTTTAGAACAAATTAGCACTATGGTTAGTTTTACAGTAATTTTGAATTTGTGTCTTGATATGGTCCTAGAGGAGAGCCTTGCTATCGTTTAGAGGCAATTTGAGAGGTGCTATCTAGGGTTTTTTATTCATTTGAGAGGTGAATTCTAGGGACTTTAGCCTGTCCGTCAGCGTTTTCATTTCCTAGAATTTGGCGGTGGCCGAGGATCCAAAGAAATAAGATCTGTGGGATATCGTCGATACCCTTCTGAATGTCTGGCATAACGTCATGGCTGAGGTTGATTGCGTTACTGATGGCTTGCAAGACAGATTTAGAGTTTGAACAGATGATGGCTGAGTTGATGTGTTGGGTTCGGACCAGGGCTAATGCAACTAGGATGGTAACTGCATCGGCTGTAAAGATAGAGCAATTTCCTAGAGGCAAATGTTTTGCCCTCAGATGCCGAGGCCTAGTTTTTTTGTGCCTATTCTAGAGCCGTCTGTTAAGGCGAAGGACTTGCTGCCGTTATAAGACCGGAAATCTAGAAATTTCTGGGAGACCTCTATTAGGTCTACTTTATGGGAGGTGAAAAGAAACTCTACTTTGGGCCCTCTGCGAGTCTAAAAACGGGAAAGTGGGGGCTTGCCTATTGTTTCTGGGATCACAAGATTCAGGCTTTCCAGGGTCTTGGCTACTCTGTGTTTGAACGGAGGCCAGCGGAGTGGCGGTTGCCAGATTAGCTGTCGCCATTTTTCGGCCCATGCTAAAAAGCTGGAGCGCGTCCCCCTTGGGTGTAACCACTAATATTTCACCTTTAAAACTGGTCAAAAAGCAAATTATACGCATTTATAATCAACAGTACTAGATTCATGTTTAGCACGTGAGTTTGAAAGATGTCCAAGTAAGAAGCATGTGTCTGGCAGCACGCGCAGTGGGGCGTGAGCTTGACGTCACTTTCTTTAGATCGCCTTATCTCTCGTAAACATGACCGGGGAGGACGGGGTCGGTAGAGGGTGAATTTCACATTGTTTATCCGCCAACGGGAAGTTCTGGGACGAATGAAATATTTACCAAGTAGTTTTTCGACATGCTTTATCACATGGCTGTCTCAGTCCAAATCCAATTATGAAGGTGCCGCATTCCCTTTAAACTGGTCCACCACTCCGGTGGCACATTCTCGGCACATGTCACCGGAGCAGCCCCCTGTTCCGAGAAATCCTGGCAAATCGGGAGTGCCTCGCTGTCCGGTACGGTGGGATGTGTGACAGCCGCAGGGAGCGGGCGGACATAGCAGTCCCGTAAGGGTGCCGATAAGTGGAGAACTCTGCCGTGTTAATAGTGTGTGTTTGTGTGCGTTTTATTTGAATGTGTGGTGGAAGCACGTAAAAATTTCACAGCTAAGGGACGGAGCGGGGGGATTTCCCCTACCCGATCTCAGGGGATGAAGTTGGGCACAGTTTATCCGCCCGTGGCGCCGCCCCTGCGATGTGGTCTGACGTGACCATCGGCTCAGGTCTCGAGGCTCCAATGTGAGACCCTGCTATCCCTGCCGCGCAGGTAGTCAGCGCTTTCTGGCCTGAGTGCCACTCCCTGCCTCGTCATGGCGGCCGGCGGGATCCGCAGCGCCGTGGCGCGTCGTCTGGCTGACCTGCTGTCTGACCTGTCTCCGCCGCCGTCTGCCGGTCGCCTCCTTCAACAGCTGACGGTGGCGCCGGGACCACGCGCCCGGCTCCAACTCGACCCAGGTGGCCTGCCGGATCAGGCCCAGCAGACGATCCTGCGTCGCCTGCAGCCGAGCGGCGGCAGTGACGTCATTGGCGGCGTCAGCAGGGACGGTCGCGGCCGGCTGACGGTGGAGCTGGAGCCGGGACAGTTTCGGGACGCGGTGATCCGGGACGTGTCGCGGCGGGACCAGTTCTGGCGCGGCGAACTGACCGACGCGGCCACCGGCCACCACCAGCCTGCCCTGGTCGAATTCAGCTCGCCCAACATCGCCAAGCCGTTCCACGTGGGGCACCTGCGGTCCACCCTGCAGGGCAACTTTGTGTCCAACGTCATCGAAGCGGTGGGTCCGGCGGCACCAGTGAGACTCTGCTACCTCGGCGACTGGGGCGCCCAGTTCGGAATGATGTCGGTGGGCTGCGACGCGGCGGGACTGGACGTGGACACTCTGAGTGAAGGGGACGCCGTTGCGCGGCTGCTGCAGGTTTACGTGGAGACGACGCGGCGGGCTGACGATGACCCGTCGGTGCGCGCGGAGGCGGCGGCGCGCTTCCACCTGTTGGAGTCTGGCGCTGCCCGCGAGCGGCACCGCTGGTCTGTGTGCCGCCGCCACAGTGTCGCCAGTCTGCGCGCCGCCTACAGTCGCCTCTGCGTCAGGTTCGACCACATCGACGGCGAGTCCATGTACCCGGCGGATGCCTGTGCCGACGTTCTATCACGGCTGGACCAGCGGGGCGTGCTGGCCGACCGAGGCGGCGCCACAGTCGCGCGGCTCAGCGACGGCTCGGAGGTAACGCTGACTAGGGCGGACGGGTCGACCATGTACCTGACTCGGGACCTGGCCGCCTGCGAGGACAGGCTGAGGAGGTTCGGCCGGCGTCGGATGTTGTACGTGGTGGATGCTGGGCAGGCGCAGCACTTCCAGCACATGCGTCAGCTTCTGCTGTGTTTGGGTCACGACTGGGTCGCCACTGGGCTGCAGCACGTGCCGTTCGGACTCGTGCGCGGCATGAGCACCCGCCGCGGCGAGGCCGTCTTCATGCACGATCTGCTTGATGAGGCTCGCGAGCTAATGCTAGAACGTCAGCTGGCTTCCCCCCACCACCGGCGCGCTGGAGGATCCCGCCCTCACCGCTGACACGGTAGGCATCTCGGCCGTCGTCGTGAACGACCTGCGTCAGCGGCGACGGCGCGACTACAGCCTTCAGCTGGGACTCGGCTTTGCGGCCGGTCGGCGATGGCGGCGTCCGGCTGCAGTACCTGCACGCCCGGCTCTGCAGCCTGCAGCGGCGCAGTGAGCAGCCCGCCGACCCGGAAGCCTCGCTGGAGACACTGACAGAGCCGGCGGCGCTGACCTTAGTGGCCGAGCTGGCGCGCTACGAGCAGACTCTGCTGTCGGCGCATGCGCAGTTGGAGCCGTGTCGGGTGGTTACCTACCTGTGTGGTCTGGCGAACGCGGCCGGGGCTGCTCTGCGGCAGCTACCGGTGAAGGGGGCGCCGCGTGCAGAGGGGGCTGCCAGGCTGTTGCTGTTCCACTGTGCACGTATAACTCTGGCTCACGGGCTCGGGGTGCTGGGGCTGCAGCCGCTGGAGCGAATGTGACCGCGGCTGCTGCAGTTGTGGTAGATAAGGTGCTAGTATTCTAGTGAACGCTTTGGCCAAAGCACGAGGGGCTCGATTTCAAACTGTGCCAGAGTGAATTTGTGAGGAAAGTGTGTGAAATATTGAAACATTTGCTACGTCCGTTTGTGAGCAATTGAGACATCTGAACGAAGAGTATACTTCCCTGCCTATGTTTCAGAAGGTAAGAATACCAAAATTGTGAAATGAAATTCGCTATCTTTTTGCTTTCCAACCAAGGCCGCGTAATTTGACCAGAAATGTAACAAACCGTCATCTTGTGTTGCGTGGGGTTTAGTACCTGTATTGCGGTGTAAGTAAGAGTACGCCTTATAGGGAATGTGGCACCTTTATAACCTGATTTTAACTAAGATAGCCAAGTTTTAAAGCATGCCGGAAAACCCGGTACTCAATATATCATTTGTCTCGAAACTAAAAGTTTCCGTGGAGAAAAGCTAAAAACCTACCGGAAATGTACCCCAAATCTACTTCAGCCAGGCGGTCACAGTTATCAGCTGTTGGTGTGACGACAGCGCTGACGTCACGGTGAGTAATCGGCCAATTGAAGCCCTTGAAGCCTTTTGAATATGGTAGTAGTTGTCAGATCATGAAGTCATCCACAGGCAGAGGTTTATTTTTCACCCTAGAAGGTAGAAGAGCATTTTAAAAATCCAAATGTTGAGCTCACTGTACATTTTTTGGAGAAATCATGGACGCTTTTATGATTTTCGGCTAAAAATACCCCTAACTACACTAAATTCCTGGATTCGACCATGGTGCCACATTCCCTTTAAAGGAATGTGGCATTGGTCGAATCCTTGAATTTAGTGTAATTAGGCGTACTCTTAGCCGAAAATAATGTAACCACTCATGATTTCTCTGAAAAATGTACAATAAGCTCAATATTTTGATTTTTAAAATACTCCTCTAGAAAAGAAATAAATATCAGCCTGTGGATGATGTCAGATCTGTCAACCACTACCATACTGAAACGCTACAAGGGCTTCGATTGGCTGATGCTCATCGTGACGTCAGCATATGTCGTCACACCAGCAGCTCACAACAATGGCCGCCCGGCGACGGGCTGATGAGGGGGCTTGTGTCAGGTAGGTTTTAGCTTTTCTACGGAAATATCGAGTTCCAAGACAAATGACATATGGAGTACTGGGTTTTCCGACTCTTACAACTTGCTATCTCAGTTAAAATCACGTTATGAAGGTGCCACCTTCCCTTTAAGATGGATGTGCTTCCGATCCTTTTCACAGTGGATCCTGACGGTAATAACAGCATAAAGACAGCTGTAACATTCTGACAGTATATTTCACGATTAGCACATGCAAATGCAATATACCATGACGTACAGCCCATAACTTTTTTACGCATTTTACCACCCAAAGCACTTTCAGTAGTGAGCTCAAGAATAGGCTGGTCGATGCCTCATAAACAAGAATGCCATCTTTATCATAGCTTACAGAGACCTTATTCCCTTGGTTTATGACATGCAATGGCTTCCATGTTGCCTGTATGAACATTTTGCAATAGCGGGGTTTAATAAATGCGTTTGAAATTATCACCAGCATTACAGCGTCAGCCGTAGTGGTCCCCATTATAGTCATTTTAAACGAGAACTCAGATATCCTCTGGCCCCATGAGGCAGACTTAAATATTGTCCGATTGCGATAAAATGGCACCGAGCGACTCCATTTGGACCATAGAACGGGAAAAGTCACGAAACCTGACAAAAAATGAAATGGCCTAATGGAGGCGTATGAGATTCGCTAGATATGTTAGGACTTCTTCACAAGATAAGAGTAAAACAAAAAACATTTTTGTTCTTATGTTTTTTTCTAGTCGAGAAGTCCGAACATATCCACCAAATCTCACATGAAGGTCATGCGCAACACCAAAGGGGTGAAGGGTATGCCAGTTTTGTTAAGGTCACTGGCCTTAGAGATTTCGGTCAGATGACGGTAGGAGGTAAATTTGCAATATTCAGTGTCCTTCAGCGCCCTAGCCTTGACCTGGCCCGAAAATAAATGCCCTTGCCATGAAAAAGTCAATCAAGCGCTTTGGAACGGCGCTGAGAAAACGTTTTTAGTCGATTTAGCCTCTGAGATAAAGGAGGTTTTGTAAGTACACAATTTCGGCAATTTTGACCTATTTTGATCTCTAGTGACCTCCATGCTGACCTGACAAAACAAATTAGATGGCAGGCTCTTGGGAATCCAGGGGCCCGACAGGCCCCAAACAAACAGGCCCAGTCAGGCCTAAACATTCAAAAACCACAAAATCCATTTTTCAGGGCCCCTTCAAATTGGGCAACCGCCCCCCGCCCCTTATCCGCTGCCACTGATTAGCTTCGATTACGTTAGGGGAAGGCTCGGTCGTTGTTTCCTTGTCTTAAAATCATGTAATCTCTTTCTAATGCGATGAGGTCTTTTTACCCACCCCACCGGGGAAAGGTGGGTCATACCGGCCACCGAGGTTAACTTCTTCCGAGATGGTTCCTAAAAGGCCACCAGATGTGTATGGAAGTCTTTAAGACAAATATAGATATGAGAACATGAGGTAGAAGCTGGATGCAGGGGAGTCCGGCAGGGGAGGTGATATTCAAAACAGGGAAAACGTGGAGAACAAAGTTCGTACATAGGGGTGGGCTCATTGGGCATTGCCCAGTGAGCCCACCCCTACACGCCGCAGCGTCCACATAAGAGTGACCAAATAGTTCGGCGCAGTTTGTTTGATGGAATGGCCAGATAGACTGTGCACAAGGACCTATTCCCTGCGTGCAACATTAAAGTGTTCACGTCTAAGTTCTAGTGCTACAAGAGCATTCCCAGTTCGGATTCCATGGAGAGACTGTGGTCAATGGGCTAAGACATATTGAAAGCCCTAGAGGAGCAGCCATGAACTAAAAGGCAGATTTCATTATTGAGTTGCCGTTATCAAAAGGTTTACGCTGAAGCTGTGGTTAAATTGCCCGAACAGCGTTCACGCACATACCAATTACATTCAAACACCGGAGGATTCAGGGGAGGCAAACCTGGCAATTCCTCCCTCAACCCCGATTTGTGCTAATTTTTCTTAAAATATGTTTTTCACGATGTTGGGGCCCCATTGCCCCCCCTCCAACCGTCGGTCTGTAACCTACACTGCATTCACGGGCTGTTTCGATACATGGTGAATAAGTCGCTTGACTCGCAACGATTTTCCGTCGACTTACGCTTGGATCTATACGCATCGACACCGCCTTCCTAAACTGTGTGCGATTGAGCTGTGCGTCTTAGTGCGATTGTCAGTAGTTTCAGTTTTTAGTTCATATAGAAAAAAGTCGATGGCCTGGGTTGGTAAAAGCGTAGTTCTTGGTCTTATGATTTCCATATTATAACGGATCTCCTAAATCGACAAAAAATAATCCATTTAACCTCATGTGACATCACAGGTCAACGTATATGGCTCAAACTTGGTTCAAGAGTACAAAACTGGTACGGCGCTGTCAGTGTCATTTCGAACTTTCCGGGTCATCTCTGGTTCTGGAGATCGTAGGAGGTCGGTCGGACCCCCCCTCCCCGTTCTCCCTTCACAGGCGTGGTGGGTTCGTAAGAGCCTAGGCGTTGCCGGGATAAGACAGTGATTTCATGCCATTTCGAATGATTAATATTGGTTGTGTGACTAAGGATTTCGGGTGGCTATTTCTCAGTCAGCTGATCAGAGTGTTATCTGCGAGCAAAGATTGTCGGAGAAAACGCCGTGAATGAGCCTTAATCCATACCCGCTAGCTCTTAGTCACCGGAGGCTTGCTATTCAGGCTTCTTTTTTACTCAGAGATTGGCGCTTTCTCGGCACTTGTTGCGAGCAGACCTGAAGCTGTAAGTGCTGCCGTGAAAAATATGGGCCAACACTTGTCTCTGTCCTCAGGGTCATTGCACCATTGCACCATAAATCGACCAAGACATAAAACCCTACTATTTTTAATTTCCTAAAAAATTGGCGTATGAGGACTCACAAGGGCGTAGAATCCACCCCTGGCACCCAAAAATTATTTGAAAATTGGTTTGAAAGAAATAGCCTCCGGCAATTTTTGAAGGTCATTGTATACCTAGGTATTGTTTAGAATGCCTATAGCTCCCAAAGTTTTCAAGTGATTTCTAAAAATTTTATGTCTTGGGATGTAACTTTTACGGGGAAAATTTTCGTTATCTTCCATTTTTAAATTTAAAGAAAAAGTTCTTAGGGACCTCATGACTTAGTTTTTTAACGGTCACCTGTTCCCGTAGTACAGTGAAATTCAAAAATTCTCATGAAAGTGTTTTGACATCTAGTAGTAGTCTTTCACATCAAATAATGAAGAAATGGCTTTCGAAATGCATATACTACTTTTAGCTTAATATATACAACACTAGGTGTCACTGTGGATCTATGCTACCGTAACTAATATTCTAATTGACTTGCAACTTTGAAATAAAAACTTCGGAAGAATCAAAATCAAATAATCAAGCTAGAATTAAAGGATCTTACCACATGCACAGGAATAAGGGGTTAACCTCCCCTATTTTGAATTCACATTATCGTCCCTTTGGGAATGAACTTAGCTGTTGTAAATGTCATGTATGTTTGATTTGAATCATTGTACATCTTTTGGAAATAAATGTGTCCCTGTCACATTGAATCACCGAACTATGATGTCATTTCCAGAAGCATTTAACCCGCGCCCCACCGAGGGTCCGGCGTTACCTTCGCCCCACCGGGGGCCATCAATGCCCCTCCTAACTCCGAAAATATGGATGTTAGCGCAAATCTGCAAAGTGCATTAGAAAGCTCATGTGAATTCAGTAAGATTTTACTCGGCATGTTTAAGCGCTCAGGTCTATGGTTTGACCTCCAGAGGTCAAGTTAGGTCACGATAGGCGATTTCCAGTAAAATATGCAATCCTTAAGAAACCTGGGCATAGCTCTCATGCCATTAGAGCTATTGAGATCGGGCAAAAATAATTTGGTAGGAAAAATGCCAGGACTTTCTCCCCTATGTGGAACATAATGGCTTCCCGTCAGTGGTTTGACTTCCAGAGGGCACCTCGTCCCCTAATATGACCTGAGGTCACGAAAGGTAAGAAAGCGACCTTGTTGTATATCAAATGAAAACCAGTGACGAGACATACACGATGACGTTTAATTCAGTGTTCTAGCTTAGTTAGGTCAATAGTTATCGTCAAAATACTGTTCTTGACCTCTTGTGACCTCTGATGACCTCAGGTAGGTCAAGGGATAAATATCGTCCCCGGAATCTATGAAATTATGTCCAAGAACTCGTTTCTGAGTAATCGGAGTATTTACGATTATTTTGTGACTTTTAGCTCATAAGACAGCTCTTCCCACGCCTTTTCTATGGAAGAGGTTACCTCGTAACCTGACCTCAGGTCACCAAATCGAAAAATCCCGGATATACATCTTGTAGACTCCGGATGGGTCATGAAGTGTAGAAAGTTATCGATCGGCTTAGAAATGTAGCTATGGTAGAGTTCAAAAGTTGAAGTGAGGTGACCTTGGTTGATCTCGCCTGGTGACCTGACCTAGGGTGACCCGGGGTTATAAATTTCAGGGATGATGGGAAAATAATGGGGTAAGAGGTAGAACTCTCAACCGTGGTGCTGCCCCTCGTTGTTTTCTGTTATTCTGAAAAAAACCTCAGGGTGGCCATCGATTTCATTATTTTAGGTGGGGTGAGGGTCAAGGAAGATTTTCAGATTTTGAGGCCTTGTGTCGCATTCCCCGGACGTAACTCGAATTCAAAACACGTCATGACTTCAGTTCGGCTTCTATAGCCTTTGGCAATCTCTTGTGGCATTTTCAAACGCGTTAAACTTGACCTATGGTAATCTCTAAGTGAGTTTTGCTTAGCGTACTCATTATTTTAGCTCTTTTATATTGAAGAAGTTTTAGGCACTAAAAACAAATCATTGGTGATTTTCAGTGGTGTATTGCATTGCATGGGACTAGTTCAAGGCTCAAAAGTACTCCTTAGAAGTGAAAGTAACAATCATTTAAATAGACTATTCATGAGCCATTCTGAATCATTTACGCCAATTTAGTGAGTGTCTACTCATCTGCCATTGCTTGCACCCCATTCAAGGTCACATTAGTTCAAAGGTTGAAAAAGGTCGAGTCCGTATTGAAGAAAAACGTCTTGTTCAGTGTTCTTTTCAGGCAAATTGACCATTCATAAGAAATTTTGCATCAGTTACGCCAAGTGCCTGCTTCATCATCTGTTACTGCTTACACCACCTTCAAGGTCAAATAAGGTCAAGTCACGAAAAAGGTCAAGTCCACCTAATATGCAAACCAACTAGTTTAGTGTCTATATCATTCAAATTGACTATTAATAAACCATTCTGCATCATTTACGCCAAGTAAGTTTGCTCTTTCATCTGTTATTGCTTACTCCCTTGCATGGTCAAATAAGGTCACAGGTCGAAAAAGGTCAAGTCCGTATCGGATGCAAGTCAAATAATTCAGTGTTCGTCTCATTTAGAAATACCGAATTGAAACACGCATTTGTAGTCGTTATTCGACACAGAGTTATCACTGAGGTCACGAAAGGTCTAATCAAGGTCATTGAATGTAAAAAAGGTCATGAAAGGTCTAACCTGATAAAAGTGAACCTCGATGGCTGGAAGAAAATATTCTGGGCCAGTTCATGAGCAAATGAAGCAAAAGAACGACGAGGGCCTGGAGCATTCACGTGAAAACGGGTACAGGCGCCCAAATGACCCCTACATGCCTCCACTCTTGAGGTCATGACACCGTGACCTTGAAGGGTTGGAACAATATTTTTGCAAGATATGTAGCACAATGAATGCCCCAGAGGCTATACAACATTTCAAGACTCTAACTTAAGAAGCTCGTTTTCAATTCTTGAAAAATCTGATGGGGTTGAAGCAACCCCCCCTGTACGCGCAAGGGTTAACACACCCTACGGCGTTGGCTGAAAAGAAATTGGTTGAAAAGTCCATGGTGCCCCCCTTAAATTCGGACGTTCCGCCGTCACTGGCATTAACCATACCGTGGAGTTCCGACGTTACAGCTCCATGGACACCTGGTGTTATGTTTCGAAGTAAGTATTATATTTAGTGCGAAAGCCATATTTTATTATTTTACCTAAAAGAGAATTGCGAAATGTAAAAATGCTATCACATGAATTTCTAAATTTCACTGTACTGCCAGTCAAGGTCACCGTTCAAAAACTAGGTCACGAGGTCATGAGGGGTCAATTTTTTCAGAAATATAAAAATTGAAGATAGCCAAATTGAAATATACTAAATGGTTAACAAAAACGTAAAATATCGTTACGATCATTAAAAAAATGGCAGATCTATAGGTAGGCTTTCAAAACAATGCCTACATGGTGACCCCCGGAAAATGCCGGAGGCTATATCTGTCATAACAAATTGTCAAATAATTTTTTGACGCCATTTCTTTGACGCTTAGATTCTCCATCTTTGAAACCCCCTTGGCACCAATTTTAGAGATAATCAGAAATAGAAGGGTTTTATTTTACGATATTTTTGGTCGATTTATGGTGGAATGACCCCTCAGGTAAAGCGTGTACAGTTTTAATGAATTTATATTTATTTGAAAATGTACTCAACTTTTTCTGGCACGAGCGCAGCTACAAATGGTATGGTCTCCGCAGTGCGATGAACCACCAGCGTTCATGGACCCGTTACGATGAACCTCACAGCGAGCCTACAACGCCCACGATACCCTCTACACGCAAAAGCCACCTCATGCTCTTAGGTACCCACGATTGACCCAAAATCGGCGCGTCAGCTCCAATGCTGGCTCCACAGTCGGTTCCAGGGGAGGGGTTGACGGTTGACCTCGTCCTTGTTACACTGCTTGCCACTGTGCTCTTGTTTCGTTAGAAGTTTGTGTTTCAAATATTATTGTTCTCGGGCCATCTTGAGCCGTATCATGCCGCCATTGTGGCATCCGTTTAAGTTCTTATCGTAGTTCCGCTATGTTGCTTCCGTGTGACCAGGTGCTGAGTACTGCTTCCTCACCTGCTGCCTGTTGCTCTGTTGCAGGATTTCATCATGGGCGTGCTGGGCGTTGTTTACCAACACCCCGCACTGACGGCTGCCGCCGGCTTCTTCATTTGTCTGGAAGGCCATTATTTGGTGCGAGTGGTCAGCCGCTTGTTTCTGGACCGGTTTGTCTACAAGCGTGTGCCGGTTTTGGACACCCACCGTTTGTACAGCATTTGCGCGCCAACCGACATTGACTTGAATTTGCACATGAATAACGCACGCTATGTGCGTGAAATGGACTTTGGTCGGTGGGGATTCTACTGCAGGACAGGGACTGTATTCCTATCAACTGTGGAAACGGCACCGTATCCACGTCCTGCAGACGTCCGCGATGTTTCGCTTCAGAAAGGAAGTCAACTTTCTGATGCTGTTTCGCGTTGACACGAGGCTCGTGTACTGGGATGATACGGATGTTTACTTCGAGCAGAAGCTGATTACTTTGCACGATAATCGCGCGAGATGCGTCAGCTTCTCCCAACAGAGGGTGCTGGGCGAGCTCACCGCCCGCCAGCTGGTTAGTACTGGATTTGGTCACGACACGGCGCCACCTGCACCTTCCGAGAGCTTGAAAGCGTTCATAGAGGCAAACCAAGCTTACCGACGTGATCTGGCTGTAGTGGAAAAGCGAGAGAAAATGTGATATTGAAGATGTAGTAGGCTTTCCATTGAGGGTAGCTAGCCTTCCTGTTCACTGGCGAATGGTTTGGAGAGGCTAGCTTGGGGTTTGTGGCCGATGAGAGCTTCGAGCTGGAGGTTAGAAATATAGGTCGTTGGTGTGTTGCGGGTCGGAGCTTCCGGGTCCGTTTTGGTCGCCGGTCGTAAATGCAATTCGAAGCTTGAAAATGCAATCTACACATTCCATTCGTCAAAGACAGGTAGTTGATGCTATAGGTATTATTATATAGATATTCGCTAATGTAGGTATTGTGCTATGGAGAAGGCAAACGTGCTCTTTCACCGTTAGAATTTTGTGTTATACCTGTGTTGTAGAGCATCAGAGGAGTGTTTTATGTGGTCTGTTGCACGTTTTCACCGGTGCAGACAAAGTGTATGTCGATCTCTGCCTAGCTTGGTTAACCACTAGTCCAAAAGCGACTCATGCTTATCTCAGCCTCCACACTAGGCGTAGTAGTGTTTTACAAAGCATCTCACCAATTACTCACAGTCTTAAATAAGTGTTGGCCTCAGCTTGTTAACAGCCGCTGTCCGTGCTTAGTACGTATCAGTTAGACCTTTACCCTGGATACCATTTTACGGCTTGGGTTGGTCTTATGTTGTTGTTGTTTTTTGCCTTGTTCTGTTTCTTCCTATTCTTTTAAGGTAGGGGTGTCTCTGTTGTCCGACCTGCCCGGTGTGTAACGTGTTGTTATATGAAAATAAGTGCGGGTCGTTACACCTGGAAAGGTCTTGTTATCTAGTCATCTTGGTTCGGTGAAAGTGAGCGGGCTATGGCGATACACTCATCTCGGCGCCGCTAAAGCTCGAGTGCAATGGACGGTTGTGGTTGTCGTATCGTATCTAACTTTTCAGCCTGGAGATGTACCACGGAAACATCTCGGAATATGACACCTTTGTGGGATTTGAAATGAACTTTTAGTCGGTTGTAGTATAACGTCAGTCGTGTTGAAAGCTGGCTTTATATTTTCTCTCACAACTCTTAAACGAAAAAACAGTGCTTCATAGCCGTACTACTTTTTAAGCGCACGAATGTCTACCATGAAGCTCCGCCTCCGTATGGGCATAGCGACTGGGATTATCTTCGGACTTCATAGACTTCGGGGTAGATGACTTGGGGCGCGATAGGGTTGATACCCGCTCTGTAAGCTAGCTTCGCTAAATGCTCGCTTCGCTAAATTTGGATTACTTCAGTTGAGTGGCAGTCAAACGTACCGAACGTTAAATAGCCTGCTAATGTCTACGGCGATGTTACTCCTTCCCTACTGTGAGAAATGTGTTGACACTGTATTTGTCGTGAAATACAGACTTCACGGCGCAGTTTGTTTTTGGAGCAACATAAATAAGTGGATGAGAAATATAACGGATGCAGTCCGCAATCATCAGTCGCGGGCTAGTGGCTGTGCGTGAAACCGAAGTGCACGGGCACTAGTTAGGGTCATGCTTAAAGTGAATGTGGCACCTTCACAACGTGATTTTAACTGAGATAGCCAAGTTGTAAAGCAAGTCGGAAAACCCGGTACTCCATATTTCATTTGTCTTGGAACTCGATATTTCCGTAGAAAAAAACTAAAACCTACCTGACACTAGCCCCCCATCAGCCCGTCGCCGGGCGGCCATTGTTGTGAGCTGCTGGTGTGACGACATATGCTGACGTCACGATGAGCATCAGCCAATCGAAGCCCTTGAAGCGTGTCAAGTATGGTAGTGGTTGCCAGATCGTGACATCATCCACAGGCTGATATTTATTTCTTTTTCTAAAGGAGTATTTTTAAAAACAAATATTGAGCTTATTGTAAATTTTTCAGAGAAATCATGAGTAGTTTCATTATTTTTTTGCTAAAAGTACGCCTAATTTCACTAAATTCCAGGATTCGACCAAGGTGCCACATTCCTTTTAATTGGGCCGATAGTTCGCGCTTTAACTCAGAAGCGGGTGCAGGAGAGTCTCACTGTAGATGATGATGCGCGCAGGCAGCAGCATTTCGCCTAAACTTGAGGCTTTACGACACAAATGAGGCGTATGGTGTCGTCATCTGTCCAGCCCCAATCGCGCCTGCACCTGTGACTTTATTCCGCTCGACGCGATCGAGACCTGCGATTCGCCTGGTCAGTCTCGAAAAATTGCAAACTAGTGACAGCAAATTGTATATCTCAGCTTCCGACGTTCGACTTACACGGACAATTTCGTAAGTTCACTTATGAGTCCGACCTCACAGCCAAGAGTCCAACTTAGATCCACATTTGATGTATTAACTCTGCACAACAGCCTAATCCTCTTGACAGCGCTCGTTCCAACTCCGCCGGTTCACCCTCGCAGCGACTCGTCACCGCCCAGTCAGGTGACGGCGGCCAGCCAATCAGGGGAGCAAGCGGTGGTGTGACCTCTGACTAGGTCACCCCGCCTCGAACCCTCGCCCGAGGCACCACTGACAGCAAATTAATAATATGTTTCAACCTACAACAACAATATAGCCAGGCAGCTGAAAATGTTTAGAATATTGAGACTGCATGCATAATGAACGAATCTTCAGACGAGAACAACGAAAAACAAGGTTTATTCAAACGGGTGTTAGCAACATCGTGATTTTCAAATCATCACGAATTATTTATATAGTTATCCATGATAATTTTCTGCCTAGGCGTCTCAAAGTAATAAGTCTAAAGTACGATCAAACATTTCATATGTGCCTTTGCGCAAGATTCGATTTTAGTTCCTAATCAACAGACGAAGAAGCACTGCCTTAGGAAAAGCCTTGCATGTTTTATACCTAAATGTAATTTGTTAGCATTTGCTTAGCACTATTGTCCGTGTGGTTCAGCTGCAGGTCGTTTTGAACCGGGACTCGACTCTTCCCTCCTCGTTCCGGTCAACTGCGAGCGATCACCAAATCTGAAAGGGGATTAATCGTGCGCTTCCTTGACCAGCTTAACCTATCAGGCTTAAATCCTCTGGAGGCGCTTCTCTGAGATTTCTGACATATTTAAACTTGTACAGATAGAGTCCATTATCTCCACACGCTTAACTCCGCAGCTTCGCGGAATTGCGAAAAAGGAATTGATCCCTTGATTTCTTATGCATCTCTGCTATACAGTCGGAAGTAAGGTATGTTCCTACCCAGAAGTCACCCTTGTGTCTATCGTAACGTCCTTCCTGTTGCTGTTTCGATACTGTGATGTCACTGCGGTGCGAGCAGTGACGTTATTCCGGTACCTATTGTGACGGCACTCGTGTACCGGCAGTAACGTCATTCCTGTATCTGCGGAATTCTACTCCTGTCCCTGTTGTGACGTTACTACTCTACCGGTAGTAAGGCCAGTGCGGTGCGTGCAGTCACGTTACTCGTGTACGTGCTGTGACTTTACTACTGTGCCTGCAGCGGCACTACTTCCGTGCTCGGAGTGACGTTACTCCTGTTCCTGTAGTGACATCACTGTATTGCTAGGCATTTCTCCTGTGCCTGCAGTGATGACACTTCAGTACTGGCAGACACGTTACTCCTGTGTCTGCAGTGGCGCCACTCGTGTGCCTGCAGTAATGCTATTCCTGTGTTTGCAGTGACATTACTCCTGTGCCTGCAGTGACGTCACTTTTATGCTTGCAGTGACGTCACTTTTGTGCCTGCAGTGGCGTTACGTGCCTGCAGTTGACGGGGGTATCTGGGGTCTGTGATTTCTACGCCCGTTCTAGCCAGCCGTCATGCTGGAAGAAGAAGCGAAACAGCAGGTCTCCGCCTTCCTATCACTCCACGAAGAGCGAGTGCGCGTGTACAAGAGACTGGACAGGTAAGGCAAACAGGCTTTGTTGATGTCGATAAGTTCTCGGAAAGTCTGCGAAAGTAAGATACAATAGACCGCATAAAACATCGTAGAAGTGGCCTAAGACCCTAAAAAGATGGTAAAAGACTAAGATAATAACGTAAAATAACTAAAATAACTAGAACCTTCCCGAAAAAACCAAGCCATCAGACAAAGCGCTAACCAGAACTAGACAAAAACTATAAAAGGCTTTTAAAACCTCAAAGACCGAAAAAGAGAAGCTACATGCTTAGGATCCTTCTAAAAACCTAAAACATCCAAAACTGGTAAAACAAGGAAGGAGCCAAGAGATGTAAAAGCCGAGGGAAAGGTAAACGTAATGTTTCGGTCATGGACCATCGTCAAAGTGAAGGGGCGGCTCCTTCGCGTGGCGACGGTCTAAGACCGAAACCAACGGACAATGTTGTTTACCTCCCTTGCGCGGTATTACCTGTTTTGTAGACTTTTATAATTATTTTACGCAATTTAGCTGGTCTTTTTCAGCCTTAGTCGTTTCTAGAACCTTTTATATTTCGTGCCTATTTTTGGCTGCTTTGTCTCGAGGGTCGGATTTTAGGGTGGATTTTAGGCATTTTAGGTCTTTTACTATCTTCTCCTTATCATCTTTTTTCGGGTCTTAGGTCACTAGCATGAGACATTGATGGTGACTGTTCAATCACGATATATAGCTGCGTGGAATTAGATTTTGACGGAATACGCGCAGTAAAGGTATATGCCGGATCCTGTCCGGAAGAATGTTAAAGCGCTCTTTCAAGCGCAGACAGTTAACCTGGCTACTATTACAAAGGCAGTGCTCTTGTGTGGCGTTTTTCATGGGAGTTTTGGCTTTGGCCGTAGTGCGCCAGTTGACCTGTGTGCTGACCTTGGGCAGTGGTCACCGTCAGCTGCTGAGTTCAGCTGGGTCGCAGCCGACAGCCGAGACCCCGATGGACCCGTTCCCCGCCTATAGAGACGCCGTCGCCGAGGCCACCTCCGCCTTCGCCTCTGTCAGCCAGCGCGTGCTGGCGCTTCTTGTGCGCTTGCGCGGACAGCCAATGGCAGCGCAGTGCGTCAAGGCGATAGAACATATTCAGGAGTTTGAAAAGGAGAAACTTCAATTGGTAAGCGCAAAGAGGAGCAGGGGACATGATATGTGACATTTTCCCGCAATATATTCAGAATTCACCCTATTATGCATAAGCACAAGCAGTAGTGTACCCAAAGGGAGGCATCGGGACTGGCTCACCAAACGCTTCGGCCGTAAGTGCCGCTTCCCGCCCATGTCGGACGCCAAAGGCGCCTGAAATGGACGGGGGGCACCAAAAGCGCCCGTGGAGGACAGGGAGGAGTCTTGACCTGGCTTGTGGTGCCAGTGTTACCCTCACCTTGCCGCCCCCTCACCCGAAGTAAGGCCTCTGCACATTACATTTAGCCTCATGTCTCTCGCCCTTCGGACAGCTGTACCTAGCTTGGAGGACCTGCCGCCCCTGAAGTATGTATGTACATACATACGCATGCTACTCATATGCGTAGTCTGCCAGCCTCTAGCCCAAAGTCGCACTTCTGCTCTTGAGTGAGTTGCCGCCTGTTAACTAGCATTTATTAAGTACCACCCTTCTATATGGCGTACCGCCTCCCAGCTTGAAGAAAAAGCACCCCGAAGTACTCATGCTGGCCGTACCTACATAGTGTGCTGCCGCCTCCCTCAAAGTGGCACTGCCGCACCTGGCGTGCCGCCCCTTGCTTGTGGAAGTTTCCGCTCCGTCACAAAAATACCACCCGTGCCCACCACCCCTTGCGTAAGGAACCGGTCACACCATATACATATAATTCACGCCGCCCCTGTGCCCAAACTGTCGCCTCGTCCTTAGGGGAATGTGTCCTAGTTATGACGCTCCTCCACATAGCCTAAATAAGTTGCCGTTTCCTACTTTGTAGTACCGCACCTATGCATGACATGCCGCCCACTGCTTATAGAACCAGCCACTTCTGTGCTACACACGGCCCCGGCCTCTGTTCCTAATATGTCCCTTGGACTAAAATAACAAAATCCTGATTGATTTGTTCTGCTCATTGAATTGTTCCCCAAGATCAACAATGAAAGCGAAATAGCCTTAGACGCCAAAGCGCTGTACAAAACCAACAGTCAACCTCCCAAGATCAATCCCGAGTGTTGATCTTCTTTCGGCGGACACAGAACCCTTGAGGTTGTGTCTCAAAGCACTTTCATTCATTTCATTCTTCTTTCGTCCCCTGTCTTTTATGCCAAATTCCCTAGGGCGTTATCGCAGTTCAGTTTGGCCTGGCCAATCGGTGACCGCTTCCCCGCGCTTGCGCAGACGTGCGAGCTGCATCTGCTGGCGTTCCAGGAACGAACGGAATCGGAGGACCCAATGCGCGAAGCCGGCCTGCGCGAACGGCGCAAACGCCACGCCCGCCTCATTGACGACATCAACGAATGTATACTGGAGCTGCGCGAAGAATTGTACGATTGAACGCTGAAAGTTGCTGCTGTTCTCAGTTTTGAATGCCCTCATTATTTCCTGTGTACTGTGTCATTGTATTGAAAGGGCTCAGCCATCGAGTGTCCATTTGTCCGTGCATGTTTGCATATAGGTGCATTTATTGAATACGCGTTCAGTAAGTGATGCCGTTGTGTGCATGGGTGCCTGCATTTCACTAGCGCTATCCACACGGGATATGGTGGTGGCGAAGTGGAGTTTTTTTCTGGAATCATCTTACTGTTCCTGGTAATTTTCCGCGTCACCCTTTGGGATTTTTTTCCTTTATCGAGAAAAGAAATTGAACTGAAATGTGGCATTATTTGTCGTTCCATCTTTGATCTTTCATTAAAACCTGCGACCAAAATTATTGAAATCGGTATTTAAATAACCAATAACAATATATATATATATATATATATATATATATATATATATATATATACTCAGTGCAATTTCATTCATTCGATTTCATTAGTCACTGCTTCACTAAATAAACGCCGTGACCACGAGGGTACGTCGTAAGAATGCTTGACAATTTTGCCATAGAAATATGATGTTCGGAAATGCTGATGTGATGGTCTTGTTATCCTTGATGAAACACTTAGAAATATTGATGAGGTTTTTTGTGGAAAGTTGTTGCAGAATTGTCTCTGCTCTACCAGCTGACGGGAACGCGTTATGTGATGCTACACCATTTTAACTTCCATTTAAAATACCAGAATACCAGCCAGATCACCAGCCTGCGGTATCACACAGTTGTCAGGATACGTAGGACTACGTGATGACGGGTTCAACATTACGTTACTGTCGCCACTAACCTCTTTTGTTCTCATAGAATGGCCCTGAGATATATCGACTGACTTCAAGCACAATCACTTCTGTGTTTTGTTTCGTGTATTGCACATATGTTCAGAGCCATAGGCATAAAAACAGGGGAGCCAGGGTCAAAAGCCCCCAATGTTCAAGATCTCGACAATTTGTCCCTATGACGTTGAACTGACCCTCGCAGTGGGAGGGGGTCCTAAAGCGCCCCCCATCTATTTTTCCAAGGTGGCCGGAAAACCGTTCACTGCCGGAAAACGTTATTTGGCTATGTTTGAGAGAATTTATGGGCGTGTCGATTGGTGAAGGGATTTTGAAAATTGGACAATAATTTCTGACTAATAGGCTTTCAAAGCCAGACCTATATTTTGAGACCGATGCAATTGCGCAGTCGCGCCAGTTTGCCTGCACCGTAGACCGAGTGGTGACGTAATAACGTCATATAATCGGGTAATATGCGAGGTTACCCCACGTAAAGGCCAATGTCATTGAACCCAGTATTCCGGTCTGTTAACGTTATTCAGAATTACGTATGTTATGCTATGAATTCATAGTTAACATCCGCTCCGATGGCCCTCCGAGCCACCTTCGCCCTGGTAGGGGGTTCAAACAAGGCCCAGGTACCAGTGCAAAACCAAGGTAGGGCAGGGAGGCATACGCCCCCACCCCCGAATTTTGTAGGGTGGCCACAAGGGAGCACACTTTGGGGAAGAAAGAAAAAGCAATGTATATTTAAATAAAATGTGTTATCTTTACGGGTTAAACGCTGAAAATGTATGTAGCTGTCACAAGAAGAATGAGGGGCACACCTTCGATATTAGGAGCGCCTACAGGACATTTGGAGTGGACATTTGGGCACACAGAAAAACCCGTTGGGGGCACAAACAGTACTTTAGGGACACGTTAACTGAATTGGAGGGTGCGCAGGATTAAGAGGGCACGTTTTAGAGTCCCCCCGGAGATGCCCTTGGAGGCCTCCCCTAGAGTTAGCTTCGGGGGCCCCAGATTTGGTCTCGTGGGTCCTCAGATTATGGCTCAGGGCCCCGAGTTGGTTTCAGGGTCCCAAGACTTGGTCTCAGGGTCTCCAGATTTGGTCTCAGAGGGCCCCCAAGTATCAGGGGCCGCCAGAATCAGTCTCGGGGACCCAGAGTCTGCTCGAGGGCCCCCGAGTTGGTCTCGGTGGCCCCAAGACTTGGTTTTGGGGGCCCCAAAGAGTTGTTCTCTGGGGGCACCAAGAGTTAGTCTCGGGGCACAAGAGTTTATCACGAAGGGCACCCTAAGAGCTAGTCTTGGGTCCCCAGAATCAGTCTCGGGGGTCCCTGAGTTGTTCAGGGGGCCAAGAGCTTATCTCGGGCCCCCAAATTTGGTCTCGAAAGGCCCCGAGAGCTAGTCTCGGGGGCCCAGATTCTGTCTGAAGGGCTTCCTGAGCTGGTCTCGGGCCCCCAGAATTGGTCTCGGAGGGCCTCCAAGTATCGGGGACCCCAGAGTTAGTCTCGAGGTTCCCAGACTTGGTCTCGGAGGGCCCAAGTATCGGGGAACCCCAGAGTCTGTCTCGGGAGCCCCCGAGTTGGTCTCGGTGGCCCCCAAATTGGTCTCGATGGCCCCAAGACTTGGTCTTGGGGGCCCAAAGGGTTATTTTCAAGGGGCACCAAGAGTTAGTCTCGGGGCCCCATAATTTATTTCAGAGGGCACCCAAGAGCTAGTCTTGGGCCCCCATAGTCGGTCTCCAGGCCCCCAGTTGTTCTGCGGGCCCAAGATTTGATATCAGGCTCCCATATTTATTATTGAAGGGTTCTCCGAGAGTTAGTGACGTGGCTTCTCAGATTGGGTGTCGGGGGCCCCAGATTATGTCCCAGGGTCCCTGCGATTTGGTTTCGAGGTCCCAAGAAATTGGTATCGGGGCCCCTAGACTTAGTCTCGGAGGATGCCCAAGTATTGTGAACCCCCAGAGTCGGTCTCGGGGGCCCAAGAGTCGGTCTCAGAGGAACCCAATTTGATCTCAGTGGCCCCAAGTCTTGATCTTGGGAGCTCCAAGAGTTGTCTTGGGGCCTATATTTGATTTTAGAGATTTATTTAGATATTTTATTAGATATTTATTTGATTTTCGGGGTCCCCGAGTTGGTCTCGGAGGGCCACAATAGTGGGTGTGAGGGGCGACAAGTTTTGGTCTCGGCCCTCAGAATCTGGTCTCAGAAGGCCCTCAGAGACTGTGTTGGGGCCCATGAAGTGGCTTTCGCAGTCCCAAGAGTTGGTCTCGGGAGCCTCACGATTTATTCTCGGGAGGTCCAAGAGTTGGTCTTGGGACCCTCAGGGTTGATTTTGGGGGCCACCAGAGCTGGTCTTGAAGGGCCTCAGCAATGGTCTTAAGGGCCCTCAGAAGTTTAACTCGAGCCCGTCTTAATTGGTCTCGGGAGGCCCACAAGTGTTAGTCTCAGGGGCCCAAAGTTGTAGTCTCAGACCTCAAAAAGTTGGTCTCAGAAGGCACCCAGAGTCGGTGTCGCGGCCCAGAAGCAGTTTTTAGAGGTACCAAGAGTTGGGTCCATGGGGTCCCAAGAGTTGGTCTCAGGATTCGCTCAAGATTTGGTCTCGGGCCCGCAGAACCTGGTTTTGGAGCCCCCCTCCCTCCTTCAGAGTTGGTTTCGGAAGGCCCACAAGAGTTGGTCTCAGTTACCCGAAGTTTTATCTGGGGCCCCAGAAGCTGGTCTTGGAGGTCCCCCAAGAGTCCGTTTCAGGGGCCCCAAAGCTGGTTTCGGGGCCTCAAGAGTTGGTCTCGAGTGCCTCAGTGTTAGTGTCGGGGACCCAAGAGTAGGTCTCGAGAGCTCGCAGAGTTTATCTCTGGGAGGGCCCAAGACTAACCTTCATTTATATGTTATTCCTATCACGGTATGTTTGGACCTTTAGTGACCTTAAATGTGACCTGAAAAAAATGGTCCAGATATTTTCGATGAAGAAGTGGATGGGCTACCCAATGCCGTTTACCGTTTTTCGCTACCTAGAGTGGTTCTCGAGATCCTAGGGGGTACCCGCCCCCCCGTCAAAGCGAAGTTGGCTCAGAGCCCTGTCAATGGGCGTGTTAAGGTTGGGTCATCTCAGGTAAGGTCGCCAGTGCAGATCAAATGACCTCACCTCAAAAAAAAATTTAAGGTGGCATAAGTCACACGTGCTTGAGTCTATCGGATTGAAACTTATATCACATGATGGGCCCACCGAGTGCTACAACATATATTCCGGGATTTTTCATATCGATGACCTAAGGTCAAGTACGGACCATAAACTCTCCATTGGAAATACATGGAAAACAGAAATTAGGCTGTATTTGTGTAGATAAATATAAGAATACCTTCATATTTTCCAAATCGTAGTATTCTGGGCCCCTTTCCAGGTTCATGCTGCAGGTTTTACCTGTGACCTGTGAAAGGTCATCAGGGGCTATTTAAGCAGTTTTCGGACTTAAATCAATAACTTTGCATCAAATGATTATGCAACTTTTATTTTGATAGCATTGCGGTCAGATTGCTATTGCAAGTTAATTGATATCCACATTGACTATGCTAGGGTGAAAAAGTGACTTTGGCCTGACCTGAGGTCAGGCCTTTTTTTGTGTTTTGACCTAGTATGGTCCTATTATACATCATTCGATTCGCCGTGACGAGAGAAAGCGAATGCTGTCTAAAAATGGTTCTAATTCAACTCTGGCAGAAGCCAGAGCCTAAGAACTCTACTCAAAATTCCACTTTTTTGACCTGTCATGACCTCAATATTGACCTGACCCAACAGTGGCTGATATAGTTTCTGCATAAATTTGTATGAGCTATCCACCAGCGTTCACTTTTTTCGCTATCCCGCATAGGGGCCGAGTTCGAGTGGGGGTGTTCACTATTCAAACACCTAACCCGGGCTGAGGTGGCGCGGAGGCCCACCGGGGCACGGGTTAAAAAGTGTCCATTTTCTCCCGGGATGACTCTTAAAGGTGGTGTGCTTCCCCAATACCAAAGCTCTGGCTGCACCCCTGATGTCAGGTCATATTCACCATTTGACCTAGCAAGGTCATATCATACATCATTTTATTTGCCATGGTAGGAAAAACCCAATCATTACTAAGAGGATTTGCTTTAGCTCCGCTGAATAAAAGCCTAGAGGGGAAAGGAACACTGCACTGCTGCAAGCCTATAGAATATTCCTCGACATATGCCGACCTCAATTTTTGCCTGATAAAAATTTGTCGAACTTCTCTTCGCCTCGTCAAGAGCGTTCGAACGCCGTCCCTAATTTTTTTAGCTCTCCTGGGAAATGAGATACCGAGGAGGGCGAAATACGCCCCCAATCTCCCGCAGTGCGCGTCATGCCAGGGACCCCAGGCTATTGCTTGCCCCCTCCCCCGACCCCAAAGGTCGGATGAATTTTGAAAAAGGTGTTAACACTAGGTCTGCCAGCAATTAACACGCGCACTGGAGGGGGCATCGGAGGCCCCCTACCTGTTTTTCCGAGGTGGCCAGGTAACCACTCATAGTCAAAAAACGATAATTGACCACATTTAACAGAATTCGATAGCGCATCGATTGGTGAAAACTTTTTGAAAATCGGTCAGAATTTTTTTACTTATAGGCTTTCAAAGCCAGACCTGCATTTTGAGATCGCCGTAATCGCGCGGTCGAACCGCTTACAGACCGAGTGGTGACGTTATAACGCCATTTAACCGGGATGATATGTCAAGGTCACCTCACATGAAGGGTCACAGGTCAATGTCGTATCTACACTTTCAAGGTCACTAACCCTAGTGCTTTCGGTCAAATGGTGTTACCCGGTCTGGCGTATAGTATGCTATGACGTCATCGCTAAGGTACCCCAATACAAAGGCCAATGTCAGAGGTCAAGGTCAAAGGTCATTGGGAAAAATCAATCATCATTTCCGGCCAAACAGTGGCTATAGTGTTAGTCAAAGTGAAGTCAATGACCTTGAATGACCTTCACCCTTAAATTGTAGGGAAGGCTCGTTGGGACCTTCCCTCTATAAACCTGGTGCGCCTTCAGCTTATTCCCGCCATTTTCCCGCACAATCACTGTATTTACCAATCGGTCCTCAGCATGGCCAAGATTTGACATTTATGACCTCGTTCGGCCCGGAAGATATTGACCTAGGTTAACCCTCGCCCCACCGGGGGTATCGATGGCCCCCCTGAGGTTTTTTCGAGATAGCAGAAAAACGGCGAAACGCAGTACCGCGGTTGATTGCACTATCTCTCACCTCATCATTTTCTCACCATCCCTGAAAATTTTTTATCCTGGGTCACCCAAGGTCAGGTCACCAGGCGAGGTCAACCAAGGTCACCTCACTTCGACTTTGAAGCTCTATAAGAGCTACATTTCTTAGTCGATCGATTTGAAACTTGCTACACTTCATGACCCTTCCAGGGTCTACAACGTGTATATCCTTGATTTTTCGATTCCGTGACCTGAGGTCAGGTCACGAGGCGACCTCTCCCATTGGAAAAGCACGGGGAAAAGCTGGCTCATGGTCTAAAAGCCACACAAATGATTTTAATTACTCAGACTGCTCAGAACGGCGTTTTTGACACCCTTTCACGAATCCCAAGGGTCATATTTGCCCTTTGACTATTCCAAGGTCATCCAAGGTCACCAGGGGTTAAAACAGTATTTTGACAATAACTTTTGACCTAATTAAGCTAGAGCGCTGAAACAAACACCATCGTGTTTGTTATGTCACTGGCTTTCATTTGATATACCGCAAGGTCACTTTCTGACCTTTGGTGACCTCAGGTCATATTAGGTCACGAGGTGACCTCTGGAGGTCAAACCAATGGCGGGAAGTCTTTACGTTCCCATAGCGGAAAAGATCTGGCAATTTCCTATCAAATGTACTTAACCAGATCTCAATAGCTCTAATGACCTAGGAGTTATCAGGGGTCGAAAAAGTTGCCATTTTGCCATTCTAAATGGTGACAGCTGGAGTTCCACCGGGTGACAAAAGTGACAAGTCGATGTACAAAAATGGCACCTCTAATTCTCATACACTGCAAAATCTGGATTGACTTGATTGTCCCATTTTAACCGTCTGCGCCATAAGCTTTGTTCGACTAACCGTATTTGGTAAATGCGGTGAATTATTCGAACCATATTCGATCCTGGGCTCGAAAAAGTTCAGGCCCTCGCCTATCTCTCAGCATGGGCTGGTGACACGAATGGTGATAAAGTGCCATTGTCACCATTGCCCTCAGGCTATGTCACCAGCCGTATTCACTTCTCCTTCCGTGGTCGAACACATCACTGCTATAATCAGCTGAGCGGCTCGGCCTTCACCGCACTGCGCCAGCCGCCGCATTAGGCGCTGTAGATATTTATTTATAATTAAGCGCTGTAAAAATATAGAGAGCGGAAAGGCAAGGAAGGGGAATGAAAATATCGGCTGCTATCTTTCTTCCGCATGTGGTGGCAAGGTGGTTAGAGCATAGGTGTTGATCAGTCAGGTATTTTGGTACTAAGTATGATATAGAAATACTGCTTAAACCTAATATAAGTGCTGCAGTGAAGGCAGACTTTTGCCGCTGTGCTTACTGGTATGCCGAGTCGGGGACTCAAGTGGGGCACTTGTAACTGGGTACCTAGGTACCTATCTCTCTAGGCCCGTGCGTGGAAATCCTTTTGGGTCGGACCCCTCATTGGCGGAACCAGGAGCAACTTTTGGAGGAACAAAATCAATTTTTGGAGGGGGGCTCCATCAAGAAATCTCGAAAATATAGTATTTTAAAAGGGCCTAAATTTGGATCTTTTGGTAGGCAAGACACTATTTTGGGCTTTGTTGGGGGCAACAGCCCCTTTGGCCCCCCTTGGATCAACCCTTGGACCCCCTGAATTTGGGTCTCCCATAGACTTAATATAGGGCTTGTAGTGCTGTGCCAGAATCAACTCACAGAGACCTCCAGGCCTACCTCATGCAGTGCCTATTTGAAACAAAAAATATTTTTTGTTTCATCTTTGGAGTGTGTTGGGCATCAATATCTAGATTTGATAACTGCAAAACATCCCACTTCTAGTTTGCAAAAAGTTGTGGATTGCCACAATGACAAGAATAAAAACTTGTAGTTTGAGTTGTTTAGGAGGTAGCTTTTGGGGGTGGCTATGACTAGTAGGGATGGGGGTCAAGACCAGTGTGGGGCAGTCTGTGGGGGAAGGATAGTAGGTAAGCAGATTGTGTCAGGTTTCAACATCTTATTAGGGTGGTTGTTGGGCATAGTGAGCAGTTTTAGTACCTGCTTAGCTCATGCATATATGATAAATCATGTGAAGCATTGATGTTTATATATGGATTCAGACCTACCATCTTCAGATAGTTTTTTTCTGTTTGTGGGGCACCACTAGCACACTGGGTGGTGAGCGCCACCACGAACTCATGCAAGCATCACAAATATAAAATAATTTAAATGTGGAAATAATTATTTTTGAGTTATTTTCATGGTGAAGGAATGTACATGGTAATATTTGTGCCATGAGTGTAAAATTTCAGCAGTCTGCCAATTTTTTTTCAGATTGGGGTCAGCAAAAGAAACTGCAGGGCACAAACATACTTGGGGGCAGAACTTGTAGGTAGTGCTGGGGCAAGCAGGGATGAACCACCAGATGTATATTTTAACATGGGGGATAGGTGAAGTATGTTGGTGGTTGTGGGCATTTGAGGACAGCATATGTGATTTGTTGTGGCTTTTCATTTGCAGGTAAACAGCAAATGTATATTACTCCATATAGGAAAAGAAGGAAGGAGTGTCACTGCTTCAGTTTTAGAAAAAGTATTTGCCTCCCCAATGTCCCTTGGCTTGATAATGCTAGTGAATAAAAAATGATAAAGTCTGGTTTGAAGAAGCGTTTTGGGAGATTAAGCAATGATAAGCATGATGTGCTTTTATCTAGCAATGATGCAAAATGTTTCACAAATGTGAATAAAATATTGAATGAAATGTTTAAAGCCAACATAATGGTAACTGTTGCAAGTTTTGCTGTGTTCAATGATCAACAACCTGCAAAATGTATCTTGATATTAGTATTTATATTATTTTAAGCACTTAAAAAGATCAAATTGATCTTGGCTGGCCAATTGTAGGGACTTAAAAATGTTTGACAAATCAAAGAGCTGCCATAACAATATTTTATCTAGGCAAGCCATGTTCTTTCTGCCTGTGTCATACACAGACACGATTGCTTGGAACTGTAGTGCATTCATCAGATTATAAGTTAAAACAGAGTCAGTGTAACTGGCTGATAAATGACCAAAAATATTTTCATTCAGCATACCTTTACAATCATGCAACAAATCCTCTTAATGTGGCTCCTGCCTTGTCTGTGAAACATTGTAGGTGTTATTAGTTTTTGCTGAAGCAGCAGGTGTATAGGTTTGGAATGGGCTTAAGGCATTTGGGACTGTGGGAGAGGGGATTGGGGAAGTCACTTAAACTTTATCAAATACAGGCAAATTTTTATGACAGCTTTAAGAAAGCTGTCTAGATAGAAATATGAAGGGAATATTCATGATTGGATGGAAAGTAAGCTCACCCACATATCTGGCTCAATTGAGGTGTATTGTGCAGGATGCAAAACTGTATACATGTTTCTGCATATTTTTGCACTCTTAAACTCTTGCACATTTTGGGAATGGTCAGGTACAATGTTATCCCTCAATATGCTATCGCACAATCTTTCACATGTAGAACTATTATTTTAGCAAATAATTATGTTTGGCCTGGTGCCTATTGTGCTGGTCCTCATTTGGCACTCTTTGTACGCTGAGATGTTTTGGGACTTCTTGCTCTATTTTTTATGCCACTGCT
Organism: Lepas anatifera; assembly: GCA_034440635.1. Taxonomy (NCBI): domain Eukaryota; kingdom Metazoa; phylum Arthropoda; class Thecostraca; family Lepadidae; genus Lepas; species Lepas anatifera. The sequence continues at coordinate 524,076 of JAOTON010001604.1, read as the reverse complement.
ATTTTAAAACTGACTTTAAAAGCTCTTAAAGTATGGAGTAAATTTTGAGAAAGAGGATACAAAATGCTGTCAATTCAGTTACATAATCCCTTTCCTCTGCGATGCCGACAACTAGAGAACATAGTTGCTTGGGGCCTGCTTTGGTTTGATACAGCTGGGGCTGGGGCAATGGCGTAGCCTAGGGGGTCCGTGGACTCCTCTTGGGCTTACTGTTCACTGTAAAGCAGGAATATGGGCGTTGGTGCTCCCCTCTCCAGCTTGGTCTCGGGGACCCCGATAATCAGTCTTGGAGGGCCCCAGAGAATCGCTCTCGGGGACCTCTGAGCATCTGTCTTTTGCGTTCCCGAACATTCTTGGGGCTCCGAGCATCCTTCTCGGGGCCTCCTATCTTTTGGCCCTCGGGAATCAGTCTCGGGAGCCCCTAAACATTGGTCTCGAACATCACTCCCGGGGGTCAGGGACATCGCTCTTGGGAGCTCCCGAATATCACCCTTGGGGGCCCCGAGACCACTGCTCGGGACCAAGATCGGAGGGTCTCGGAAAAAAGTGCTCGGGTAGATGTGCCTGTGTTGAGAATATGATGCTGACTGAGGTGGATTTCCTGGGATTGATAAAGGTATACATTTTAGGGGCATCGAACATCTGTCTTGGGGCCCCCGAGCATTTCTCTTGACTCGGAGACCGTGATCATCGGTCTCCTGGACACCCCCCACACTCAACATCATTCTCGGAGGCTCCCGAGCATCACTGGGTCCCTCTGAGCTTGGTCTTGGAATCCCTCAAGAATTTGTCTCGGGGTCCCCGAATATCGGTTCCGAGCATCGCTCTGGGGGGGAGGGGCGAAACCAGGTTTTGGGGGTCCTGGAGCGATTCTCGGGGCAGCGAGGCAGATGTTCGGGGCCCGCAAAGCGATGCTCGTGGAGTCCGAGACCGATGTTCGGGGGCCTCCGAGACTGATTCCCGGGGTCCCCGGAGGTCAAGTTTGGGGGCCCCCAAGACCAATGCCTACGCTTTCAGGAACAAGGTCAGCTCAAAACAAGTTAAGTGCTCGTTCAGTGAGCAAGGTCAGTTCAAGCATCGCGCTCAGAAGCCATCGTGAATCGGTCTCATGGACCCCTGAACACCGATCCCGAGCAATGCTCTCGTTGTGTCTCCCGAAAATGCTGCGCGAGAGCAAGCTGGGGGGGATCTGAGAGATGTTTATGAACATCAAGTGTGCGAATTTGTTTGTTTTATAATGTCGTGACTGTATGACCTTTAAAATATCACAATCATATTAATGCGTTATAATATCTTTTTCACGGCAAAAAATCAGCGGTAACACTTAACTGCTACCCTCTCGCTGCGAGATTCTTTATCTATAATTTTCTAAGAATAATCACTGAAGTGACATTGGAATATTTCGCTCCTCAGCAGGCACAAGTGCGTGTGGTGAGTGGTGAGAGCCGCCAACTGCGAACTCTGAAGATGATTCTCCACCAGCAAGTCCTTCCTTATCTGATCCCGTCCGTCCAGAGCGGTGAGCTTTTCTCCTTCCTTCCTTCCATGACATGTTCATAAGATATCCAATATCACAATTATTTTTAAATATTAATAAAGTGCGCCTTTTCCAATCCTTAAAAGGAAAATCCTGGGTGAGGTTCATTGTGCTTATTGGAAGAAATATTTACTCATTAACAGGTGGGTATGGAGGGAGGCATTAAACTATAAAGGGTCCATTCTGAAGGTTAGGCTCCAAGCCAAATCCTGGTCGCGCCACCTGCCTCCTCCATGAGGGGTCCGTTGGAGTTGGCTGCGGGCATGCTGGGATCGTGCGAGCCACAGCGCGCAGCTCCCTATCGATGATGTCGACAGTGGCCGCAGGGAGCCATGCTGCAGCTGCGAACTCTGTCACTTCGTGTTTGTAGCCATTAGCCACTGTCCGCAGCTTTAGCTTCCGCTTACCCTAGTATCTTCCGGTCATCTGTGTAGCTGCGTTACGCCTGGCTTGACTTTCGTGAATGAACGATAAAATGCAATTTATCCTATGTGTGGTACTGATTGCCAGGGGCGTATCCAAAGAGGGGAGCAATCGGCCCCACCCCCTTGGGCTGACCTTAAACACTGGAAAGAAACGCCTCCCGCCGCAGCCGCTGGGCCACCACAGGGTGAGCCCTGCGGCTTTAGCTAGGCCCCGCAGGCTTCGAAATCAGGGGAAATAAAAGTTGATTTATGCCGAGAAACCACAGCTTAAAATTTGGAAGCTCCGGCCATATGGGTAAATTTACCACTCCAGAATACATACGCAAAGATGCGTACAGAACAGAGTGGTGGCATATCAAAACACACAGGGCGAACCAGTCGAAGCTCTCTACGTTTCCCCTAGACTTTGGATATAAAGTGTGCAAAAATTCGTAACGTAAGATGGGACTACTTTGAAATCGTGAAAAACTTCCAACAGTGTTCAGGAATGATAAAAATATTTTTTGATTCGAAAATTGTTCAGTGGAAAGTGTTGCAGAATTATCTAGGAAAAATGAAAAATATATAAGGGAAGCGTATTTGCTTGGTATTTACGAAAATGCACAAAAATTCCATGGATTTCTAACGCAACATAAATGTTCTATTATGGCGCACGGCGGAAAATTGATAATTGTCTGAAAGCCAACTGCGTAAGAATCCTCACCCAAGTATTATGTTGCCCCTGTTCCAAATGTCACCCGAATTCAGGTCTAGGGGCCCATTTTAATGTATTTCGGGGCCTCTGAAATCGATCTCAGGGCTCTGAATGGTTGTCGTTTTGGATCTCCGAGGGTTGCTGTCGCAACCCCCCCCCCCCCTCCCTAATGCTGGTTTCTGGGTCTCCAGATTTTGGCCTCTGAGGCTCCCCGAGTGTTTCCTTTTTTACTTTTCGGCTCCTGGCCTTTGCCAACATCAGAAGCTACTGCCCAATTCCCCGCATATGCGGAAAAATTCCGGGCATTGATGACTTTCTCTATGTCCCACCGTGCCGCACAAGGCGGTTGGCAGTCATTGCCAGGACAAGGCTACGGTTAAGCGTGAGAGCCAACCCTGCGCCCAGCGGTTCCCGGGATTTCAACGCGAGACCCTCATCTCAGAAGGCAGGCGCGTTACCCCTGAGCTACACTGGTCTCTACACTGGGCCCCTGAAAAGCTTCTGGGCCTCCTTTGGTTCACTCGGAACCTCTGAGTCTGCGACCGGGGCCCTCACAATTATCCCAGGCCCACTGCTGCCGAAGTCGGGCCCCTATTCTCAGCAGTTGCAGATAATTTTCCTGTTTTCCACTCGGGCTCCCTGTTGTAGAAGCCGGGCCCCCAGCGGTTGAGCTGGGCCTCGTGTGGCTATCCGGGCAGCCTGACATGCTTCCGGGCGCCCTTTAGTCCAATTGGAACATCTGAGTGTGCGACAGGGCTCCTCCGAATTACCCCCAGCCCACTGCTGCCGAAGCCGGGCCCTATTCTCCGCAGATGCAGATAATTCCCCTGTTATCTACCCGGGCCCTCAGTGGGTCCAGCCGGGCCCTTTGCGGTTCACCCGGACCTCCTGTGACTTTCCGACCTCCTGAAGTGCTTCTGGACCCCTGTGGTCCACTTGCGAATGTGTTTGCGACCAGGTCCCTCACGATAATCTCAGACATGTTGTGGCCGAAGCCAGTCCCCTACTTTTAATATTCATGCCCCCTTCCCCCAAGGTCTACCTAGGCTTGACTACAGTCGGCCTCTGCCTTGCTTGCGGTTACCCCTTTGGTATCGGCCCTCTGTGGCTGCAACCTCCGTCTTTGCTTGGGAGCAATAGGTAACTCTTTATTCAAACGGGCCACAGAATATTTGATGCGATTCGGGATGGTCCTGATCACTGATCCTAGCGGACATTTGGTCAATCCCTGTATTTGTGAAGATCCAACCCAATGTTGAGCGGACCTCAGCGAATTTAGCGCCGGTGCATATCTTTGTGACCCACCAGAGTTCATAAAGTTGTCTGCATCCTAAAACGGAGGTTAAGGTTTTTTTTGCTCTTCGAAATATTATATATATATATATATATATATATACACGTTTTTAATGAAAATATATTCCTTGCACGGTCCAGCCCCCAAAGTTATTCCTGACCCCCTGCCAAGGCCCCCTTTGGTAATTCCTGGATCCGTCCCTGCTGATTGCTCACATATACTTCCTTCGGCTTCAAACGTTAGATAAATATATCAGAACTTTTAGCTCTGGTTTATATTGGGAGCATAATACACAAAAACAACGAAAAACTGTGTAACAACTCAATAAGGGTTTTGATAACAAGAAATAAAAAGAAATAAGGGTTTTGGTAGCATTTTCTAGTTTGGTGACACATTCGTGATGTGGAATTTCAAATGGTGACACGCCAGCAACTTTTTTGACCCCTGGGAGTTATCCCAGTTTTCTTAAGCATTGCATATTTGAGTGAAAATAACCCATTGTTACCTTTCTTGACCTCTGTAGGTCAAACCATTGACCTGAGCGCTTAAACATGTAAAATAATTTCTTACTGAATTCACGCGAGCTTGCTAATGCACTTTGCAGATTTGCGCTAACCCCCATATTTTCGGAGTTAGAGGGGCCATCGATGCCCCCCGGTGGGGTGAAGGTGGCACCGGACCCCGGTGGGGCGCGGGTTAATAAAAATTGGTCGTTATGTAGATCACCATAGCCCCCACTCACCTCCCAAATGGCGTTTTTCTACACCTCGTAGTTTCCGAGGTCTAGGGGGGGCCTACAGGCCCCCTCTCCAGTGCGCGTTAATGTCAGACCGTCCCCAGTGCGGGTGTTAAGTCTTCTTACTTCCCCCTAAAGAGCGGTCATGTACTTGGAGAGGTAGCATATACTAGGTCTGTCGAGCACCCAAATCGCACGTCCCTCCCCCTCAGGAGGGGAGGCAGACATGGGTTTGCCCCCCCCCCAAAAAAAAATACGGGTCTGCGTCCGCCCCTGGACTCAGCTAGTCCCGACAAAGTTCCGACCAGGACAACCATCAGGTCCCAGCGCTGGAACGGCGGGACCAACAATAAAACCTCTACTCCCTAGAGACTTTTACTTCATAGCGGAACTCTCGAGCGGTGGACCTTTTGAATAGTAGACTTCTTGAACAGAGGTCCCTTAGACCGTTGGACCTTTTAACCGTGGCTGTTTCGTGCGGTAAATAATTTATGCCTGAACTGTTTCACTCCTTCCAATAATTTTTCAAATTAGGATTTTTGAGTCCTTGAAATTGCTATAAGAAGGACTGACTTCCATAAATTCAGATGTGGGTCAGGGCTCTGGCCGCTTGTTTGGTAAAATACTATAGATATTTTTTAACTGACGGCGCTGTCAACTCCTTTACTGCAGGTTATTGCGCGGGGTACATCGTACTCTGCTATCTGCAATCATGGCTGAAGCAAAAGTGGAGGTAAGCTTAGTATATTTGTTCTATTTTCAATGCTAGTCGTTTTGGAGTATGTTATGTCCGCCGGTATTCCTTATTAAACTTCCAGGAAGGTCCACTTACCCCACGGTCACATTGAACGCGGTTATGCAAACCTGCCCGAGACATTTACGAGGTCTGAAAATAAAATACATAGTGTATCAGAATACTAAAGATTGGGTGCGTTCAAGTATTTTGTGGTATGAAAATTTGAGAATTATTTTATTAGGAAAAATGATACACTTGAGCAGTTTTGTATTGGTATTTGTGCTGCACTGAGGCTAGTAGCTCATTGTGACTAGACAGTGCAGGAAGACATGCACAGTCTATAGTGATTGTGCTGTTGGATACTTGATCAAAAGGCATTGAGAAGGTTGTGTGGCTTAAAACCAGCTGGCAGAGCTGTATTAATTGGGCAGTCTCTAGGCCATAAGGAACCTTTTTTTACAAAATTGCACATGAATAATTGTAAGCCACATTTGAGCTGAAGTATGCCAAAATGTTTGTTTTCCCCAAGTGGGTTTGTATGGGAATGATACTTCATTGGAATCAGCAAGACATGAGCCTGAGCTGGTGTAAACCCCACTTAAACCCCCATTTGCAGCATTTACTCATGCCAGAACATCAGTCAGGGAAACTATGGTCAAGCGTGCCCAAAAAAGGTACTTCCAAAAATTGGTATGCTCCTATTTTTTGGTATGCTTTTTTCTAAAAATGGGTACGCAAAGCGGCTCGATTTCGGACGGCCGTCACCCGGAAGAAAATGACCTAAAAAATTTTGGGGCTCAATTAATGATTGTTTATTGTTTAGTCAATGTGGTATAGTACTGCACTCTACCGGCACTTCGCTCACCAGCTCAAACAGAGCCTTCAAACTGTACCCTCCTGGCACACGTCACCGGCCGGTCGGTCTTCTATTTTAGGGTACGCAACTTCTAATTTTTAGTACGCTCAATGTAGCACCAAATTACAGGAGTGTGGCGGCAACTTTGGCGCACCTCAGTCTCTATTCCCGATGTTACTGCCTCCACGCAAAGTATGCAGCAGCATGGATGGATCCAGGAATGTTAATCGAGGAGCCACCTTCATGGGGAGGTATGCGGACCAGGGGGCACCACATTTTGGCCGGAAAAACTTGGTCAGGTGGGCGCTAGATCCTTTAAATGGGCCCCTATTTTCGCATCCTGGAGGGAGGGGGTGGCAAGCGACATTTCAGGGAGGGCGCCATCGACCTTTCAGAGGTCACCGTGGCCATTTCAGGGGTCGCCATGACCATCTCGGGCCCCCGAGGGTCGATGGGGGGCACCCGCCCCTGGACCAGCGTATTTGCGCCACCCTTCCCCAGTCGGGCGTTTGACATCCCTCTGAAATTCCACTTTACCCTTGAAGCGAAAATTGACGCTCAGCAACAAAATTTGTCCCCCCCCATGGGTTTTGGCGCTCACTGAAATTTTTATGCCGCCTCTGGCCCAGATAGCGCCACTCCACCATGTCCCCCCATATGCAAACTGAGGAGCAACGTTGGGGAGATATGGGGCCAACATGTGGAAAATCACCGAACAAGGATTAGGAAGAAAATTTGCTAACTTGTGGCCACTTTCGGGAACATAGCCCAGGGGGTAAGGCGTACCCTCCCCCCTCCCTGCGCCGGTGAGCACCCCCAACAGTGATCCCAAATCCGACTATGAGGGGAACCAGGGCTTCCGATCAAGCACATGATCAAGCACATGGTTGGATGCAATGGCGGATCTGGGAGCAACGTTGGGGAGGCAAATTTAGAAAAATCCGATAGCATATTGTTTCCGAAATGGCCCAAATTTTGGCCCTTGGAGGTAGGTGCAATAAACTTTTTTAGGTCTTGAAAAGATGACCAATTTTGGCACCCCTTGGATTCCCCAGTGTTCGGATGTGCCAAATCCCATCGTAAGAGCGCCGCTCTTTTAGTGGTTGCCACATCCCATCCTGGGGGCGTTGATACTCGCAGGGGAGATGACAAGGGATATTTCAGGGGCACCGAGGGTTGAATAGGGGGAGCAGGACAAGGGTCCCTTGTTCCATCCATGACTTGAAGCCTGGAAAATGCGAGTTCTGCACAGATCTTATCATTTTATTAAAGTCATGTGAATTATGTATGAATATTATATGTATTAAATTATGTGAAATGTACAAGAGCCCTCCCTTCCGGCGTCCATGGTTTTTCTGCTGTTTCACGTCATCCGGAGACTTCGGCAGGGATGGGTCCAGAGAGGAGAAAATTAAAAACACTAGCCCCTCAAAGCCTGTTTGGCCCACGGTTCCTATAGATACGGTTCGGACATGACAGCCAGCTGACTGCCTGATTTGGCAGCACATTGAGGATATGGCAGTATTTTGAAGGGTTTTGTTCAAGATAACTTTAATTTTGCTAGCACAAGGTAGAATGCAGCGTTTTGATTGGGTAATCGAAACGTTTGAAACAGAATTCTGAAGGAATTAGCATGAAGTTCATTGTGGATTTTCCTTGTTATAAAAGCGCTTTAGAGACTAAAAGCTGCACCCAGAAGACAGCCTGATCAATTTTACATACCAAAAATAAAAAATATACCCTTAAGCACCACTTACATTTTCCCACTGGCCCGTTCCCCAAACCCCTGCAAACAGTCCCATTGGAATTACATGTTAAATTTCGCTGCCAAAAAACTGTTAGAACCAGAAGTGGAACCTTCAAAACCCCCAGAATTCTAGAGAATTATCTCATGTCTGCCCCCTGGTTTGGCCCTAAAAGGACATTCATTCTGGACCTTTTGCAACCCTAGCAAAGGCCTAGAGATCTGGCACTTGAGCATTCTGGCCACCCCATTACCCCGTCATAGACTGCTTAGACCAAACCAGCCATTGCCGGATCCAGAGAGGACATGGGGCAATCCCTACAGAGTGCCAGGGCTCCATGGGGGGGGCTGTCCTTGTGTTCGTGTGTTGCGTCGTGGTCCGGCGCAGTGAGGTCGAGTCCTGTCGGAAACCAAGTAACTTGTGAGCTATAATCCTCTTTGGTTCCACGAATATGAATATTTCTTTGTCTTCTTCAGAGTTCTCTCCCATTCCACCCGAACGTTTGCTGATGTATTGACCTGAATACTGGTTTCAATATCCTCCAGCCTGCAAAGTATGGCAGCAGGCCAGACAAGTCGCACCAATCATCTTAACTTCTCGCACCACCAGCCTCCGAAAATTCGCACCAATATGCCATATACCAGGGAGAAAAACGCACCCATTCCTACCCGCACGATACAATGATACCTCTGTTATTAGTTGAGGACTTTTTCTCAAGCCCCCTCCTCTGTCTTAATAACCATTTAGCCATTACTTGTTTGGTTTGTCACCTTCCTCGGCACAGTCTTGCAAATTCGCACCAGGTTGATAAAATTTGCACCACTCGCTCCTGTCCCCAAGGGCACTTGCACTGACAATATCTCGTTGAAAATGTCATACTTTGCAAGCTGGGATCTCCTCACATATCTCTGCTTTGGTTTGTTTTTCTATGTAAGCATCCTCCAAAAATGGTAAAGCACATCAGTAATCTCAAATATTAAGAAAGATTGAAAAGGCCTGGCCTAGCCTTTTAAAGAATAAATATAATTGTGATATACAACTTGTTTTTTAAAGTTAAAAACTGGCGGAATTATCAAGCTTTCGACCCCAAGGTATTGCTAAAGAGGACACCATCTGTGAATGGTTAAGCAGCAAGCCACCAAACAGTCAACAATAAATAATCTCACATTTTGTGCCACCATTGACTGGAACAGCTTACCAATCTGGGCAGTATCAGCCAAATCGTTGACTGTGTCCAAAACAAAATGGGACAAATTCTGGCCCAATCAAAAGTACAGGCTAGATAAAGATTAAGTATTAACTTTTATGCATATGATGAAATGGTTGCTCAAAATGTCCCAAGAAGTCATCATTAATATATCAATATCAATATCCGTGGCCATTTTCCCCACACCTTGACCAGTGTCTTCGGAAGATTTAGGCCCCGTAAAGACTCTTTTGAGTATTGTCAGCTTCAACTTCATGTCAAATTTACTGAGATTATGCTAAAATTATACATACCAACATAATCATTGCAAAAACAAAAATCAACTTTGATGTTTGTAGCACCCGCAGACGAGAATAACAATCCTTAGCTCATGTGGAAGCAGTAAAACCATAACAAATATTTCAAAATTAAACTTCATATTAATATATAACCAGCATTGATACAAATTAGCAATCATTCATATCAACATTTTCATTTTGCAAGAACCCAAAATACCGTTGCAAATATTAACAGCATTGTACTGAATACCTCCTGTTGTAAATATGCATGTTTATACCTAGAACTGCAGAATTACACTACATGCCTGGTCGATTTATATTAAACAAGCTTTGTAGATTTCAGAAATGGCCTCCTTTAAGGCCTACATGAATTAAATAAACCAAAAATATACGCAATAAACAAAAAAACGAAAATGGCGGCAAAGAGGCGGACGAAAAAATGACCCTCAACTCTTATGATTAGCCACAGTCTTACCACAAAACTTCGCATATGATATAAATGTGCCTAATTTTCAATATCTCATAGTCACATCAACCATAAGATGAAAAAAATCCATACTTTTTCAGTATTTCCACGCACTTCGCACCGCACGCGTCACCTTCACTCTCGCATTTGACGCCGAGACATGTTCAAGGATGTGGGATTTGAATTGAGCTTTGCGTTTCAGAGGGCTATTTGATGACGTAGAATCTGATGACGCTATGGAAACGTGCGTTCGCTAGATATGAAAAGAGAATTCTGACAAAATTTGAGAGTGCTTCCCCGTCTTAAGACATTTTTTGGCTTTCAAAAATTAGCAAAAATTACACCGGACTTTAGTTTTCTTCACAAGACTGTAAACCCCCCCCTAAAATTTTATCGGGAATCGAACTGTGCCAGGCAGAACATGCGCCAATTGTTACAAAAATGCGCTGAATGATTTTGTCAAGCCCATGCTGTTTTCCGTACCCAAAAATAGAAGATGCCTACCAACTTTTAGAAACAGCGTGCCATGAAATAGAAGACGTGCCCAATTTTAAAAGCTTCTAATTTTTGGTACGCTTGACCATAGTTTCCCTGACTGACATAGTAATTCTGTGCTTTTCCAGCACTGTAAACAAAACATTGGAAATACTGAAACCCTGAAATAGTCAGCTGATTCCAGTACTGTAGCCAGCTGATGGAACCCATTTGTATATTGTGCCAGAAGTTCAAAAGGTTTTCTAAAGTGATCAGAATTTGTAGCATTATGTAAAAAAATTGTGACAGTTTGCACACAGATAAGAGCCTGGAGGAGACCCAGGCTTTGCCTTCAAAGCCAAGGCCTAAAAAGGTGATTGTGGTGGAGCAGGCTAGGTCGGGACTGAGAAGTAGCCTCAGTGCTACTGCAGGACAGGCTGCTAAATCTATTCATATATAGGTTGGTAGGTTATATTAGTTATACTTACATAGCAATGTTGTCAGTGGATGCCTGCCAGGAAGTCCTCCCATTTCTTTTCATGGTGTTTTCACCACATGAATTTGTCCAGGTATGATAATAAATTGGGGTCTGGGAGAGAATTTGGATCAAGGAACCTCTTAAACTCAGAAAAGTAGGCTTCTGTAAGATTTGTGTGAACTTGGCTTACAATTTCTTGGCTCATGTTCCCAATCTTGTGGTCCTATCCAAGTGTTTGTAGCAGTCTGTACAAGTGGTGCTTCTCTGTGTTAGTGCTGCCCAATTCTACATGCCTTGTGTTAAGATCACAAAAATATGGAGTGCCAGTGTCCATATCAGGTAATGGAGCTAAAGTAGTGATAAAAGGAATGCTGGAAAATACTTCTCAATATTTTATAAATAGCTTAATAACTGTCCTGGTGGGTCTCCAAGCCAATTTCACCTTGGTGGGGATGTTCAAACTCTCCCCCTTGGAACTTAGCTTGTATGCTGAAGATAAAAAAGCAATACTGGGCCCCATTTCATAAAAGGCGAAACTTACACTTATGGGGTAGAAGTAGCATAATGCAGCGTAAGAAGTGAATAATACACCACAATCTTGTTTCACAAAAATGCAGTGTAAAATACAACTACTTGCAAAGTTACGCTGCTTTAAACTACGCTGTACTGGAATGCTGCGTAGAATATTCCCAATCTTGTTTCGTATAGCAGACACCATATACATTGAACATGTAAAACACTCCTGAAAAGCTATGCAAGAAATAGCAGCGTAACATTTATCAGACATTAAAGCAAAACATGAAAAATATATAATTTCTTCTGAAATTCTGAATCTCAGGCAAAATTAGGTAGTGTAGTGAATGGCAAAAAGTAATGAATGTAAAATAAACTGAGATAAAAAAGGTGTGTTAAGTTCTTTCTTGCACAGGTTTAAAGTGCAAGTTACTCATGCCAAATTGAGCTGATATTTAGAGTTCTATGGCCATTTGGTATGCCAAAAATGATGATAGCTATTGATGCAAATACACAGGAAAGTTGATATTGATTTTTTACTTTGACTTTCTGCCGCTTACCGTTATTTTACAGTCTAGGGAGTACAGAACCCTAGATACACTGACACAGTGTTATATGGAGTCTATGGAGGTTAAAAATTCAATTTAAGGTGCTTGTCACCAACAAAATCCAAGTATCTCTACTGAGGCCTCTGGCAAAAATGATGATATACCTCAGTACCTAAGTGCCTGCATCTAGTTATTCTTCAAAGATGTTAACTCACTATTCCTTTCCCATTTTCACGAAATTATATGGTTCACAGACCTTTCACAGTTCACTCACGATTAGTAAACACAATTCAACTTGAATTCCACTGAAGTACACTTGCACAACAGTACAATAACCTTTTAGAGCCTTCTTGACCGTAACTACCTAAAAAAAAAAAGGGGTACTGCCATTAACAAATGCGTCGTATATTTATTCCGTCTTTTGTTAGCGCATCTCTCTCCGCCGTATTTCTAAAAGTTAATGAAAACTTAATTGAATAAGGGCAGATAAGTACAATACTTTTCCTTCAACTAATTTATTAAAAATATGTATGACATTTTCAATGCTAATAAAAGCAGTTTTATGTTAAATTTGAAAGGGGATTTCTCCTTCAACTAATTTATTAAAAATATTTATGACATTTTCAATGCTAATAAAGCAGTTTTATGTTAAATTTGAAAGGGGTATTTCCATTCTGGAATTGGGCGTAATTCACGCTGCATTTCATATCTACGCTGCTTCTGAATGTCACCGCTCTTCGTGAAACGTGATTCTGAGTACGGCGTAACTTTGCAGGTGAATGTGTAAAACATGTCACATTTCTACAACTTTTATGAAATGGGCCCTGGTGGATAGCTCATAAAAATTCCTAACAAATCTACAAGTCACTTTTTGGCTCAGTTGAACATTGTGGTCATGACAGGTCAAAGAAGGCAGCATGTTAGATCAGTTTCTGGGCTCCAACATTTGACAGAGTTGGGGTAGAATCATTTATGGGCACCATGTGCTTCCTCTCATTAACACAAATTGAGTGGTCAAATCATGAAAATGACCTGACTTTAGGTCAGTTAAAGGTCACTATGTGGTCTAGCATAGTTAATATGCACACTTAATCTACTTGAATATCAAATTAAATGCAATGTTATCAAAATAAAGGCTATCATCATTTTTGCAAAGTTATTGACCTGGGGTCCTGTTTCATTAAAGTGGTAGAAAGGTGACATGGTTTACACTTCACTCACTTGCAAAGATACACTGTACTCAGAATCATGTTTCGTAAAGAGTGTTGACATTCACGTGAAAGCAGTGTAGAGGTGCAGTGGAAATTATGCCCAATTCCAGAATGGAATTACTGCTTCCAAATATAGCATGAAGCTGCTTTATCTGCATTAAAAAGGGTACCTATATTTTCAAATAAATTTGTTGGAAGAAATCTGGATTTATTTGCTTTTATGTAATTATTAGTCCCTCATGAACTTAGATAAATACTGCCAAAGGAGGTGCGTTAATAGCAGACTCAAATGCTGCGACCTTACCGTGTTGCTACTGTGCAAGTGTAATCTAGGGGAACTTGATTGTGTCTACTAACCGTGAGTGAACTCTGGAAAGGTTTGCAAACCTGCTTATTTAGTGAAACTGGGAAAGAAATAGTGAGTTAACATCCTCAAAGTAAGCCTAGATGCCAGTACCTTGGTACCCATATTAGCATTTTTTTGCTGGAGGGTTCAGTGAATTTACTTGGGTTTTGTTGGTTACAGCCACACAAAGTTGAATTTTTACCATCCATGGGCTCCATATAACCATTTCAGTGTCAGCCTATCTAGGGTTCTGTATTCCCTAGGCTGTAAAATAAAAATCACGGCTAAAAGTCAAAGAAAAAAACTGTCAGCTTTCCTGTGTAATTACATCAAGAGCTATCAGATTTGTTGCCATACCAAATGGCTGTTGAACTCTATATGTCAGTTCAGTTTGACATGAGCAACTCTCACTTCAAGCTTATGCAAGGGAGAACTTTAACACATGCAAGGATATATTATATTCATGAATCTTTTGTCCTTCACAGCGTAAGTTTTACCTGAAATTCAAAATTAAAGAAGAAATTATATATTTTCAATGTTTTGCATCATTGGGTGATCAAAGTTACGCTGCTACTTCTTGCGTAGCTTTTCAGGAGTGTTTTACATATTTAAAGTACATGTCTGCTATATGAAACAGGATTGTGAATATTATATGCTGCATTCCAGTGCACTGTGAGGAGATAGAATGTGATGTTGGTTTGTAAAGTCTGAGCGAAGACCGCGACAGGTCCATTGTAAGAAGTATTATTTATGGAAGAAAAAACGGGTATTGGCTCTACCCTGGGCGGCAGAAGGATAGTGGGGATATGTGAACCTGCTGGCGGCTGGGTCGGATTTGCTCACCCAATATTTTGGTCCTGGTGTCCTATGTGCCCATAACTTTGTTGGTGTGTGAAAGCATTTTCAGGAAGATGAAAGCAATGTTGTGGAAAACAGAGCATTTTGTTATGTCAAAACTGGTGTTTTTTTATGTAAACCCAGAAGGTTTGCTGAGCCAGTCCCGCTGCCCTGTGCCTCATCTTGTCTCCTGTTATCACCTGTTCGTCTGTGTTGGTTGCAGGCACGAGAGGCGGCGAACCAGTCGGTGCAGGTGTTCGGCCGGAAGGTAAGGCGAACTGATCCCAGCTGCTGCTGTTAGACTAACAGCAGCTCTGTCCTGTTAGACTAGGATCAATATTAATACTGCTGGAGAGCTACCTTCTTTCTGGAATTGAACAGGGTTGTCTCTGACAATGGCTTGTTTCACTCAAGCCAAGACTAGGAAAAGGGAGATCTGCGAGACAGTGGGACCAAAACTTAACGTTCGTATCAGAGGGGGCCTAAAGTGCCCCTCCCCCACCTGTTTGTCTGAAGTGGCCAGAGAATCGTTCGCAGCCAAAAATTATAATTAATTAAGTTTTAGAGAATGCATGGGCACTTCGGCTGTAGGAAGACTGTTGAAAATCGGTAGAAAATGTGTTACCTTATGGGCTCTCTTTGTGAGACCTATATGTCGAGCTAGTCACAATCGCGCGGTCGCACCAGACTGCTTGCATTGTAGATGGAGCGGTGACGTCATAACCTCATTTATCGAAATTATTTTAATGTCATCTGAAAATGGATGCCAAGGCCACGGGTAAGGCTCATACCAGCATTTTCAAGGTCATTGACCATTGTGCTTCCGGTCAGATGACGTAGCCACTGGTTCTTATCATGCTATGACGAGATTGCTCAATGTGCATAGCATGGGTCAAGGTCAAACTCTCATTTCCCGTCCTACGATTGCCAAAGTGTACATTATAGGGAATTCTATTTTGAATTCATAGGCCCGAAGACCTTGAATAGCGCGGTCCCCCAAATTTCAGATAGTAATTTAGGTCTCCCTTTTATGTCCAGAGTCCGCTTTTGCTGAATTTTCGACTTTTCCTAATATTCACGGTTTTGCCCGAAAGGGTCGCAGTACGGCCCAGATTTCACCAAAAGGCCTCGTTTGACCTCGAAGATATTTATCAAGGTTTATGAAAATTGGCTATAATGTGGACCTATAAAGCCCTCACGAACCCTGAAATTCCAAACGGGTGTTTCCTAACCGTTTTGGTTTCCGAGATTTCAGAAGGTCACTTTAGCCCGCCCACCCGTGCGTCTTCAGTTTTGTCGCTTTAATGAGAGGACAATGTTTTTTTTTGTGTGTAAAAATGTCCCTTAGAAGTAAACATTGAGCTGCGAATATTGACGGGGAATTGAGGTGGTAGACTGCTGGGATGCCCACTGTACGTCGCATCTTGTGTGCGCTCACCAGTACTGGCCATCCCCAGAAAACGGCAACGGCGGTGGCTCACTGTAAGCGTGGGCGCGGTCTGATCAAGGTGAACGGCCGCCCCCTGGAGCTGGTGGAGCCGGCCACCCTCGGCTACAAGCTCCAGGAGCCTATCCTCCTGCTGGGCCGCGAGCGTTTCGCCGGCGTCGACATGCGAGTGCGCGTCAAGGGCGGTGGCAACATCTCCCAGGTGTACGCTATCCGGCAGGCCATCTCCAAGGCATTGGTTGCCTACTACCAGAAATGTGAGTAGGAGCGTGGTGCATACGGCGCGTTTCATCTGTCGCTTCGGCATTTTTAATCGGTAGGAGGCAGGTGATTCAGCGTCTCAAAGCCCTGGAAAGGCTGCGAAATATCGTCGAATTTCTCCTGAACAGTTCTCAGATCCCTGTTGGCTGAGTGCCAGCACCACCATCAACCTGTGCAAATATGTTGAGTGGGTGTTGAGAGCAGACACGGTCCTTAGATCCTCCAGCCGGGCAGTGTGCCCACCAACCTTACCGGTTGTCCGTGGCTGGAGCTTGAGTCATTACCGTGTGACAGCAGTCTACCTGGGGAGCTGGCCCAGTTGCGCCCCGCCCAGTCCCGTTCGCCGGCCGCCACACCGTGCTGGATCTGAACAGGCGGCCGGCGGACGCTACAGGGCGCCTCGTGGGGCCAACGTAGCCAGTTACTCGGACACACGTGCTACTATATCGGTTCGTTAGGGAGGTAAAATGTACGTTGAGATAGTTTTTCCTGGAAATGCTATGCACCATTTAGCAGTGCAGCACTTTATCAGTCATTGATACAAAGTATGCTTAATAATATGTTTCCTCTTTGCTTGTAAATCCAAAGCAAGCATATTGTGAAGGATGAAAAAGCCTTAAAAAGGTAGCTGACTCGAGGATTCGTATGGAAATTAGAGCATACGGTTGAAGTTAAGACTTACTCGTGTCAAACTGAGCTTCAGATATTTTAGCTCATTGTTCTCGTCCCAGTTTCTCGAAACTTCCTGACATGCAGCCCTCCGTCTTTCGACTGATTCCACTTTGTGCGATTTCGCGCCAGAAATTTGGTAGATAAAGCGGCGTTGATACATTTCAAAGCAAGAGGCTTTGCCGTCCTGTCCGTTGTCAATAAAAGGTCAATGCTCCTCGAATTTTTTGTTTACAAATACTTTTGTCACTACCACACATTGAGTGGCAGCAGCAGCGACAGTTCATTCAAAAATATATGATTAATCAAATAGAAGTAAAACAATGGAATATTTCTTACAATTTGTGCAGAAATCAATTACTATTGAATGATATGATCTGCACACGATTTACCCAAAGACATTTTTTAAGTATTTCAAACTTAGAATTGAGGCCTTGCTTATGCTGGCTTTAATTTCTACGCCGCTTTAATGTGAAATTCGCCGATTGTCAGGAAAGATGATTTTGTTTTGAATACGGCCTAGTTGCAGATGTGGTGTAAAATAAGTCGCATTTCTACACCTTTTATGAAACAAGGTCCCCAATGAGAAATGTTTCGTTTCAAAAACCCGATCTGCCGAATCTGCCTTCCTCCTGTCATATATTGGCCAACGAAGCTGTTTGTGTATATTGTAGAATCACTTCATTAATTATTAAGAGAGGTTCGATGTGGTCGATGTGTTTTCCAGACCCAGATAGCGCGCGAAAATCTGCTCAGGACTGAATTATCTGCCATTAGGCTTACTTCCCGCGTGCTTTGGTGTAATGCGTCGCCCTGGTGGTCTGTTGCAGATGTGGACGAGGCCTCTAAGAAGGAAATCAAGGATATTCTGATCCAGTACGACCGGTCGCTGCTGGTGGCTGACCCTCGGCGCTGCGAGTCCAAGAAGTTCGGTGGACCCGGCGCCCGCGCCCGCTACCAGAAGTCCTACCGTTAACGTCCGCCAAATATATGTCGACGAGAGAGAAACGTCTGTTGGATGGGGGAGCGAGTACGGCGACATTGGTGAATTGGACCGTGCATCCGGCAGGGAGTATTTTTTAATAGGATTTGGGCGCAAATTGTCCGTCGCTGTCGACGCGCCCAAAACTAATGATGATGATGGATTATTTTTTGAAAGGTTATGATAAACACGAAGTGATGGTCAAAGTAGTAAATCATTTTATCACAATCACTTAAGCCAACGTTTCGCTTTATATAGCTTCATCGGGGTCTCAAAATGCCAAAAGTAATTAAAAACAATTCAAATAATCGTCAGTGTCGGCGCAAGGTTTTCAATTCCTTTTAAATATCTATCGATAGAGACGCTTCTAAATCGCGTGATAGGCTACACGGGTGGAAATAGTGCGAAGAAACCTGACGCCACTGACGAGTTTACGATTGCGCGTGGTGGTTGCGGGAGCCCTACAACAGCTGCTTTCGTGTATTGCAGTACAGGGTCGTAGTCGTGGCACACTCTGAAAAGGGCAAAAACGGAACCAGCAGCCAATGCATTTTTAGAAACCGCAATTAATTTTGGCAGATACTCTGCCGACAACCGTTTGAAAGAAAAGTGAAACCCATAGACTCCGTTGAAATGGAAAATAAGCCTGAGTTCGAATTCTCGATTAAATTTGACATGAATCCAGCTAAGCCAATAAGCGACAGTTGCAAATGGCTGCTGGCTAATGGGCAGCCTCAGAAACACCCGAGGGGTCCTAACGCCCGCCCCAGTGCAAGGTAGCTCCATTGGACCTCTGATCCATGTTCGATCCAGAGGGTGGGGGAAGAAGAGACATCGGCATCGGCCCTATGCGGGAAAGCATAAAACGCGAACAGTATAGAAAAAATGACCCCATAGAAAAAAATGACTGGCATTGCCGGTCACTTGCTGGCGCGGGGCACTGTTGATGTCATGACGGGTCAAAGATAATGACCGATTAAAAACGAATTTAGGCTCGAGCGCCTAACTGGGTGTAGCCCTCGCCCACCGGGGGCCATCGATGCCCCCTAAGGTTTTTCCGGGATAGCAGAAAAAGATGAGGCGCAGCACCGCGGTTGAGGGCTCTACCTCTCACTGCATCATTTTCCCACCATCCCTAAAATTTTTACCCCGGGTGACTCCAGATCAGGCCACCAGACGAGGTCAACCAATGTCACCTCACTTCAACTTTAAAGCTCTGTAAGAGCTACATTTCAGTCGATCGATTTGAAACTTCCTACACTTCATGACCCTCCAGGGTCTACAAGGGGTATATCCGGGATTTTTCGATTTCGTGCCCTGAGGTCAGGTCACGGGGTGACCTCTCCCATTGAAAAGCATGGGAAAAGCTGCCTTATGATCTAAAAGTCACAAAAACGATTGAAAATGCTCGGTTTGATCAGAAAAGCGTTCTTTGACACTCTCACGGATTCCGGGGGCCATATTTGCCCTTTCACCTCTCCAAGGTCATACAAGGTCACCAGGGGTCAAAAACAGTATTTTGACAATAACTTGACCTAATTAAGCTAGAGCGCTGAAACAAACACCATCGTGTTTGTCTTGTCACTGGCTTTCATTTGATATAAGGCAAGGTCACTTTCGGACCTTTCGTGACCTCAGGTCATATTAGGTCACGAGGTGACCTCTGGAGGTCAAACCACTGGCGGGAGGTCTTAACGTTGCAAATAGCGGAAAAAGTACTAGCAATTTCCTATCAAATGTACTTTACCAGACCTCAATAGCTCTAATGGCATAAGAGTTATGCCCAGTTTGCTTAAGCATTGCATATTTGAGTGAAAATCGCCGATCTTGACCTAATTTGACCTCTGGAGGTCAAACCATTGACCTGAGCGCTAAAACATGTGAAGTAATTTCTTACTGAATTCACGCGAGCTTTCTAAGGCACTTTACAGATTTGCGCTAACACCCATACTTTCGGAGTTAGAGGGGCCATCGATGGTCCCCCGGTGGGGCGAAGGTGGCGCCGGACCCCGGTGGGGCGCGGGTTAATTGGGCCATTTTTAGGCATCTTTCGATTCCTCTCGTTGCGTGAAATCGAATGATGCATGACGATCATAAGTGAAAATTACCGGAGGTCGGGCCAAGGTGAGCGACCAAACAGTCAATATGCACATCAATCGACTCGCGGCAATAATCTAAACGTTCGTTGTGAAAGCTCGCCATTTCTTGCTTAAAAATTTATTGAAGTCTGAAGGCCTGCTAAGTTGTATCAGATGACCTCTCCGAGGTCATGGGTTCAAACTTGTAACGTGACCATGGAGGGTGGCCCGAGGTGCTACAATTCTGAGCATAAGTTGCTCTCAGCCGTCTTGAAAGGTAGAACCATTGTTCTGCCGAACTCGTCTACCATATGTGCTTCCAATAGAGGTCCCGACCCCAGGTCACCGATTCAAAATACAAAATTACTACAACTCATGGCTCTCGGTGGGTTTAGTTAGTGACATAAACATTAGATCAATAAAACTACGTTTTGTGGTGCCAAATTGTTGAGACGATCAAGACCTAAAATTGTGCGGGAAGCTGCGCTATTTGTCAAGCATAAGGTGTACCCTGGCACCGTCACAACATCCAGAAGGGAGCTTTGATGTCAGAAACAGCGTGCTCTTGTGGACTGGGAGGGAAAAGGATGGGATGAATGCTATCTTTCAAAATATCCTAGTGATAAGTTAACGGTACCTGCAGTGAGCCAACACCTTTGAGTATTGAATTACAAGACTTGGTGGCGTGCCATCAATTCACCAGGCCCTTGTCATTGTTTGGCGCCAAGATTACGCCGGGTAGGCGCGCTCGTGTTTTCTGCGATTACTTCAGCCAAACGAAGTTAGGAGGGTGATGACAACGGGAGTTTGTTTTGCTTTTCGGCTGGGTGACTTCAATAAGGTCATTCGGGAAGCACACTATTAACACGCGCATTGTCGGGGTCCGAGTCACCTTCGTTTGGACGGGGATACCCCCCTAAGATCTCGAGAACCACCCTAGGAAGGGAAAAACGGTACACAGCGTTGGGTAACTCATCCACTTCCCTTTTGTCAGGTCACATTTAAGGTCAGTAGGGGTCAAAACATGCCGTCAGGGATAACATGTAAACCAAGGTCTTCGATCATTATATCTGAACAAGTTAAGATAGAGCGAAACAGTTTAGAACCCTGGAATCCTCGCAGGAAGCTGAATCGAATGATGTATAATTTGACCTTGGTGGGTATAATCAAGGACTTGACCCGACCTCATATGAGGTAGAGGTCAAAATAAGTGATATGCAAATCATTAGAACCATAATGACAAGGCGAATCTTATGCAGTTAAAATAAACGCTATCACGATCCAATACAAAGTAATTCAGTTAAAACCCTTTTCCCGTGTATTTCCAATGGAGAGGCTATGGCTTTCACCTGACCGTGGGTCATCGATATAAAAATACCGGAACACGCTTTAGAGAACTCGGCAGGCCCATCATGCGACATGAGTTTCAATCGGATAAGTTCAGCCTGTTCTGACTTATGCTATCCTAAATTTGAGGTCATGTCACTTGACGTGCACTCGTGACCTGACCTTACAATTTTGGCGAAAGTTGTAAAATGATCAGGGAAAAGGTATGCCAAGTAAGGCGGCGCGGGCGGCGCTACGCGCCGCCGTTTTTAAGCTTAGAAAACCCGAGGGGCGGCTACCCGCCCTACCCCCGTCAATGCGCGTGTTAAAAATTGACTGCATTCAGATGGCTAGCACGTCGGGCATATGCCTTCGACGACTGGTTCTTGCAGGACCTGAGAATGTATCGAAATGAGGTACTATCTTTGGATACCTGAAAACCGCGGTCGGGACAATTCACTGGACGGAGACTTAGACAAACATCAGTGTCATTATTTTTATCCAACGCCATGTATTAAAACACATACTTTATCGAAGTACCACTCACAGGATTACCTCGTGTGAAAGGTGGGCAGATCAGGGGAACAATGCGAAGATAATATTTGAGTCGTAAGCATTCTTCCAGCAAAGCAAGTACATTTCCACCATGAGATACAAACTAGTCGCACTGCAGCCGAACCGGGGGTTTCCACGCAAGTCCCCGGCGGTCGCCCATCTAGCCGGAGCACCAGGCCAATCAGACATCTGTGGCGAATCTGATGGAGCCGGCATCCTCTGGGCTGACGATTAGTTCCAAATACACGTACAAGCGAGTCCGAGCAAAGCGGTACCTTCCAACACTTCGATTTCACTATATCTATATCTATATTTCCGCCGACGTGACCATAAAACCGCATAAACTATACAACATTCATGTGCACTCTTTCACATACATATTAACGGAGCGAAACCTTGTTTATAGGAAAATACAGTAACTGTAAGGATCTGGCGAATCAGAGCGACACGAGCGAGAAGAAAGCACGGTTAAAACAGTAATCAGCTGATACCGCATGCAGGCGGCACACAGAATCGCGCATCCTGGACTGGGGTGCGGTCCGAACAGACCCCAGCGCTGCGACCAGCTCAGCTGTTGGATGGCTTCAGCACGGACGTGGACTTGCTCTTCAACAGACCACCGGTCCTGCAGGCGGACATAGTTGTAACGAACCGGACAAGTCCCACTTCTATGATGGGTTTTGAATTGAAAGCAGTTTTGTAGGAGTGTCGAGAAACAGCTCAAAAGAGCATATTTCATTTCGCCAAAAGCTCTCAAATTTTCTGCGCAGTCAAATTCTGCGCTTGGCCCTATAGGGCTTTATTCGAACCTAGACGGAATCACTTTCACAACACGCGCATACGGAGACTTGAAAAAATACTAAAATTTGGGATTTTGAGCAATTTAAGCAAAAATCAGGCATTCTTCCATAAAAATGCCTCTTGTTCCGCTCCAGTCTGAAATTGCGCCAATGTGCCACATTCCCTTTCGGATACAATCGATTTCAACAGACACCAGCTCATTCCATCCCTTTGGAGTTTGAGTAGAATAATCGTCACTGGGGTACGTAGAACAACGCACGCACGACTACCGTCTAAACACATCAAGCCGTAACACCTGAAAACATACCTGCTCCTGCCCAGGCCGAGTTTTCCGACGTGAGAGACGATTCCGCTGCGTTTCTCCGCAGACGATCCGGACAGCGCCCCGGGCGCCGTGGTGCGACCCCGGGCTGTGGAGAGGGGCAAGGCAGTGAAACAGGGACACTCCGGGCTGTGGAGAGGGGCAGGGCACTGACACAGGGACACTACATGCAGCGAAGTGGTCAGACACTGACAAAGGCCTAGATCATTTAATTCTTTAAAGGGAGATACGCGAAAAAATATTAAATTGGCTAGATCAAAAGGTCACAAAACTTTGTTTCAGAAGTCCTATTCTCATTTTTGCGAATTCGGCCTGCAAATGCCTTAAAATTGCTCTCAAAGTCAACATTTGTAGACGACTTTACCGGTACACCTCATATCGGTGTATATGAAGTACACACGGCTAAAGCCATCAATTTCTCTGAGAATTAGGTCATATCTATCCTAAACAGTGATGTAGAACTTTAGGCTACTACAGAAAAAATTATTTTAGAAAAACAACATTCCAAAACTCTTGAAACAGAAATATAGGGCTTAAAAGAAATCACAATTAACAAATCAGAAGCCTAGGAATTTTCATACCGGGGTCACGTGACCTATCTGACGCAAAAGTTTTGTCATCCTGGGGCTGAAGCAGAAAATGACTCAAGACCCGAGGTACGAAACCGCTGAAGACTTGAGTAATTAAGTTTTTTTCCGTTTCTAGGGAAAACTAATTCATTTTGCAGTTATTAAAAAATTTTAAAATTAATTCAAATACAACTACAGGAAAACAGACATTTGTATTACAAAAAAACATTGTTTTTCAACTTTAAATAGCTTTCGAAAAGTAAGTGATGTGTGAAGGTTTCAGCATTTTATCGGAACTGTTAACCTATTTCGATAATAAGTGAGTGGCTTTCCAAAATTTTTCCAAAGATACAAAAATAATTGACAGTTTCGTTATCAGGATTTTTCAAATAGCAGGAAACCACAATAATAATTTTTCGCGTATCTCCCTTTAACAGCCAATTTTCGGGAAGGATCCGATGTCCAGTATGCTCACTTGCACGACCTGACTGGCAGCCTTTGAAAAGAGCCTTTCCCGTCATGATTCTGAGTATCATGGGTACTTATTCCGTTTCTTAGCGCGGTAAGGCTTGGTTTCATCTTATAACATATAACAATTATTTCTAGTATGTGTTCAGAGGTCCGTGAGAGGCTTTCAAAGCTACTGAGTTGAAACACACTCGTGTGGTTAGCCCGATAGCATAGAGATCCGACAAGTCAGCTACTATATGAGACTTGGCTAAAACTAATAACCGGGCTTGACGCCACTCAAGCAGATACCACCACCGAGCTGTGGCAAACTTCTACACCCCTGACTCCTTCACTACCTTGGCTGCGGCTTCACTTACCAGGCTGTCTGTTCTCGTCTCGCGTGGAGGAAGCTGGATCGTTCAGACGGGAGAGCGATCTGGAATTCTGAGCCGAGAGCGACCTCTGGGGCTGGTGTGGACTGGCCACCGACAGCCGCGGGGCACTGCCGGGGGAGGGGCGAAGGTCAACAGAGCCCGGGGAGGGGCGGAGTCAGCACAGCCGCTGGACACTACCGGGGGAGGGGCAGTCAGCACAGCCGCGGGGCACTACCGGGGAGGGGCAGAGTCGGCACTGCCGCGGGGCACAGCCGGGGGAGGGGCGGAATCAGCACAGCCGCGGGGCACTGCCGGAGGAGGGGCAGAGTCGGCACTGCCGCGGGGCACAGCCGGGGGAGGGGCAGAGTCGGCACTGCCGCGGGGCACAGCCGGGGGAGGGGCAGCACAGCCGCGGGGCACTACCGGGGAGGGGCAGAGTCAGCACAGCCGCGGGGCACTACCGGGGGAGGGGCAGAGTCGGCACTGCCGCGGGGAGGGGCGGAATCGGCGCAACACACTGAAGACAGAGCAGGCGTGTAGTCAGATATCTTATGATCATTGACTCCAGACACATCCGCACCGGTCAAATTACAGGAATGATAACTGAATTAGGATAATCCAGTCTACTTCACGTGAAAAAATTCCACATTGAATCAATCTCATTAAAAATAAACGGACTGAGGAGCCAGGAACACAATCCAAGCACACAATGTCGGTGATTTAACGGTAGCGCATGCTTTTTACAAGCCCCATTAGGATATTAAGTCGACAGTCCTAGTCCTGACAACACTACACACGAATATCCCGTTAGGATTACCTGTCATGCATGAGGTCGAGATGACGGCTGCGGCGGCTCACCTGGACAGGAACCCCCTGGGCGGCTGGGCGGGCCCGCCACGGACCGTCGCCGTGGCGCGTGCTCCCCTCTCGCCCGCGCCGGGCAGCTTCATGGCGGCTCGCTCAGCCACAGTTCGCGCGCCGCCGCCAGCAGCAGGCGCAGCGCCGACATCCGCAGATGGCGCGCGAAACGTGCCGCCCACCGAGAACGTGCTGTCCAGCCCGGCAGCCGACGCCACAGGCGGCCGCGCCTTCAGCGGAGTGCGCACACGCCGCAGGATCTCCGGCGTGGGGGGCAGCTCCAGGCCCGCGAACAGCACCGGCGCGCCGGAACCGATCGGACTGGCGCCGAACTTGGGCAGGTGGGGCTGGGGTGCGGGGGAGGCGACTGACAGAGTTACAGTACGGCTCAGATCTGCTGCAGCAGGCGCGCACAGCACCTGGGTGGCGTTCAGATCCGGTGGTACGGCCGGAGACGCGCCAAGCACCTGCGTCACACCCAGAGCGGGCTCAGTGACGGTATTTTTGGCCGCAGGCAGGGTTAAAGTGGTGTTTAGACTGACGGACGGGCTGGGCCGGCGCTGGTTCTGTGAGCTGTTCGGACTGGCCGCATCAAGTGGCGCGCTAGAAGGCGGAGACGTGAACGTTTCGTTCAGACGGTGACCCTGGAGCGGGGTGGCGGCCGGCTCTGGTGAGGTGAAGGTCACGTTCAGACCAGCCGCGGCGGGACTGACCTCCGCGCCGGCCAGCGTCTGCTTCCTACTCAGGCCCATGCTGTCGCTGTGAGGCGTGCATCGCTCCGGCGGCGGTGACGTCCGGGTGGCGTTGAAGTCGGTACCGGCCGTTGTGCAGCCGGCGGCGGCTGGTGGTGAGGTGGGATCTGCCGTCGGGACCGCCAGCGCCACGGCGGCTGACAAGGTAGCGGCCAGCAGCCGGTCGGCGGCGGCACCTGCCGCTGACGAGCTGGGGCTGCCCGCCCGCGCCTGCGCCACACTGACGCTCAGCTCCGAGACGTCCCTGTCCCGCTGCGGCTGAGGCGGACTGCCGGCCGCGGAGCAGTCCCCGCCGGCCGCCTCATCTGCCGCTGCACTGGACACGCCCACCGCAGCCGGGCAGTCCGCGGCAGTCTGTTTAGGACTGATACACGGACTGTGACCGGGAATCTCGCGGTCTGTCAACATTTCTTTAGGACTGACGAGTTGGACTAAGACCGGGAGTTTGGTAGTCTATCACCTCCGTTTAGGACTGACAGTCGGACTAAGACCGGGAGCTTGGTAGTCTGTCACCATCCCGTTTAGGACTGACAGTCGGACCGTGAACGGGAGTTTGGTAGTCTGTCACCTCCTGTTTAGGACTGACAGTCGGGATAAGACCGGGAGTCTGGAAGTCTGCCACCGTTTCTTTAAGACTGACAGTCGGACCATGACTGGGAGTCTGGTAGTCTGGACAGTGACCGGCAGTCTGGTAGTCCGCCACCGTCTCTTTAGGACTGACAGTGGGACTGTGACCGGGAGTGGTGACTACACTGACCGGGCCGGCGGGCAGGGGAGGGGTGGGCGGCCGCGGCTGGGCCTCTATCAGCGCCTCCTCGGTGGCTCCGCACCCCAGCGTGGTGTCGCCCGGCGGCTGGACGCTGTCCAGGCGGCTGGATCCCGAGAGGTCCGGCAGCGGCGACACCATCACCTCCTGCTTCACCGCCGTGCCCGCACACTCCGGCGTCACAGCCGGCGCTGCCGTCTCCCGGGGCCGGGAGGGGGTGGACAGGCACAACCCGGCCGGAACAGGCACCGGCGCGCTGACTGAGCCGCCGATCGGGTGCCGGACCGATGCCACTGGTGTGTAGCTGGTGCCGGTCAGACGGAGCAGGGTGGTGACGTCATAGCCGGGCTGTCCCGGACTGTCGGCGGGCGGTGGCTGCAGGTCCACCCAGGCCACCTCCTTGTGGCCGTCCACCAGACTCAGCAGCTCCTGAGGGTGGCCAACAGAGCAGATAATTATTACCTGGAGACCTGCACGGGTCACATAACAGGGTAACCAGATCTCGGATTACACGCATATGGTGCCTGAAGACCTTACTTATACAAATATTTTTGGTTGTTAATTCCGATGGTGTGGTCTATCCTACGCTAGCTGACCCAAAAATGAGGATTTAGACGAAAATGTGCAGTCTAAGAACGGAAAAATTAGGAACGCACTTTACACTAAGTATCGGGGAAGATGTCATAACAACTTTTTAATGGACGTAGAGGCCAAATGTCTATAAACATCTTCCTGAAAATGTAGCTCTGTTGTCCAAAAATGAGGAAAAGGACGAAAGCGTTTTCGAGAGCCTCAAATTTAGGCCGTCAACATGACGGAATGATGACGATTTTTGCCTGGTTGCGCTTGAGGTACGAAGGAACTATTTCTTTACAGCTGGTATTGAAGGTTTTGTTTCTCTACCTATAATGACTGATATAATTCTGTAATATGCCCAAAGGCGTGACGAGGGGTTGGGCTAAAAAAACCGTGCCAAGCGCGGGTTACGGACCATAGCGTATACCTCTCGCCGACCTGCAGGCACATTATTTGATGAGTGAAAATCTAGTCATGCGTCAATGGCCATGACCCAGAAATTCACCCGCCAAACAGCGTGCTGCAACTGCTGCACGCGGCACGGGCCCGGCGGCAGTCGGCAGCGCCTCCGCAGGCTCCGGCAAATAGCGTACGCCAGCCCCATTCAGCTGAAAAGGGTGACAGAGCTTGGCACGGAATACGATTCTCGATGAGGGTCGAGATTTCATCAAAGGTCACCAAACCGGCTCAGAACTGAACTTGGTAAAGCGGCTGAACTGAATGCACGAAATTAATACCGTCTCCCCCCTCCTACCCTAAAAAAAACCTCAAGGGCCAGAACCGCTCGTGTCGCCCCGTATATCATTCTATTCCTATTAGTTTTCCCGGTAGGTCATGAACAAGGCCTTAAAATCTCCCGTGCATCCCAGCGCGACCAACCTCATACTGCTTCTCCAGCTGGGGAGTCACGAAGCCCATGTACTTGGCGACTTTGTGCTGCTGGCCGGCGGTGGAGACGGCGGCCGTCAACAGCTGGTCTAACGCCGCCAGCTCCATCTGCTGCATCCGACACACCGCCTCCAGGTGGGCCGCCTGCACACGCACCTCGTCCAACTTCCGCTGCAACGGGCACGCCGACGTCCGTCAATGGCGGTCCAACCAACACCCTCCAGTCGGACGGCACTAGCCTTCACGGGGAGGGCCGCCTCCGCACACCAGCTCAGCTTAAATATGAGTAGAAACGAGACGCAGATGAAGCACAATAATATTCGTCAGGAAGCCGACTGGGTCAGGGGAGTCAGATTGAGTCATCGTTAGCCACTTGGCTGTGTCCCCCGATAATGGGCCCCAGGGGTGGGGGGTGCCTAAGAGTACACGGCAGCAAACCAACTAACCACGAGTGTCCATGCTGTCAGCGGAGCAGCCGACGCAGCGTACCGTTAACACCCGTCGGCCGCCCATAAGACAGCTGAATGTCTGAACCCCAGGGTACACGCACTGGCCGCGTTACCAGGCCCCTGCTCACCTGCGTGGCCAGCTGGGCGGTGACCTGCAGCGTCTGCTCGCCGGACGGCACCCTCTCCGCCTCAGTAACAGCAGCGGCCTCAGCCTCAGCCAGGTGGGCGCGCGCCTCCTCCAGCCGGGGGGTGAGAGGCGGCCAGCCGGGCCTGCAGCCGCTGCTGCTGCCGGTCGCTGCGGCCCGACACCATCGGACGCAGCAGCTGCGCCCGCTGCACGCCCACCCGCAGCCGGTGCAGACGCAGCCGCAGCTGCTGCTGCTCCGCCTCCAGCTGCAGCTGCTGGCACAGCAGCTGCCGCCGCGACGCCTCGGCCGCCCGCAGCGCGACGTAGTCCACTGCCGGCGCCGTCTCCTCCGCTGCCGCCGCCGCCGTTGATGGCGCAGTGGAAGCAGCAGTGGTCTCCCCTCCAGGGCAGGTCGCATCGGCCAGCTGCGCGCGCAGCGAGGCGTTCTCAGCCTTAAGCTCCTCTACTATCTTGGCGTACTGGGAGACGTGGAAGTCGACGGAGACCACGTTGCGGTGTAGCTGTGGAGAGGCGGGAAGGTGGAGGTCACGAGGTGCCGACGCGGCACCGAGCGGCAGCTACAGCATTGGTCAACGTACTTAGTTAGACACAGTTTACGTCTCAAATACAGCCAGAGACTGCTTGGCGTCAGGAAACCTATCCACAAAATGGAAGAACTTCCAGAAGTCATACGGAAAATTTATTCACAATATAGATGGTAAACAGCGACAATATCATTTGTCTTTGTATTTATTCACTTAAATTAGGAACAGGTACAACCCACTTATAGCTCAAGTCAAATAAATAAAACAACATGGTATTTACAATGAAATGAAAAAATAATACCCGTGTCATTCCGAGATAGGAAACGACACCACACGCTCGCCCTAAGTCTTGCTGTCATTGAAAACGATGTATCAATAAAACACGAATATGACATAAAAACTCTAAAATAATAACAGTGGGCATACAATATGTGTAGATAAAATCGCAAGCGAAAACAAGATAAATGATAAAAACTTCCGTCAAAGCATTAAGAGCTACACGAGAATCAATTATTATATCCTCACCCGCCATATCATATCATCATTATACCATCATATTATTATCCTTACTGTCACTTTTAGAATGGAACGAAATTAAAAGCGTGCGTACCGGTGACCGGGTTCAAATTTTTATAATGTTCACAGAGCAGGCGGTATCACGTGTATAAATATCTGGGTACTGTGTCCTAAAATCGGGGTATTTTGCGTGGAAAACCATGCCCAGACTTCATTTTTTACATCCCAAATCTTCCTATGTGACACCCTAAACAGAATTAGATAAATGAAAAATCAGTACTGTGAAAGTTCCCTCGTTTCAGAAGAGGAACTATAGAACCAGAGGCAAAACAGCAAATAAAGCCGACAAAACACTGGAGAAGGAGCCTGAGAAACTACTTCGAGAAAAGATGCAAACATGTTACCTTCTAGTGCAATGCTACATTCTCATAGACATATCGTTGCTTACGAATAAAAAGGAAGCAACACAGCATACCATCTTCCGGGATACATAGGAAACGAATATTGAGAGATTCTAGCGCAAAAATGTTACAATAAACACTCAAAAGAACGGTCTTCTTTAAAAGAACATTCCGATGAGCATATCATAAGAATGTCACTGAAAAATATTGCAGGATGTGAAGTTGATACTTGACAGATGCTACGTTTAAAACGCAGTACCAATAAGCTGATGCAGTCCCATGATATAAATAAAATCAACTGTCGAACCCTTGCTCTCGCAGTCAATTCGGCCCCGCGAAAACCGAAGCATGCCCTTCTTCCCAAGCTCAACGCCCAGCTTAAAAAACTGAACCGAAAAAAATCCGGCCCTCGAGTGTGTCGAGCACCTTAGGCACCTCGGGCCCTGTGCCAAGGAAGCAGTTCTCCGTCTATCAACCGATTATGGCTCCCCCGGTCGCTGGCCGAGAGTAGAGCGAGAGACAGACAATATCCGCATCCTTAAACTAGGGAAAACCCTCAACTAATATCCAGTTACCAACCCATTGCTTTAAAGGGAATGTGGCACCTTCACAACGTGATTTTAACTGAGATAGCCAAGTTGTAAAGCAGGTCGGAAAACCCGGTACTCCATATTTCATTTGACTTGGAACTCGATAGTTCCGTAGAAAAAAGCTTAAACCCAGGGTACTTTAACTACGGGTACAACCAAGTTTCCTACTAAATATAGCCCTCCCATGATGACGTCACCGCCCTTTCCTACTAAGTTCTAGGAGATTCTACTAAGTTTTTGAAGGTATCAGCTGGAACATACCAAGTTTGGGCGTATTTGGCAGCAATCTAGTATAAATCGAAATCAACTTGTTTCACCCATTTGACAGTAACCTTGATCTCAACGGCGAGCAACGTATTTTACGTAAATCTAATGGAAAAATCATAACACTTCATAGCATTTGTTGAAAGGGCATGCATTTATGTTATCAACTCAGGCCTACTTAATAGCCGAGAGAAATAAGTTTACCTTCGCTCAAGAGATCACCGGTGTTTATTGTCTTCTGCTACAGGTGCCACCAAGAGCCAATTAAAGGTCAGAAATCAACAGCCAATCAAAATCGAGATTAGTCTTACTACAAACAGCTGTTGGTGCTGAACCTGTCCTTATTTTGACACGCTCTGGAAAATTTGTAAAAATAATATTATTCACTGGAGTTTTTGCAAAACGTCTGATGGTTTCAAAAATAAAAATCTTTTAGCTTTCTGTTCAACCATATAAGTTTTGTTGATACAGTCCTAAAATAGGTTATTTAGGGCTTCGAAAAAGTGCAATTTCTCCTATGCCCTGCATAGTAACTGTTGTGCCTCTCCAGCCATGATGACATAATGCTGCCAAACAACTTGAACGGGGTCTGCTAAAACCTACCTGACACCAGCCCCCTCAGCCCCCGTCGCCGGCGGCCATTGTTGTGAGCTACTGGTGTGACGACATATGCTGACGTCACGATGAGCATCAGCCAATCGAAGCCCTTGAAGCGTTTCAAGTATGGTAGTGGTTGCCAGATCGTGACATCATCCACAGTCTGATGTTTATTTCTTTTTCTAGAGGAGTATTTTTAAATACCAAATATTGAGCTTATTGTACATTTTTCAGAGATATCATGAGTGGTTTCATTATTTTTTACTAAAAGTACGCCTAATTACACTAAATTACAGGATTCGACCAAGGTGTCACATTCTCTTTAACAATTAACCTGGCTAAGCTAGCCCAGAACTATCGCCACTCGCCTGAACCCCATCATTGAGGGCGACGTCCCGGTTCCACCCGACAGGTCGGCTTTCGCAGGGGAAGGGCTGACGAGCAAAATCTGGGCCGGCTAACCATGACGGTCCAGGAAGTGTGGGGTAGGACCAAACTCCGCAGCAAACCTCAGGCAGGCGTGACGGCAGAGAAATTGGTCTCGGTGACCTTCGACTTCGCCCGAGCATACGATACCATCGACCACCATACGCTGCACAGACGCGTGAGTCAACGTGACGCGCCGGACGTGGCAGGTCACGCACGTTTCGGGAAGACCTTCCCCAGGGATCAGTGTTGGCTCCGACGCTATACACGGTCTGGACCGTGGACATGGTGGAGGAGCTTGGTGCAACCCCGGGGACCCCCTGTTCATGTACGCGGACATCGGGAAGCCCAGCGGAGGCTGCACGGTGGAGATGGCTAAATCCGGAACCCAAGCGTCAGGGGACACCGTGGCGAGGTGCGCTGACTGAAGGAAAGTGACTATAGCCGAAACCAAGACGTAGGTTCTGGCCCTATCACAATCGAACACGGACGCTGCGTGTCTTTCAAAGTCATCGGCACTACAGTCTGCGGAGCAAGCCACCTAAAACTACTGGGCGTCCTATTAGGACCACATCCAGATGGAGAGAGGTGGGCCGCGAAACGCTCAACAGCGCTGGGACCGGAGACAAACCCAGCGAGCGACGGCTCCACGCGACTCGGCCGCCATGGACACCCTTCGCCGGAGTCTCCTGTCCAGACGTCGGGACGACCGGCCGACTCTACGCATGATTAATTTCAGGACACTGTGTCTGGGCAGATATTGAGACGAGAATTATCAATGTCCTGCACCGCTTGGTACCAAGGCCGGCGTTAATAAAGGCACATGGACAAGGTGCTGATCTATATGGCCCTTCTTACCCGCGTTTTGATGGCTTTGGCGCGGTTGGCGTATTTCAGCGTGTTGTGAGTGTCCTCGTAGCTGGCGGAGCTGGGCGTCACGTTGGCCACCATCACCGTCTTGCAGTTACCGCCAATTGAGTCCTTGAGCAGCCGCGTCAGCTTAGAGTCCCGGTACGGCACAAACTTCTTACCGTCCGCCAGCGCGTTAATGCAGCTGCCTGGGGACGAGCGCACAGCCTTAGGGTCGTCGAACACAGCTCTTTCAACTAGCTTACAGTCTAAGCCTCACGGGTCGCCATCGCTTCGTGCTAAACCCTGTAACTAATGCGCATTAGTGTCGGTGGCAGTGACTGACGCAAGTCCAACGAACACATTAACAACGCTACCTCAAAAGGCAAAAGCACAAACGGTACATACAATTTAGCTAGATGTTGTGGACGCCAGGTTGGCCGGGCGGAAGACACTGAAGCCTAGACAACAACACCGTTCAGCGTGGAGTTGAACATCATAGTCACTAGGTCCACCTTCTCACCGAGGGCCAGCAGGGACTTGTTGATGTTGGCTCCCTCGCGGAAGCGGGCGCCCTTGTGACCCGTGGCTGAGCCGCGTTCAGAGCCGGCTAGGTCGATCAGCGATAGCTTGGATGTGCGCACGTCCGCCGACAGGCCGGAGGCGCTGTCCGACTGTCGCAGCACCACCTGCGGACACACCCGGTCACACACCACTGACGCAGCACCACCTGCGGACACACCCGGTCACACACCACTGATACAGCAGCACCACCTGCGGGCACACCCAGTTACACACCACTGAAACAGCACCACCTGCAGACACACCCGGTCACACACCACTGACGCAGCACCACCTGCGGACACACCCAGGTCACACACCACTGACGCAGCACCACCTGCGGGCACACCCAGTTACACACCACTGAAACAGCACCACCTACAGGCACACCCGGTCACACACTACCTGCGGACACACCCGGTAAAACACCATTGACGCAACACCACCTGCGGACACACCCGGTCACACACCACTGTCGCAGCACCACCTGCGGACACACCCGGTCACACACCACTGACGCAGCACCACCTGCGGACACACCCGGTCACACACCACTGACGCAGCACCACCTGCGGGCACACCCAGTTACACACCACTGAAACAGCACCACCTGCGGACACACCCGGTCACACACCACTGACGCAGCACCACCTGCGGACACACCCGGTCACACACCACTGACGCAGCACCACCTGCGGGCACACCCAGTTACACACCACTGAAACAGCACCACCTACGGGCACACCCGGTCACACACCACTGACGCAGCACCACCTACGGGCACACCCGGTCACACACCACTGACGCAGCACCACCTGCGGACACACCCAGTTACACACCACTGACGCAGCACCACCTGCCGCACACCCGGTCACACACCACCTGACGCAGCACCACCTGCGGACACACCCAGTTACACACCACTGTCACAGCACCACCTGCCGGCACACCCGGTCACACCACCACCTGCGGACACACCCGGTCACACACCACTGTCACAGCACCACCTGCAGGATCAAAAGGAGCACCAGCAGTCTCCCGAAGGAGCGAAGAGTCTGAGCCAGCAGATAGCCGGCGTGCCGTTGTCCGCAGCCGGGACCCACCTGGAAGACGGCGTGGGAGCGGGAGCTCTCGGCGTTCATGTCGGTCGGATGCTGGGTCCGGTTGCGGTTGCCCGCCTCCAGGATGGACATGAGGTGCTGTGGGCCGTCGGGTCGTACCAGCGACAGACCGGCGATGACCACAGCTCGCTGACCGTCCTCCCGCAGCTCCAGGGAGCCGCCCGGCGACAGCAGGTCCTTCACCGCCTCATTGTACACCTGGCAACACCACAGCGGACCGCTGCAGGCACTGGAAGGCAGCACCAAATCACCGCGCACAGCACTTACTGTGATGTCTTACTGTATTCCTACAATGTTCTCTAGAATCAGCATTGTTGATAATACGTCAAAGTGCACTTAAAATGCCAATCGTGTCCCCAGCGTAATCTTCGCACGTCATAAGTGTCCCAATGCACATTTCGTTATAAAACCGGATAAGCATACACTAGTAACACGGCTAGCCGGAGCTTCTGGGCAGTCCGGGCACCCTCGTTATAAAGAATCGACCAAAAATAAGCATTCATTTCTGTTGATTCTAGTCAAATTCCGCAACCACAAGCAATGAATTCGATATAGTTACGAGCGATCCAAGTTACAACAAAATATTACAAACGCAAAAAATTATCAAGGTCATTATACATAAGGTACGTGAGATCATCGAATGGGCCAAGGAATACATGCATTTTGTCGTAGGTAAAATCTCCGAGTCATAACGGACCTAAATACAATTCATTACCCACACGTAATGGGTCCAGATATGGTGAACTTACTCAGCAGTCGAAATGGTACGGAGCGGTCAGCACCGTTCAGTTTTAAGTTGGTTCCCGAGATCAAGGGGGTCCAGATCAGCTCAGAGGTACCCAAGCCAGCAGGAGGGCCAGACAGCTCAGGGTTCAGACAAGTTTTGGGCGGCTGTTAATACAATCAGCTATTTTTCCCCGGGGCACTGCATAGGTGGGGGAGGGGAGGGCAGTGACTTCCTTGGCCTACATGCTCCTCCGCCTATTGAATGGAGAAGCGTAACCTTGTAATGATTTCGGAGAAAAAAACCGAACGTACGACAAAGGTCAGATTGTGAGGGACCCGACACCCAATATTACTTTACATAAGGTTGCCTCAGTAAAGGAATTCCGTCGCTAAGTGGACGCAACACAGCCATATGGCTGCAATAACTAAGGCATAACTTTTAATACTACAAATCTAAATTCACACGCACACATGCTTAATTAACTGGAACGAGATTCTCTTGACAGGACCGATTTTAGCAACAAATTCAATATAACATGAGGAAAGAAAAATTGAACCCTGTAAGGCATACTTTATCAGTCAAATATGTATGTCTCCATATACCTGTAAATAAGTACATCTATGTAAAAATACCTCCCACAACGCCTCTGGGGCACACCGTACCAGATACCTGACAAAGACGTTTGAATTTGATCAATTCTAACATGGGACATTAAGGAAAATTGTATCGCCAGCGTGGCGTCATAGTACAGGCGCCTTGGGACTGGTGGTTGGCGGGCCGCTGCCCCACCCCCAGCTCTCACTCAGGTGAATCACATATTGCCAGGAAGTGAAAAAAAACACTGCTTGGAAACACCTGTGCGTGCGTGTATAAATTCAGCCCATTGAGTGTGGGGCGCAGTCAGAGAAGGCCTGCCACAATCGGGAGGGCGGGCGCCCGCAGTTACATTATGTACAGCATACCTCCACGTAGGAGACATCCACCGTGCATTTCTTGCCGGCGAGCTTCTCTATGCGCTGGTACAGCTCCATCACAGTGAGGAAGATGATGCCGGGCTCGCTGGCAGTACCCAGCATCGTGTGCGTCTTCCCGGCGCCCGTCGAACCGTAGGCAAATACTGCCGACGGTGGGGACAAGGGTCAGGGGAAAGGGACATCAGCATTACAACCCAACATCCACGCAGACCGA
This sequence comes from Lepas anatifera, assembly GCA_034440635.1. NCBI lineage: Eukaryota > Metazoa > Arthropoda > Thecostraca > Lepadidae > Lepas > Lepas anatifera. Next base: position 487,660 of record JAOTON010001604.1, on the reverse strand, counting down.
GCAGCAGTCACCGGGCGGCAGCCGTTATATTTTCACCCGAGTTTCTATTTATTCCGAGTTATTGGTCACCCACAGCGCGTGAAAACCTGGCGTCTCAATCCTGCGGAATGTGACCGCAATTTGCTGCGGCATAAAAAGTATTTTAAAAGTTTCAAAACTTTTTTATAGGTCTGCCGCCCTATTTCAAAAGGCAGTCAGATGTGCCCCGCGGCGATACGAACGAGAACAGCACCCTTACGTTAACACAGTAAGCAAAATTCAACGCGTCGCAGTACGCCTTGCTAAGAAATGAAACAGAACATAAGAACATTAATGGACTTAATAATTGTGAAAATATTGCAGAAAGTAGACTTTTGCCAAATATTATAAAAGCATCGACCACTATCGCACCAATTATAAGCAAGCACTGACGAGTCACAATTATCCAATTCGATTCGTATTAATTTCCATGCAGGCTACCCAACAATCATCTACGTCAGTGATTCCCAAGAATCGCGCAGACAAATAGACATTTCATTTCAACATTTTTCATTAGACATTTCAGGTTGCATTTTCCAAAAAAAACAAGGGTAACCCAGAAGGGATTTCCGGGAGCAAGTAAGTGATAAGCGTCACGATTAGTAAAAAACCACAAAAGCAGGGAATTTACAATAAAAATTGCCAGAAAAAGTAAGTAAAAGACGAGACTTCACGTTATACAATGGCGCACACAGACGTACATACACACTAATGCACAGACACGAGCGCTCTCACACGTGTCAGCTTACATGCAACACTCACACATAGAAAAACTCTGTCGGTGAGGTCACCGACACAAAGAGACACCAACACACTATTTGTTCGATTCGGTATTGCACCAGGGGGAAATAAAAGTTGATCTGCGCCGAGAAACCACGGCGCAAAATTGTGAAGCTCCGGCCAAATGCGTAAGTTTTCCCTCCCGGAATACATGACGTAAGATACGGATAGAGCTGAGTGTGCAAAATTCCGCAACGTAAGATACTTTGAAATCGTGGGTAACAACCACAGTGTCAAAGATTGATGAAAATGTTACTTAATTTAGGAATGGTTTTGTGGAAAGTGTTATAGAATTGTCAAGAAATAAAACACGTACAAGCACGAGTGTATTTACTCGATATTTACGAAAATGCGTAAAAAATTCCACGGGTTTCTTGCGCTGCGTATTTTTTTTTTTTTGGGTGGCGCACGGCGGAAAATTGATAATGATCTGAAAGCCCACTGCGTGAGAATTCGTGCCCTACCCAAGTATTATTTTCCCCTGTATTGCACACTTTTCTTGTTGGTCTGATATCTCTGAAGAAAGGAATTTCTTATATATTTTTCAAAATAGTTTTGTTTCATGGCATATCCTCAATATTGGGAAATAACGGGCAGACGATTCGATTCCAACCATACGGTGCGGAATATGTAAGTATCTACGGTAATTAACCCAAGTGGAATAAACCTTCAAAATTCAAAGGCCTAACGCTACGTAAAATTGCATTCTACGCAGGCCAAGTAAGGTTCTATACCGACAGCTCAAAGGGTGTCAAGGGTGCTGGCAGTATCTTCGTGGGGCAAGGACTGAGAAGGTCTCAGTCTTCCGGCTAGAGTTATTCGTGCGAAAATGCATGTCAAAGGAGCGAGTTTATCGGAATCTGTTTGCTTCACATCGCGATTTTGAAAATTATAAATAGTATATCAAACTCCATTATAATAGTGGATCACTCCATTGAAGAGTCTGCGACTGCTGACGCTGCGGCCAAAGCCGTCAATAGCCACTCGCCGCTGCACGTACAGACGTCAACCGCTCAGCAATGCAGCACGAATCGCCAATAACATGACGGCTAGTTACTCGTGCAGTGGATGACAAAATGACCACTGACCGCTGCAGTTGAAGCCGTCGATAATGGTGTCGACAATGTCCTTGGTAGTAGACTCGAAGAGCTGCTGGTTGGTATGGTGCGGGTGGAAGACACGGTCAAAGATGTACTGTACGTCCTTGCTGGAGCGCTTGGTGAGGTCGCGGCATCTCTGGCGCACGCCCTGGAGAGGGACACCCGTGTCTGGTAAGGAGCATCCGTGTCGGGACGCTGCAGTCGTAAAAAAACACTTCACCGATGCACCGTTAACAAGAACTCTCCTGAGAACGCTAGAAGTTATTTCACAGCTGCAGTCATCGCTTCTAATTTACACATTTTCACTGATGATGTTCTGGCCGGGGAATTAGTCTTGTTATGAATCGGCAAGAATTTTAATTGCGGTTCACCAACAAATATTTTCACGTCAATTCATCTAACTTCGACACAGGCAAAGCGCATACCGCCATAGTATTATGGCGTCGAAACAATTCCACCGGCGATAAGTCCCGTCCACAGTATTTCGAATGCCCCCCTCCCCTTTCCAATCGGTCACACAATAATAATGTGACCATGGCAAGACAAATCACCTATATACAATACATGCACTGATGATCGCCCGTTATATCCATCAATCACGGACCAAAACTTAGCAAAACATACCTGGAAATAGAAGTCATCGGAGTCCTGGCGCGGGTCAAAGATGAGCATGTGGTCGTCGAGAGGACGAACCACAGTTCTGCCGGCAGGGAACTGCTGTCAGCAGGAGCGCAACTCTTACAGAGCATGCACAACTTGATGGGCCATGTTTTGGCGGGTTCAGAGGCTTGAGTCACATCTCGGTTATGCCGCTACTCGCAGCCTTAGGTTAACTGGGAAGGGGAAGGGGCAAAGTTTCAAACAGGGGTCTGAATGGGCTTTCTCCTGACCTAACACATTGCTTATTATTCGTCTACCCTACAATTCCGCCCTCAGCCTCGGTCATCTTCTCCATTCTGCTGCGGCTGCCGTTGCATGCACACTTGATGACCAGCTTCCTCAAATCTTAAGGAGGGTCTTGGGAGAAACCCGATCTAGGCACAATAAGCTAGAAAAAAGCTGTAGCAAACTAACCCATCACTACACTCTGAGGCACATTACGGAGGGGAGTCTAGCGGAGGTATTTTAGCAGCCTCTTCGTGTTGGACGCTAACAAGTTAGGTCTCATGCTCGCGGATGACACCATCATTTGTTTGTTGCATCCTTCTGGAGAGACGAGCTTGTCATAATACCTCTTTATGATATCGTGCCTTATTTCCGGACATAGCAATAAACTTTTCCAATGATAAATCAGTGATTTCCTTTGTTGGTGATCCAACACGATGCAATTCGCGTGGCATCATTTTTCTGTTTTCTGGATTTGTTTTTACTATAAAAAGTATTCACGTTTCATTTTGGACTTTCCAGGCCAAAAGTATGGTAGCAAGAGAGACCTGAGCAAATATCTGGATTTCTCTCGCGCACCCTAGTTTCTCTTTAGCGTCTCGGGTCGCAGATTTTAACACTTCACATTCATTTCTAAATATTGCTATATTTCTTACCTTTCCACAACGGTGAGTTGAAAATATTACCGGGCACAAAATGCACAGCAACTACAGCAAAAACCATTCATCAAAACGTTCAATGACCCGTATTGGCAGCAAAACTGAGCAGTAACGTATAATCCAAACGTTTATCAGCTCTCCATATTCAAAGGGAACACACGCCAGCTGATACGTACTTGTGGTTACCCTGGCGTTCGCGTTCGTTCTCGGGTCGCACGCGCACCACCACGCGCACGTTGGAGGCCGGACCGGCGGCGGGGGCGCCGGCAGCGGCAGTGGCGGCGGCGGACCGCCGCCCAGGTCGGCAGGTGGGCGGCAGCGGCGGCGCCTTCAGCCCGCTCCGGCGCCGCTGCGGACGCTCCGCCGCCCCAGACACGCGCTTGCTGGTCTTGGTGATGGCCATCTCGTGTCAGGCAGTTACATGTCGCTGTCGGCGGGCAGCTAGTCAGACCGAAAGATGGCGAAGGATGAATGCAACACCATCGTTCCTGTTTCATGGTGCTTTAACAGCATGGGTCATATTATAATGGATTTTCTGTTTTATATTTTTACGAAGATTTTCTATTGTTTTTCTACGAAGATTTTCTTTAGAAATGATACATCGTCGGAATCAAAACAACACCCTCTTTCTATTCAGCACAATATCGTAGCGTAACTCCCACTTAAACCTCGATTTTCAACAAGTACTTAAAGGGAATGTGGCGCCTTCATAACGTGATTTTAACCGAGATAGCCAAGTTGTAAAGCAAGTCAGAAATCCCAGTACTCAATATATCATCTGTCTTGGAACTCGAAATTTCCGTAGAAAAAAGCTAAAACCTACCAGCAATGTACCCCTCATGCACCCTTTAGCAGTGTGTATTGGGGTTTATAGTGGCGCCTTCAGCATCTAGGCTATATCGCGCCCAACATGCACCCTTAGCAGCAGGCCACAGTTGTCATGGCTGTTGGTGTGACGACATATGCTGACGTCACGATGAGCATCAGCCAATCGAAGTCCTTGAAGTGTTTCGAGTATGGTAGTGGTTGCCAGATCATGACATCATCCACAGGCAAATATTTATTCCTTTTCCTAGAGGAGTATTTTGAAAATCAGAATATTGAGCTTATTGTACATTTTTCAGAGAAATCACGAGTGGTTTCATTATTTTCGACTAAAAGTACGCCTAACTACACTAAACTCCAGGATTCGACCAAGGTGCCACATTCCCTTTAAACAAAATGTGGTACATTTATAACATGATTTTAACTGAGATAGCCAAGTTGAAAAGCATGCCAGAATACCCAGTACTTCATGTATCATTTGTCATGAAACTCAAAATTTCCATAGAGAAAAGCTAAGAACTACCTGAAATATACCCCACATGTACCCTTAGCGATCACAGTTGGCAGCCGTTGGTGTGAAGACATATGCTGACGTCACAGAGAGTATCAGCCAATCGAAACCCTTGAAGCCTATTGAATATGGTGGTGGTTGCCAGATCATGACCTCATCCACATGCATATACTTATTTCTTTCCCTAGAGGAGCATTTTAAAAATCAGAATATTGAGCTCATTGTAAATTTGTCAGAGAAATCATGGACACTTCCATGATTTTTGGCTAAAATTTTCCCTAATTACATTAAATTCCAGTATTCAAACAAGATGCCACATTCCCTTTAAACTGAATGTTGTAATTCTGCACAGTCTAGTGCCATAAACAAAACCCCGTTAATGCCGAAGTAGCCAGATGATCGGTACATTTTAGCCAGCTGCTGAAAATGATTTGTACACTGTACCAGTCATTGCGAAAGCATACCGAATTTGGAACATGTTCGCGGATTGGGACGGCACGCACGCGGCAAATCGACCGGCAAAACCGGCAAAGCCGAGGACAACAAAGCCGATCGTCCGTGCCGCAGGCTAGGTACGGACCAAGCCGTAGGCTCGATGCACCACAGTCCGGCCCGCTAAGTCGAGACATGGTTAGGCATGGTTAAGTTATGTTGTACTTACCTAGCGATATTGTCAGCACATCATACATATCAGTTGCCCCCCCCCAAACGGCACACCTGCATCCGCCAGTGACATTGGGCTTTGCTCGCACGTTGCTTCTCATTTCCCACACCAATTAAAACAAGACATTGCCAATAATACAAAATGACAGTGCCTTTTGTACCCACACACACACACACTACTAAATTGTGCTAAAATATAGACACTAGAAATTATTTTCTGTTATATTTTTAGAACTTATTTAGGACAAATTTATGGAAATAATATGCATAGAAATAACACCTTTGTTTCTTTGATTTCATACAATTTATAGGGTGCACCTACATATAACCGCCCAACTGCAAAAAATGTAAAAATCACAAAAAGGTGGTTCATACTTAAAGGGAGATACAGGAAAATTATTTTGTGGTTGCTTGCTATTTGAAAAACCGATAACCAACTATAAATTATTTTGTATCTACGCAAAATTTTGGGAGGCCACCACTTATTATTGAAATAGGTTAACAGTTTCCATAAAATGCCCATCACTTACCCATGCCCATACCCATCACTACTTTCCAAAACTATTTAAAGTTGAAAATAATGTTTTTAATAATATAAATGTTTGCCCTCCTGTATTTGTATTTGAATTAATTTTTAAAAGCTTTCAAAAACTCCAAAATAAATTAGATGCCCTAAAAACGGAAAAACATAATACTCAAGTCTCAGCCTGACCTCGGGTCTTGAGCCATTTTCTGCTTCGGCCCCAGGATGACAAAACTTTCGTCAGATAGGTCACGGACCCCAGTTTGAGAATTCCTAGGCTTCGATTGGTTAATTGTGATTCCTTTTAAGCCCTATATTTCTGTTTCAAAAGAGTTTTGGAATGCTGTTTTCTGTAGTATTTTTTCTGGAGTAGTCCAAAGTTCTACATCACTGTTTAGGATAGATATGACCTAATTCTTCGAGAAATTGATAGCCAAGCCATGTGGACGTTATATACATCGATATGAGGTGTACCGGTAGTCGTCTAGAAATGTTGACTTTGAGAGCAATTTTAAGGCATTTGCAGGCCGAATTCCAAAAAGAGAATAGGACTTCGAAACAACTTTTGTAACCTTTGATATAGCCAATAAAAATTTTTCGTGTATCTCCCTTTAACTGTAGTGTTCCCTATGTTTTAGCTATGAAATAAGACAGAAATCAAAGCATAAGATGCACTTCCATGACCTTAGTCAAAATGTTAACAATAACTACCGCATTGACATGTCCACATGATCCGAGCCAATAATTAAAAAGAAAGTTGCATGATGTTAGGTGTAGAAAATATGGGTAGAGATTAATAAAAGAGAAATTCACTAGTTTGAACCACACCTAATCTACCTTAACCCAGTGCGCAAAGTATGGCATTTTCGACAAGATCTCGTTGGTACAAGCTCCCTTGGAGACAGGAGTGAGTGGTGCAATTTTTATCAACCTGGTGCGAATTTTTGAGACTGGTGTGAGGAAGTTGACACTGAAAACCAACCAAATAATGAATAAATGGTTATAAAGACACAGGACGGGGCCTTATCAAAAGTTTGCCACTAACTAACAAATAAGAGAGGTAGCATTGCATTGTTTGGGTAGGAATGGGTGTTTTTCCCCTGGTACATGGCAGATTAGTGTGATTTTTTTGTGGCTGGCGGTGAGAGAATTTTTTATGGCTGGAGTGACTCATCAGGCCTGCTGCCATACTTTGCCGACTAGAACCTAACCATGTCTCGTTTTAGCGAGCCAGCCTTAGAGATGCCTTACCTCTGGTACAAAGGTACCAATCATTTGATTTATTCACTAGGTAGGCTATAGTCTCTTGTCAATATGTTGTATCCAATTCTAGCTCTTGTGTCTGATCTATTGAAGGCCACACTCCAGTCCTCTAATATACTAAATGCGTTCTATGGCCTCTTACTGGCGTGCCTAAAAGGGTGGTTTCCTTTGTCCTTCTGTTACTCCTTTGTCATTCCTTTCTCGTGCCAGAAAAACCAATCAGGTAAGAAATCATCAGTCAGCTGATGGTTTCCATAAGCTGACTGACGATCAGCTGCCATTGTCTTTGTCAATTCCGGTGATTTGTTTATTTACTGCAATGGACGGTGCATGAGTATGATGTTCAGGTTAAGTGTTGAAAATCGTTTAATGGGAGTGGCCACAGGACCTCACTTAATGGAAAGAGGGGGTCTTGCTGATTCTGAAAATATATCATTTCTATACAAAATACTTTGGGAAAGTGGACGTCTTATTTAAGGTTAGCCTGGTATTCATTGTTTACATGTGAATTAAGCTTTTGAAAGTGTGTTACACTTCAATGTCTTACTTCATAGCTAAAACATAAAGGAACACTTCAGCTGAGTATGCACCACCACATGCGATTTTATGAATTTTTGCAGCTGGACAATTATCTGTACGTGCACCCTTTGATGTCCCTGTACTGAAATGTATTGTATATGGGATGTTTGTTATGTGCTTGAATATATTTATGGAGGCAGAGATGTCAATGGTGCCCTAGAAATGGAGACCAAATGAGATTGAAGATTTCTACCCCAATCTGCTATAGCTCAATCTGTATCCACGCCAGTGCCATGGAAGCCTCCATCATCATATCCTGCACAGCTCAATCCGTAATGGCCCATTGTGCATGGAAACCAGGCTCATGATGTGAGGCAATTTTCTAAAAGGTTGACCAGTTTTCCCTATGGTTAAGGTCTATTCTCAACAAAATCATGTAGCTTAAAACAATTTACACAAAAGGGCACCTACCAAACTTATCTAATAGCACTCTCAGCTCTTGGGCATTCTTGAAGTTCTTGCCCCGATAGATCCTCTTAAGCCGTTTTATCATGTCATTATAAAAAACATATGTAGGTACATACGTCTGCATGGACTAAAATCGCATACATCTCCGGAAAACTGACCTGCAGACGGTTTAAGAATAATTTATTAACTCACCTCATATCCATGCTCGAAAACATTACACTACACCGACAATCGCGTAAATTTCAACGAGAAGCTGGTTCTACAAGATCGCTGCTGATTGGACAAATTTGAAGGGGCTTCGGGGACCTTGTCCTTTCATTGGCTGAATTAATAGTGAAGTTTCAGAGTATCCTTACACTACCAAAAGTACAAGTACCCACAAGTACCGAGGCCAGTATTCAATGCTCAATAATAGCTCTCTAGAAATTAGCTCTCTAGGCCCCTTCAGATGCCAGGTGATTTCGTAAGAGGTGGCTATTTTTATCAGTCCACGAAGTTTCGTGGAGACCATAGGCGGATCCAGGATCCAGACCAGGGGGCGCCACTTTTGACCGGTAAAACCTATCAGGTGGGCGCAAAATCCTATCGGTGGGCGCCGATTTCCGTATCCGGGGGGAGGGGAGGGGTGGGAAGCGACATTTCAGGGGGTGCCGTGACCATTTCAGGGGTGCCGTGACCATTTCAGGGGTGCCCAGGGTCAATCGGGGGAGAGAGGCATGCGCCCTCTTTACCCCCTGGATCCGCCTACACGGTTCTGTCCATGATCATTGGCGGTCACAGGGGGCATTCCGGCCATAGCCCCCAAAGCGCTGGAAGGGGGGGCAAACTATCTTTTGGACCCCAAAGCTGGAAAATTTTTGACAAATGTGTTTTCACTAGGTCTGTCGAGCAATAAAATATTCGCTCACCCTCCCCCCCCCAGGAGAGGGAGCATTGGAGAGGTAGCTCTAGGTCTGTCGAGCACCCAAATCGCACGTTCCCCCACCCAGGAGGGGAGGCAGACATGGGTTTGCCCCCCCCAAAAAAAACTCGATTCTGCGTCCGCCCCTGTCCATGGGAGGAGGCCACATCAGTTGCACGCCATCGGGACCAGAGAGGGTGACGGGTGGCAAACCCTATCTGGTGGGCGCTAAATATCTGGTGGGTGCCGATACTCGCATCACTCATCAGCTGGAGAGACAGGGTGGGAAGTGACATTATAGGGGAGCACCATTGACCGACCTTTCAGGAGATCATGACCATTTCAGGGAGCGCCGAGAGTTGATGAGGGGGGGATACATTCTCCCTGCACTTTTACCCTGGATCTACATATGTCACTCTTAACCTTCGCCCGGGTGGGGGGTCTTTTTAGACCCCCTCGGGGTTTTCCCAGGTGAGCAAAAAACAGCGGCGGGTAGCGCCGCCAAACTTTGTTTAGCTGTTCCTCAATCATTTTTATATCTTCCCTGAAAATTTTAGCTCAATGTCATATCAGGTCAGGTCACCAGGCCAGGTGAAGTGACCTCACCTCAAAAAATGTTTAGGGCCGCATAACTAAAAGAAGAGTTAATCGATCAAGTTGAAACTCATACCACATATTGGGCTCACCAGGAGCTACAACATTTGTTCCGGGATTTTTGATATTGGTGACCTAAGGTCATGTGCAGAGCATGACCTCCCTATTGTAAATACATGGGGAGAATCACGAAATGAGCTTTTCTCAGTAAGTATGGATGGAATCAACTTCAAACATCTGTTTACGACTTGCTCTTAGCCCATTTCTGAAGTTGATGTCAAACATTTTGACTTGTGACCTTTAAAAGGTCACCCTAGGTCAAAGAAACATTTTTTGGTGTTTTACTCTATAAATTTTGAATAAACTAAGATATAACTTGTAATTTGTCACCAAAGTGTTTGTATAAGGACTGCAAGTCAAATGATATACATCATGACTATACCAGGTCAAGTTAGGTCAGACCGTTGACCTGGGTCAGGTCAAATTCTTAAATTTGACCTGGCATAGCAATATTATATATCATTCGATTCGTATTGACGAGAGGATTGCAATGGTGCATTAACTATGGCTGTATCTTGTTTGGTTTGGCAGTTATTAGCAAAAAGGAAACACCCTTCTCCACGGGTGGCTCTGGACATTCCCAAGAATATGCCCAATATCCAGTGACCTGTAGCTCCCTAGGCTTTGACCTGACACGAAAATGAATACCTCTGCAATAAAAGAGCAACTCAAGAGCTCTCGAATGGTGTTAGAAAAATGTTTCTAGCTATCATAGTTTCTGAGATATAGGAGGTTTTCTTAGTACACCTCATATTAGCGATTTTGACCTATTTTGACCTCTGGTGACCTTGGTATTGACCTGACAAGAAAAATGACCGAAGTATTTTCGATATCGTTGGTTTTGAAGAGCTTTCGATTGCCGTTTTCCGCTTTTTTCTAGCTCTCTTAGTTTTTGAGATCGTGGGGGTCTTTTTAGCCCCCCCCCAGCAGGGCGAAGGTGGCTCGTACCCGCCACCGGGGCAAGGGTTAACACTCGAGTCTCTGGTGGGCCTTCGAGCCATCTTCACCATAATGCGCGCATCGACGGGGTACTCGCCCCCTCGGGTTTTTGGAAAAAGCATAAAAATGGCGGCGCCGTGCGCTGCCGTGCATGACATACCTTCTTTCCGATAATTTCTACAACTTTTGTCAAAATTTCAAGGTTAGGCCAACTCAGGTCAACTCACCAGCACAGATCAAGTGACCTCACCCCAAAAATTTAAGATAGCAAAAGTCAGAACAGGGTGAACGTATCCGATTAACCCTCGCCCCGGTGGGGGTTTTCGAACACCCCCTCAGGTTTTTCCGGCAGAACGAAAAAACGGAGGCGTGAAGCGCCGCCGTGCTTGGCACACCTTATCAGGTCGAAAACCACCATTTTGGCATTCTAAATGGTGACACCCTATGGCGGCAAAGTGGCAAAAACTATCCGACATATTTCCTCCAGACAAATAACCGAACAAAGTACCAAATTGGCACCTATAATTTGAGCTCTTGTCTTTCAACCACTAGAATTGTCCAGGAGTGTCCACTGGTATCCTACTAAGGCAAAAGGTCCACAATTTGCAGCCTGGACTGGTGACAAATTTATGATTTGGCATTTACAATGGTGACACACTGGAACACTTTATGGCCCCTGCACCTTATCCTTGATCAATTCCGCAACTTTCCCCAAAAATTTAAAGGTTAAGTCATATCAGGTCAGGTCACCAGGTGAGGTCAAGTGACCTTACCTTCAAAAATGTTTAAGGTCGCATAAGTAAGAAATGGGTGAGTCAATCGGATTGAAACTTATACCACACAATGGGCCCACCGAGTGCTACAAAACGTATTCCGTGATTTTTCATATCGATAGCCTAAGGTCAAGTACGGATAATGACCTCTCCATTGGAAATGCATGTGATTCCAATGGATTTTTCCCCTCGGGCCCTTTTTCTAACTCGGTTTGACCTTTTCCGCCGAAAAAGTTGGCAGCCCTGGGCAGCATCTATAATCTGGAGTAACATGGAATAACATAACAGTTGAGTAAAATTTTATTAACACGCGCATTGACGGGGACCCCCCCCGGGTTTTCGGAGATAGCAAAAACGCGGCGCACGCGCCGCCGACTGGAACCTTTTCCCATCATTTTACAACTTCTGGAAAATTTTAAGGTTAGGTCATCTCAGGTCAGGTCACCAGTATAGGTCAAGTGACCCGACCTCAAAAAAGTTTAAGATAGCATAAGTCGGAGCAGGGTGAACTTATCCGATTGAAACTCATATCACATAATGGCCCCACCGAGTTCTCTAACATATGTTCCGGTATTTTGATATAGATGACCTAAGGTCAGGTACGAGGCATGACCTCTCCATTGGAAATACATGGAAAAATAGTTTTTACGGAATAACTCAGTAACGATGGTGATAGAGCATTTATTTTAGCTGCATTAGACTCACCTGGGCTTTGCGGTTCTAATGATATGCATTTTATATAATTTGACCCTGACCTGACCTCAGTTCAGGTCAAATCCTGATTTGACCTAGCAAGGTCAAATTATATATCATTCGATTCGGCTTGCTAAGAGGATTCATATAGTTCAAGTCGTTTTGCTCTATCTTTACTTGTTCAGATGTAATGCCCGAAAAACTGAATTTTATGTTATCCCTATGACGGGCATGTTTTGACCTCTCGTGACCTTAAATGTGACCTGACAAAAAATGGTTCAAATGTTTTCGATGGAAGTGGATGGGCAGCCGGACGCCGTTTACCGTTTTTCGCCACCTACCGTGGTTCCGAGATCTTAGGGGGGGTACCCGCCCCCCGTCAATCGAAGGTGGCTCAGACCCCCGTCAATGCGCGTGTTAATACTAACGCGTCTAAGTTTTATCAGAAGTATGGTCTTGGTCCCTTGAAGACACTATAACGGCCAGCACAAGGAATGCCCCCCAACCAACTTTTCGTTAAAAAAATGCCCTGGCTCGCACCCAACCATCGGGTCAAGGGTTGAAAGAAGTCCTGTGCCTTCCCTTCCGTAGTTTTCTTCCAAAACTCATTCCATCTGGCCTGCCCTCGCCTTCATGTACCATGCCCTTCCCTCATCTGCTCTGAATTCTTTAGCGGAAAATTCGAAATGTGGCCGCGGCGATGTAGCGACAATACCCTCAAGGCAGACTGGGGCCCCGGGCGCGTCACGTCCCGTTCTTCCAATCTTGACTTGCTGGACGAATCCGACAATTCAAGATCGGTCCCCTGAGGTGCCGATATCCTGGAAGATGAACTAAATAAATTAAACATTGTGTACGCCCGTGACACAGTTGTCTTTGGTGAAATTTCAGATCTACCCTCTGCAAAGGCCGGTGTCCCGTATTTACTTCTACCGTCAACAAAACAGCATTCAGCATTTACATACATGTATTCATCGTGTTTGAACACTTGCATAAACTGCTGGGCAACGTTTGTTTTCTGTCTACGTTCTCCCACTTACAAGGTGCAAGAGACAATGCGGCAGGCTAATAACTTTTTACACACCAGCCTAGTACACGTGTTTTTCATTCGCATTGTCGTCTGGATTGGTACCGATGGACATATTCTTCTGGAAAAGTTATAGTAACGGCGGATGGAACTTGTTTTGCCCCTTCCAAAACTAGAAACCAAGAAACTGTTGTTTAAGCGGAAGTCTCCAAGCACCAGCTCCCCAACAATACTACAGCCGACATTCCCACAGCATGCCACTATTCGAATCCACTACAAGCTCAGGGTGAGACCTGCACGATTCAATCAGTGCGAGTCTCATCAGGTGCAGGACCTGTATCTGATGAGACTCGCACTGATTGCGTTGACACGCATGAACTGGGGTAACAAGGCCTTAATTGGCCGACGGGTCACCAGAAGACCTCCACAAATTCATTATACCTCTACGATTACACTAAGATGCTTAACTACAGGTGCTCGGACCCTATACAAGACTGCCCCTGTAAGGCCTATATGCTATGGGAAAGTATAATAATTCTTCCTTCGCTCGATCGTCCCAGATACGTTATGGACGATCTGGTATTGCAATATGCCACTTATCATCCAGTGCCTGCACAAAGAGGAGCTTTGAAGCTAAACAAAACCGTGTCAATACGACACACCGAGACCGAGCATGTCACAGCACAATATCTCAACACTGGGAAAGAAAAAAAGTTCATCAAATCGCTGGCTGGTTTTTCCGGGTATTGTTCTACGCTGGTCAGTCCATGACTTAGTTTCCATGGCCGAGATGCGATCACGGTCAGTCTGAGGGTCGGGATACACAGTCGCGGATTCCATGACGCTTTAGCACGGATTAGAATAGAGCTGTAACGGATAGAAATTTCCAATGCCAATTTTGTCCACATCTCTGGCGCACCACTGACGCTTCCCTTTACTTTCCCTTCAACCGGATGTGCAAAAAACTTAACTATCTGCATTATTACGACAGCCTTTACCGTTACGCTGCCAAATACTGTGAGATCTTCCTAAATGCAGATTGACGAGAACCAAATTAAAATTGACGAGTACCCTCAGAACTGCAGAGGATACTCGTCAATCTGCATATGATTGACGAGAGCTCATCAATCATAACGCCATCTTGGTTTCCATGGCCAAAAGCTCGATCTGGATCGTAAAGGTATCCGGATAAGCAGTCCGACCGCGATCGAACTTGCGCATGGGACCTAGGTCTAAGTTCTGAGCATGGACGCCACCACGGAAGAAGATTAACCAGGGGGAGCCTGCCCCTCCGAAAAGAAATGGACGTTCGCACTCCACGTCAGGTGTGGCGGGGTATCAGCCAGACACGGGATTTATCTGAAACTGCAAAATAAGTCAATTCATATTACAAAACCCAAAATGGATGACCCTTCCTCCTTGTTCTCTCCTTGTTATATCTTCAAGACACCGGGTAAAGTTAAGGGCTGTTCTTCTATCCATTTCTCTTCAGTTATCATCGTGAACACATCATTAGGATGCGCCTTGGTGATGTCATGAATCATAACGTCATCTTCCAACCACATGCCAAGGATTTGACAAAGAAATCGAAGCAAGCATAGGTCCCTTTATATGTGATTCCGAAAAATCACAACTCCCTCTGTACTTTTTGATATGGTAGAGTTACACAACTACATATACTGAGTTATTTGTTCACGGTAAAGACGTCGATTTCATCTTATATTACACTTTTGGATAGCATAAATACACATTTTAATTGTTCAAGCTTTGAAGATATTTAATTACAAAAAAGCAGAGCCGGGCGCTGCACACTTCCGCTACTCCACTACTTATGGATTCCCCAAATTTTAACGTACTAGCGGTAGTGGTTCCTATAACCAAACGAGTTATAGGAAACACTTCTCGTACACAGTACTCGTAACGAGTTACGAGTAATAGCGGAGTAGCGACTAGCGGACTCACAAGAGATCAAAAGCGCTACCGCTGCCGAAAGTCTATTAAGGAAATCGTCAATAAACAAATTAGGGGATAAAGATCGATATAATATGTTACCTTACCAGAAAAACAAAAGCAGACCACTGCTATTTTTGTTGTGTCAACTTACAATACAGCTGCTGACTTATATGCAATGTAAAAATAGCATTAGTTTTTAATCAAATGTATCTAAAAAGGACGATAGCAAAAACAAACTTTGAGCAACGCTTGGTAATACAAAGCAGCAATAGTGCCAGAGCGGAATATTTGTGAAGTTGGTGGCGGTTTCTCGATTTTGAAAAACTAGCGCTAGTTGCGTTTCATTTAGTCAAGGTAGAGATAGTAAAGGGTACGGTTTGACAAATCTGGTAGCGGCGGCCAACTCTTAAAAAAGCGTCAAATTACCGTAGATTAACCAAGATGACCAGCATTAACTTTCGAAAAGATAGAGAACACGGTCGGATTCCTCTCACATTCATCGATACCACCTGGGAAAAGAAAGCACATGATCAATGCACAGCACGAAAAAAAACATTCCGCTGACTCAGTCCCTGCTTTCCAACGTTAGACGTAAAGCTTATGTCTTGAGAGAGCCGAATAGTACTAGCGATACTTATATATACACATATCTATACAATCCTTAGGATGCTTGTAGCTCACATATATCCGAGCCAAGGAAACATACTCCGGCTATCGCCATCGGCACTAGCAACGGAACAAATAAAGAAAAAATACGAGGGAGCAATTACGACACCCCTTAAAGAACTTATCAGAAATATTTCAGGGATATATTGGAGGTGCTTTATATAACGTAGGACACACGGTAACTTGTCCCCTTAAAACCAAATGTGCGCGAGGTATACACAGACCATATTGCACAACACATTCGCCACTTAACCGGAAGCCTTGAGGGAAAGCATACAGAACACCACGTACCTGGTGGTAACATTGCACGGACCAACTGAACCCTAAACACCGCCCTGGAAACTAGCTCAACGCCAGCCCTCCGCCCTATACTAGCCGCATTCACTTCTGACTGGCTTGCGTTTGTACACAAACCTTCTCTCTCAGGCTAAGCAGACGGCCGTTCTGGCATTACGTCACTACGACGGCGGGCGGCAAGCCAACCGCCCCCGGCCCCCCACCGCCGCCGCCGGAGTAGGCAGCTACTGGGCAGAGACGGCGGCTGCCGCCCTCCTCCGGCCCCCACCGCCGCCGCCGGAGTCAGGCAGCTACTGGGCAGAGACAGCGGCTGCAGACCGCCCTCCTCCGGCCCCCACCGCCGCCGCCGGAGTCAGGCAGCTACTGGGCAGAGACGGCAGCACCGCCCTCCTCCGGTCCCCCACCGCCGCCGCCGGAGTAGGCAGCTACTGGGCAGAGACAGCGGCTGCAGACCGCCCTCCTCCGGCCCCCACCGCCGCCGCCGGAGTCAGGCAGCTACTGGGCAGAGACGGCAGCACCGCCCTCCTCCGGCCCCCACCGCCGCCGCCGGAGTCAGGCAGCTACTGGGCAGAGACGGCAGCACCGCCCTCCTGCGGCCCCCACCGCCGCCGCCGGAGCCAGGCAGCTACTGGGCAGAGACGGCAGCACCGCCCTCCTCCGGCCCCCACCGCCGCCGCCGGAGTAGGCAGCTACTGGGCAGAGACAGCGGCTGCAGACCGCCCTCCTCCGGTCCTCACCACCGCCGCCGGAGTCAGGCAGCTACTGGGCAGAGACGGCAGCACCGCCCTCCTCCGGCCCCCACCGCCGCCGCCGGAGTCAGGCAGCTACTGGGCAGAGACGGCAGCACCGCCCTCCTCCGGTCCCCCACCGCCGCCGCCGGAGTAGGCAGCTACTGGGCAGAGACAGCGGCTGCAGACCGCCCTCCTCCGGTCCTCACCACCGCCGCCGGAGTCAGGCAGCTACTGGGCAGAGACGGCAGCACCGCCCTCCTCCGGCCCCCACCGCCGCCGCCGGAGCCAGGCAGCTAATGGGCAGAGACGGCAGCACCGCCCTCCTCCGGCCCCCACCGCCGCCGCCGGAGTAGGCAGCTACTGGGCAGAGACGGCGGCTGCCGCCCTCCTCCGGCCCCCACCGCCGCCGCCGGAGTCAGGCAGCTACTGGGCAGAGACAGCGGCTGCAGACCGCCCTCCTCCGGTCCTCACCACCGCCGCCGGAGTCAGGCAGCTACTGGGCAGAGACGGCAGCACCGCCCTCCTCCGGCCCCCACCGCCGCCGCCGGAGCCAGGCAGCTAATGGGCAGAGACGGCAGCACCGCCCTCCTCCGGCCCCCACCCCGCCGCCGCCGGAGTCAGGTAGCTACTGGGCAGAGACAGCGGCGGTCGGCTGCAGGCCGCCCTCCTCCGGTCCCCACCACCCGCCCTCCTCCGGCCCTCACCCCGCCGCCGCCGGAGTCAGGTAGCTACTGGGCAGAGACAGCGGCGGTCGGCTGCAGGCCGCCCTCCTCCGGCCCCCGCCGCCGCCGCCGGAGTCAGAAACTACTGGGCAGAGAGAGCAGCGGCGGTGGGGCTGCAGGTACGAGCCACGCTCTGGCGCTTGGCGTCCAGGTACGAGGCTCTTGAGTCGACCACGCTGAGAGCGATACCCATCTGAGCGGCGTAGTAGAGAACCATCACGGCCGCCTGCGAAAGCGAGCCAGCTGTTGCTTACAAACCACCTGCTGACTGATGGGGGTCGTACAGGGCGCGGCACTAGCAGCGCCCACTGTGTTGCCACCAGGCCGACCGGACGGCAACGTCGGCATGAAATAATGCCTTCTCTTTGGGATATTGCAGACTGAGCAGTGCTTTCCGTGCCTGAATTAAGAATGGACGGTCGATTTAGAGCATTTGGCGGTTGTTTCCGACACCCATTCGTTGTAGTTCATACATGTCTCAATTTCCTGATCTCGAGCTAGAAAACACACCGCTCAGACTGCATTATGTCGGGTCTGGTCCAAATTCTTGGGCCTGGAATTCCCCACCGGATGTACCAACGTACGGTTTGACCGTCCACTTTGCCTCCAATTTTTAAATAAAAACATCCCCTGTTTCGTCAGCTTTCAAGCGCTAAAGTTTCCACACATTCATTTATGTGTTTTGAAATTAGGGCTAGCAGGTTACTTAAAAGACCATTTCGCTTGCGAAAAATAAGTTTTCGAAGCGAGCAAACTTCCCTTAATCACATGTGCACGGCGCACTAGAAAACACACCTGAATGTACGGAGTGCCATAGAAGACGTGGAAGCCGATGATGGAGTCCGACACGACAAAGCAAGCGCCGCCGAGCAGGGAGCACATCTTGGTCCAGGTCCACAGGTCCTCAAGCAGCGGCACGCGAGCGACCGCGCGCCACAGCATCGTCACCAGCGCCAGCGTATACAGCGGCAATCCCACCACCATCACACCCTCCGCCCCCGGCATCAACTGGTACAGACCTGCCGGCGCCACATACATCATTCATTCAGCCCCGCCTGACGAATTAGTGAGACCACCGCAAAAAAGGAAACAGGGAAACGTTACTATTCAATCACATTCCGAAGATACCCTTTATAAAAATAGAGTCTACACTTTACCACTTTCAGTGGAAACACACTAGTTTCCCTCTCCTCCGCAGCAGAGAACATTAACCTGTCGTCAATGATTTCATAACATCTCCGCCAATAACACGTCGGCAGTGAGAAGGGATGTGCAAGCGCGTAGCTCTGGCATCGGCAAAATGTCGGCAGTCAGTAGGGATGTGATGGTGTGTAGCTCCAGTAACATGTCGGCAGTGTGTTGGTATATAAATCTGGTATCGGTAACATGTCAGCGGTAGTAAAAATGTTATGGCATGTACCTCCGGTATCGGTAACATTTCGGCGGTAGTAAGAATGCGTTGGTGTGTAGCTCTGGTATCGGTAACATATCGGCAGTCAGTGGAATGCGTTGGTATATAGCTGTCTGGTATCGGTAACATGTCGGCAGCCCGTGGAATGCGTTGGTGTATAGCTCCGGTATCGGTAACATATCGGCAGTCAGTGGAATGCGTTGGTGTGTAGCTCCGGTATCGGTAACATATCGGCAGTCAGTGGAATGCGTTGGTGTGTAGCTCCGGTATCGGTAACATATCGGCAGTGTGTGGGAATGTGGTGGTATATAACTCCAGTATCGGTAACATATCGGCAGTCGGTAGGAATGTGTTGGTACGTAACTACGGTATCGGTAACATGCCGGCAGTGGGTGGGAATATGTTGGTATATAGCTGTCTGTGTGTAGCTCTGGTATTAGTCGGTACCTACTGCAAGCACCAATCGCGTACAGTACAGCTCCTGCCGGCATGTTCAGGGGCCTGAACCCGAAGGCAGCGATGTAGCAGATGTGGCCGAGCCCGAAGGCAGCCATGCCCTCCAGGAAGTAGCCGGGAAACACTAGCAGCGCGTCACCCAGCATACTGAAGCACAGGCCCAGCAAGATTCTGCGAGCGTACTGGTACCTGGCAAGACAGCAATGGTTGGTAGCTGTTGTTAAGACTTAAAGATATGTCAGTGTCTCAGTTCTTATGCACTGGCATCATTAAAGGAGGGGGCAGGGTCCCAGCCCGTGCTAGAAAAGTGGGCGGCGTCTTCCTCTACTCTTTTCTGACGAATCTATTCCCCCTTTAACGCTTGTTTTGTACTTAAACTAGTAAAATGAAGGAAGACTATCTTGATTAGAAGAAAAATATTACATTTTGATGTTAGCACATGGCAAACTGATAACTTCCCCACTAAAAAGATCAAAGCCACGCCCATGGCAGTGTCGCAAAGAAGTTGGGATTTGGGTGGAGAAATTCTCTCCAACGGCTCTCCAAAGAGCTTAGATATTCCACTTATACACCAGCCAGTCTGCAATGAATTCCACCTCCACACAAAGGGGCAGCCCTTATTTTAGGAAACTGGCCCAGGGTGGTGCAAAATTAGTCGCTCTCACTCTACAACAGGGATTATGGGGACATCATATTGAGAGTACGTTGAATACCTCTTCGAACGAATTCACAATGCCTGAAACTCGGGAAATTTAGCTCGACAAGTAGGAATGGTTGGAGTCATGTTGACATACTGAACCGAATCTTGCTAAAGCAATGCCCGATATATAGCGCAGATCTCGCAGCAAGGTCTAATGGGTTTCCATACTTCGCAAAAGACAAACCGCAAGTTATAAATTTTGAGTTTCGATAGACTAGCTAATGAAAAATGCTGACTAAACAAAAAAGCGTAGAGCCAAAGCTGACCGCCCATACCACTTCAACCAACCAACCATACATACACACATACATACATATGCATCTTCTACATTCTGGACTACATTCAATTTTTTTTGCTAAACTAAACTTGTATTTTCATACACCATACAACCTCTTAGATGAACAGAACTTTGACGCAGAGCATTCTGTTCTCATATATCACTGTAAATAATCATGTGAGAGAATATAACGGTCTCGGACCGACAAATTACAACAATACAGTAGCGGTTCACGGCTCACTCTTCGCGGAGACTCATGCCGTGCAGGAGGACGAAGAAGACCAGAGACATGATCGGCAGACACTTGACCAGCATCGACAGCCAGGAGGGCCGATCCTCCGGGATGAAGAGCACGAAGTAGATGGCCACCGTCTTCAAGAACGGTACCAGCTTCGGACCGCATGTTTTTATCTGGATACAGACAGCCGTAGTCGGAATCTGAGCGTCAGCAGGACAGACGAGGCGACAAAAAATCACGCCAACAAAATTATTGGGCTACCTGGTATATGAATGACCTGCGTTTATTACAGTGAGGAGGTTATGATGGGAAAGTATAAGTTTAACTATAGATAAAAACTGCTTGAGCAGGGCTACAGAGTTAGAAGAATGCGGTAGCCTGGGGTAGAGAGAGAGAGAGAGAGAGAGAGAGAGAGAGAGAGAGAGAGAGAGAGAGAGAGAGAGCGAGAGCGAGAGCGAGAGCGAGAGAGAGAGAGAGAGAGAGAGAGAGAGAGAGAGAGAGAGAGAGAGAGAGAGAGTGAGAGTGAGAGTGAGTGAGTGAGAGAGAGAGAGAGGGAAACTATCCCGGGACAAAACTGAATGTATTCCACCTATTCTACACTAAGGACTTTAACTCTACAGCCGTGAACAATGTTACAATCACTAACAGGCAAGCATCTACAACACCACAAATATCCGTGCCGGGTCCACTTACCACAAAAGTCCTAGAAACCATTCTGGAGGTAGAGTTTAATGCTCAGGATTTTGTTTGGCTGAAACAAAACAAGCATCTGACATAAGTATGTATTTTCATCGCATAGTGTGGTTCAATCCATATAATCACAAAAAAATCCAATAAACACATGCATTCAAGAAAATTAAGGCATAGTTTCAAGCAAAACTTTGACAACTTGAGTTTATTTTCATGACAGTATATATGCAGGGGCATAGCCAGGCTTTTTTCTAGGGAGGGGCGCCCTGAAAAGGGCCCCTGCAACAGCACCAAAAGAAGCCCAAAAAATTAAACTGGGCAGAAAAAAAACAACATCGAGCACAGTTTTTGAGTTAGCTAATCTAAAAAGTCGCTCTAAACGAGAACACAACTAGAAAATCTCAACTACGCTTTGAAAAGTCATTTGTGTACCTTGCACATTGCTTAAGAACCAATCTTGTGCTCAGAAAGCCAAAAAAGCCTTAAGTATTTCTTTTTCTTCAGGAGAAACCTGTTTCAAAGTTAGATATATTTCGGAGAGTACACCAAGGAGCATGATTTTGCGAAGTAAAGTTGCTGATTAGCACATCTCCTCAAGTCTCGGATGCATAATAAAGTAAAAACACAGCAATTATTCTGAGATTCGGGGTCTCAACTCATAACATGATCAAAATTTTCTCCAATCAATACATTGGTGAAGATCCTGAGGAAGGGTTGAGCTCAAATATATAATCACTAAGTATGTTTTTGCTGTATTATGCATCCAGAATATGATGAGATAGACCAATTAACAACTCAAAATGTTCGATGTCTGGCGCCGGCCATCTGTGGTGATTATGTACCTACAGCGGCAGCCCATCGTGCAAAGCGCACGTTCACGCCGCTTTTCCCCTTAGCAACCTCGACATCAGTTGGATGGCCCTCGGACATCCGCAGACCTCTGGCAACCTTGTGTTTGACCTGCACACAGTGGTAGTGCACCATGGCAGCTATACATGGATAGTACACTAGGGGCCACCAGGACGCTTCAAATTTGCTTACAAGTGCCCGGCTGTCGAAGGGCCCCTCCACTGATAGAGGACGGTCAATTAGGGGTTCAGCTGGTTTCAAAGCTTCCTATATTTACATATATTCTTATGATAGCACAGTAGGCCCTGCTGGGTACAAAGGGCCATGCTAACCACAGTGGCCTGTCCCTTAAAAGGAAAGCCCAGCGTTAACCCATCCAGCTGTGTTTGCTGTGCCAGTGTTAACCCATCCAGGATCCCCTAGACTGAGAAGAGATGTCCAGCTTTGGTATACTCTTATATATTCTAGAAATGCTTATGTGAGGGCACAACATCTGGATGATAACCTTATTCTTTTCTTTTAACTGGATATTGAAGGTCAAAGTTTTCAGAGCATAGACTCAGAGCATAGACCAAAAAGTTTGTGTGCCTGACTTCACCAAGATCGAGAACCTGACATGCAACTGACTACTGAGCTCATTGAGACTGTCTTCAACAGACCTTCAGTGGCCTCCTTGTGCCAGTGAAGGTCTGAAGCTTTGATCAGGTGCTTTTCAGCATACTCTACCACATGGCTGTCTCAGTTTAAATCACATACCTACCAAATAGCCACACAAATAGGTACCAAATACAGCTGGAACTCTTTGGGTAAAAGTTGGTCCTAGTTCCAGCCCCAGGTCTAGCCAAAGTTGTTTGGTTCCGGCCAAAGGAACTTTGGCAGGGAAGGAAGCAGCCCAAGCCTAGTTCCAGCAACCTTTTTCTCTTTGTGGTGTGATGTCACACTTCTTTTTCCCTCTATTGGGACTAAAATTCTTAATTTTCTTGTGTATGAAAAACCAAACATATTACACAATTTCATATTGTCAGTTGAGAAAGATGTTGAGGTTTTAAGATGCATCAGCTTCTTTGCAGTCAGAGAGTTGAGAAAGAAATAAAACCAGAAAAAATCAGTTCCCAGAAGTTCTAGCATCCTTAACAGGCCAGGGAGAGGAGGGGGGACTGTGACCAGAGCTCCCAATAATAACCACAGATGACATAATGGTTATTATGTAATGATAACCATTAATAACAATAGCCTTAAGGAATAACTGTTCCCAATAGTGGTAAAAATGACCTCAAATTGGAAACACCATTTCCAAAGACAAAAACACCTTCCAAAAATGTAAGCATTTGTGGGAGCACTTCAACGCTCTGCTGCTACGGCATTGCTGCATTTTCTGGAACGCCAATGAATTAAAAAGTGTGTGCTGCAAAGCTGGCCAATTTATGATAATATGACCTTTCTTTGTTTATTTCAGGGGGGTTATTAACAAATTAAGCTTATTTAGCTGAAATTATGGCCCTAAAATACTTATAGATCAGAAATTGTTACACTGTTTTATTATGTTTACATTATTACTCCATGTACTAGAAGAAATAAATCTGCTTGAGGGAGGACAAGAGATAATTGGGAGTAATTTGATGTCTAGCATTGTTAAAAATGTATGACTTCTAATTACATTCATGCATATGTATTGTACACTTTACACTTAGGATAAGACCAAAACACTGAAATGAGATGAGACATGCTAGTAAAGCCCAAATGAGCGAATGATGAAAACGGAAAAGTAGTACACAGGCACCCATGTCAAAGTGTGGGGGCTATCATGTTCCGCTGTCAGTGGAGCGGAAGGGGGCAGTGAAATTAGCACTATCAAGCATTATTTTAGATGACAATCCAGAAAATCCAGGCATTAGCCCCTATTGCCACATACCGAGCAGCTCTCTCTATCTCTCTCTATTGCGACAGAAATTAAAATCGTAGCAGAACCTCAAAACTGGAATACGTTCTATAACTTGTATTTGTATTATTCGTATAATTGCGGTCCCACATTTCTACATTCTGCCTCCTCACCCCACCATAATAATATTGAAGGTAAAAGAGAGTTAGCTACGGACTTTCCATAACGGTTCTTTGCATGGTACCTTTGCCCCCGCCTCTGAAGCCAAGGAGAGGTAATAGAGATGAATGACTGCAGCGGCAGTAATAATAATTACAAAACAATATTATCACAATGTATTTCTATTCTAAAGAAGTTGTCTGTGATAGTACGTGATGTGGTCAAAACTGGAAAGAAGGTGGCAATTTATTCAAAATGCCAATTATTATGAAAGAGTTAGAAAATGTAACCCTCTAGAATCCCTCCAAGACCCTCTCAAGTTGTCAACCCAAAATCTTTTGACCAAATGATTTAACACGCGCACTGGAAGGGGCCTCGGGGCCCCCACCTGTTTTTCCGAGGTGACTGGAGAACCACTCATAGCCGAAAAACCATAGGTACTTGATCACATTTAACAGAATCTAATAGCGCGTTGATTGGTGAAACAAATTTGAAAATCGGTAAAAAATGTTTTGACTTATAGGCTTTCAAACTTAGACCTGCATTTTAGGATCACTGTAATCGCGCGGTCGGACCAGTTGATTTGGATTGGAGACAGAGTGGTGACGTCATAACGCCATTTAATCAGGTTGATTTGATAGATATGTCAAGGTCGCCTCACATAAAGTTCAAGGTCATATCAGCACCTTTAAGACCACTGACCTCAGTGCCTCCGGTCGAATGGCGTTACCCAGTCTGACGTTTATTATGCTATGACGTCATAGTTAACCCTCGCCCCACCGGGGGCCATCGATGGCCCCCCTAAGGTTTTTCCGGGATAGCAGAAAAACGACGAGGCGCAGCACCGCGGTTGAGGGCTCTACCTCTCACTGCATCATTTTCCCATCATCCCTGAAATTTTTTACCCCGGGTCACCCAAGGTCAGGTCACCAGACGAGGTCAACCAAGGTCACCTCACTTCACCTTTAGAGCTCTGTAAGAGCTACATTTCAAAGTCGATCGATTTGAAACTTCCTACACTTCATGACCCCTCCAGGGTCTACAAGGTATATATCCGGGATTTTTCGATTTCGTGCTCTGAGGTCAGGTCACGAGGCGACCTCTCCCATTGGAAAAGCATGGGGAAAAGCTATTTCATGATATAAAAGCCACAAAAATGATTGCAAATACTCAGACTGCTCAGAACAACGTTTTTGGACACCCTTTCACGGATCCCAGGGGTCATATTTGCCCTTTGACTTTTCCAAGGTCATCCAAGGTCACCGGAGGTCAAAAACAGTATTTTGACAATAACTTTTGACCTAATTGAGTTACAGCGGTGAAACAAACACCATCGTGTTTGTCTCGTTACTGGCTTTCATTTGATATACGGCAAGGTCACTTTTCGACCTTTCGTGACCTCAGGTCGGTCATATTAGGTCACGAGGTGACCTCTGGCAGTCAAACCACTGGCGGGAGGTCTTTACGTTCCACATAGCTAAAAAGTACTGGCAATTTGCTATCAAATGTACTTCACCAGGCCTCAATAGCTCTAATGACATAAGAGTTATGCCCAGTTTGCTTAATCATTGCATATTTGAGTGAAAATAGCCGATCTTGACCTAATTTGACCTCTGGAGGTCAAACCATTGACCTGAGCACTAAAACATGCGAAGTAATTTCTTACTGAATTCACGCGAGCTTTCTATTGCACTTTGCAGATTTGCGTTAACGCTCATATTTTCGGAGTTAGAGGGGGGCCATCGATGGCCCCCGGTGGGGCGAAGGTGGCGCCGGACCCCCGGTGGGGCGCGGGTTAAGGTACCTCAATGCAAAGGTCAAGGTCAAAGGTCAAAGTTAAAGGTCATTGGGAAAAGTCAATCTTCATTTTCCGCCAAACAGTTGCTATATTGCTAGTAATACTGTACCTTATAAGCACTATATATACCATATTGTGACCTTATAGGTCAATGACCTTGAATGACCTTGACCCAAAAACTGTACGGAAGGTTCTTTACGACCTTCTCTCTATGATCCTGGTCCGCCTTTAGATTATTTTTGCCTTTTTCCGCATAATCACGGCATTTTCCACTCGGTTCCCAGCATGGCCAAGATTTGACAATTATGACCTCGTTTGGCCTTGAAGATATTGACCTAGGCCAATAAAAACTGGTCATAATGTAGTTTACCATTGCCTCCACCTACCTCCCAAACGGGGTTTTTTTACGCCTCTTAGTTTCTGAAATCTTAGGGGGTTACCAATATCCCTCCAGTGCGCGTCAGTTCCAGACCCCTCTCCACTGCGGGTGTTAATACACGCACCGGAGAGGGGTCTGGCAGTAACACACACTGGAGGGGGCTTGGCCGGCTTGGTAGGCCCCCATAAGGTCTTGCAAACCAAGACGCTTAGAAAAACGCTGTTTGAAGGGTGGGTGGGGGCTCTGGTAATCAACATCATGACCAATTCTCATCGGCCTAGGTCAATATCTTCAAGGTCAAACGAGGTCATAAAGGTCAATATCTTCAGGGTCAAACGAGGTCATAAAGGTCAAATCTTAGCCATGCTAGGGACCGATTGGAAAATGTCGTGATTATGCGGAGAAAAGGCGAGAGTAGGCTAAAGGCTGACCATGGTCATAGAGGGAGGGTCGCAAAGCACCTTCCCTACAATTTTGGGGTCAAGGATATTCAAGGTCATTGATCTATAAGGTCACAATATGATATACTACTTAAAATATACAATACTTCTAGCACTATAGCAACTATGTGGCGGTAAATGATGATTGACCTTTCCCAATTACCTTTGACTTTGACCTTGACCTTTGCATTGAAGCACCTTAACCCTTGCCCCGGTGGCGGGTACGAGCCACCTTCACCCTGGTGGGGGGGGCTAAAAAAGACCCCCACGATCTCAAAAACTAAGAGAACTAGAAAAAACGCAAACGGCAATTGAAAGCTCTTCAAAAATTATATCCAAAATACTTAGGTCATTTTTCTTGTCAGCTCAATATCAAGGTCACCAGAGCATAGGCGGATCCAGGACTGCCGATCAGAGGGGGCACCTTCCCGGGGGCGCCACCCGGACCAGGGGGGCGCCACTTATGACCGGCAAAACCTATCAGGTGGGCGCCAAATCCTATCGGTGGGCGCCAAATCCTATCGGTGGGCGCCGACTTTCGTATCCTGGGGGGGGTGGGAAGCGACATTTCAGGGGGGCGCCATCAACCTTTCAGAGGGGCGCCGAGGGTCGATCGGGGGCACGTGCCCCCCCCATGCCCCCTGGATCCGCCTATGCACCAGAGGTCAAAATAGGTCAAAATAGCTAATATGTGGTGTACTAAGAAAACCTCATATATCTCAGAAACTATGATAGCTAGAAACATTTTTCTACCACCTTTCGAAAGCTCTTGAGCTGCTCTTTCATTAGAGTGACATTTATTTTCGTGTCAGGGCAAAGCCTAGGGAGTTACAGGTCACTGAATATTGGGCATATTCTTGGGAATGTCCATAGCCACCCATGCATAAGGGCGTTTCCTTTTTCGCTAACAACTTCCAAACCAAACAAGATACAGCCATAGTTGATGCACCATTGCAATCCTCTCGTCAATACGAATCGAATGATATATGATATTGCTATGCCAGGTCAAATTTAAGAATTTGACCTGACCCAGGTCAACGGTCTGACCCAACTTGACCTGGTATAGTCATGATGTATGTCATTTGACTTGCAGTGACTATGCAAACACTTTGGTGACAAAATAAAAGTTCTATCTTAGTTTATTCCAAATTTATAGAGTAAAACACCAAAAATGCTTATTTGACCTAAGGTGACCTTTTAAAGGTCACAAGTCAAATGTTTGGCATCAACTTCAGAAATGGGCTAAGAGCAAGTCGTAACCGATGTTTGAAGTTGATTCCATCCATACTTACTGAGAAAAGCTCATTTCGTGATTTTCCCCATGTATTGACAATCCCAGCCAGCAATTTGCACGGGCTGAGCTCTGGCTACGTCTGGCGGACCGCGTTAGACCATGCTGAGCCAGAGTTACTGGGACATAATCACGAAATCAAAGTTCCTGTTTGTTTGGGCTAAGACGGACTTTACTACGGCAGTTATAAACCTCTGGCAAAGCCACGACTGACCTGGGCTAGCTCCGCCCACAAAGTCTGGAAAGCTTGGGCTTACCTTTGGCTAATCAGGGCTGATATTAGCTTGGGCGTTTGCACTGACCCATTTGGGCTAGCTCAGGCATGGTCTTGCCGTCCAATATTTCTTTGGCTGGAGGACCGCCTGATCTGCACATGCGCAAGGAGAATACGAGCACGCGCAAGAAAAAAAATGACTGCAGATTTTCGCGTCATCTCTTCAGTTCAGTGTGAACCTGTCTCCAAAGTTTAAAGGTGAGCATTTAGACTTCGACCGAAATCGTTGTGGTGATTTTATTCCTGCTCTGCCAGATCTGGGAATGGTTTTGGATATAAATTTGCATGTACTGCATTCTTGAGAATACTTTCTATGGAATCTGCTTGAATTAAATAGGCAGTTTTTCTTTTGCAGGTTCGCTCTAAGGATCCAGATCCAGCTGCAAACTCCTGAAGAGGTAGGCAATGCCGTCGAGGATTATTTTAATTGTTATAAGCTATGCTGCGTCATGAGGCTTCTTATAGTTAATCATGAGGCTCATCGTAGTTTGCATGTTGTGGGTGACACTCAATTTTTTATTCCCCGCCGACTTTTAAGATGGTTTGTCATTTATTGTTTTGATGTCACTCACAGCTCAATGTACAAGGCTTCTCGGCCTCAATGATCACCAAGGACGGAGCCAGAATTCATTCAATGCGACAGCATATTAGTTATATTGAATTACTGATTTATTCATCCGGTTGTGGATTCGGGATTCTATTTCAGTTTTTGTGGCCCGAGTTAGATGCAGTAAAGAAGGAGGAGGCGTGGGCGCAATGATCCTTGAATAGCTAAAGCAAGCACCAATTGTGGCCACATCTTTCTCCCCGTGATTATTTTTTTCTTTTACTCTTTGAATTCCGTTATCCCCACCTCACAAACCTTCTGTATTGTTGAATTGTGGCCAAATCTGTCACTGTGCGAAGGATATGTTTTGCTTTTCAATTTTGGATTGCCCTCCACTCCTATCGAGCCTATGTGAAGCCTATATGATCCGCCACTGTGTAGAAGCATTCCGTTGGTTTGCCGGCTGGCTCATTCAATAGATACAACAAACATCTCAACCAATTTTTAACCGTCAAGGATTTTCCCCACCATCCTTGAAATGGAAATTTAGGTAATGTTGATCCCCCGATGTGGTTAATCGGACAGATTTTCTGATTGCCAACAACACTAGTACGCGTTATAGTCAGGAAGCCGAAGACAATAAATGTGTATTACTTAATGTTTGCAAATATCACATGGTGCCTCGCTTCAGCTATTATATGTCTATGGTATATCAATATCTGAGCGTGGTAAGATCTAGACACTAGTTTACTGCTGCTGAAAAAAACACCTTTAGGAATGGCCTACATGATTATATTTCCCCTCGATGCTGTTGCCAAACGTGGAAATTATATGCAGACAAATTTGAAGAGGAATTTATATTTTTACAGAGTATGGCCGGACAGTAGCGAAAATTCCTTGTCTTAAACTCGTACCCTCTCCAAAACCAAAAGGCTTAAGTTGGTTTTCATTTTCGCGGAAGTAAAAATCGTCTTGAACTTCCTTTTAATTCCTGTCTCTCTATTCATTTTTTCTAAAAGAAAATATACAACAAATTGCTAACAGTTTTTCCATGAGTTTCTTTGGCACATAAAAATCCTAATCTGAGCTTTTCTCCAAGAATGTTTCAGGATGCCGAGGCTATTTCAGGGGAGCCGAGTCGGAACGGAAGGGCAGATGTTCCCATGCCTCTCACTGGACCCAATGATCAGGGTCAGGATCTGAGGGGGAGGAATTGTATTTTGTTGCAGTCAACGCCACAGGGCCAGTAAATTTCGCTTTTGGCAGCTCGTCTCCCTGCCCCTCTCCCGGTGTCACGACCCATGTCTTAGATAATGCCATCCCATTCCTGTATTACAATTTTAAATTTCCCAAAATTAAAGTTTATTGTATCTGTCCTCCACAGACACCTTGAAGCGGAACGGTGCAGATTCCTCGCGCTCCGGAGTCTGCAAGGCAGTGTCCAGATGGCTCTCTGGAACCAGGGACCGCAACGGAGGGCGCGCAAGCCGTATGAAGAGCCGTGCGCCAGAGGATTGGTCAGGCACGCAGACTATGCCGATGGTTGACGTGCAAGAACCCAACGAGGTGTGCCAACTGCAGCATACGCAGTTGTGCGTGGTGTTAGTTGTGTTGGCTTAGCTTGCCGAATCCTAGGTTCCCTTCAGGCTTAATACATGCACTGTACTATGATGTTTTTACAATGACTTTTCTGCAGACGAGACCAAATCTCCACCGATGCATGACAATGATTTATTCACAAGCATGAAAAACGTTTAACCATGGACCAGAATCTAGCACACATAGGCACCTATGCACCTATGTTTCAATTGGGTTTCGCTTTTTCTTTCACCACCATCGCCTCTTAAGCTTTTATACATGAAAATGAATCTGCCCCACTGCTTGTCGCAATATGTTTACCAGTTTCTCCCAAACCTTAGTTTTAGACGGAAAAGTTTCTGCTGGACAGCAAGCTGCAGATTGACTGGGCTCTCACGTTTATGTCGATAGTGATACTTACGCTTTAACTGAGGCTCGAGGCTGTTGTGTCCAGGACGAACACTTAAGCTGCTACGTTTAAAACTGAACCATTTTTTAGTTTTGATGTGTATTCTATGTAGTATGTATCTCGTGCTTCTTAATGTACGATAACTTACATCTCTGCCTCACACAGCCGCAATAAAATATTTTAGAGAAAAACAAAGCTGAAACTTCGACCCCAGGTGAGCGTGCGTGGTGTTTAGCTTTATCACTGTCCAAGGTCTTTGAAAATCATGCGTACTTATTTTACGTCCGCATTATTTTCAGTAACCCCATAATCTGCTACATTGAATGCGTAGTGGAAGAGCTAAATTTCACTGGGTATAGGCCAAAGTACGCCCATGCTATGCCAGATCGGGGCCATACCATTTCAACATGCAAATTAAGTACGTTGATATTGGGCTAGCTCCGAAACACTACACTTTTGACGGGCTCCGCCAGAGTAAGCCAGAGCTTTTGCCAGAGTCAGCCAGTATTACGCGTGCACTGGGCCCTGGTAATTCAGCATTGATATTGCTCTTGATGAGCCATGGCTAACACGGCTATCTCCGCGTAGTTTGGGCGAATGCGGGCAAAGCCTGCCGCGCCGCTGCTCTGGCCCAGTACGGGCCCAGACCTGGCCCCACTGCGGGCCGTTGTGTCAACTCCCAAGCAAGAATGCAGCAAATCCGTGCTTTGCCGGGACAGTTTTGCCAGAGTAAGCCAGACTGCACCCTGGTCTGGGGTCTGGGCCAGGGCAAAATTGCTGGCTGGGATGAGGAGGTCATGCTCTGCACATGACCTTAGGTCACCAATATCAAAAATCCCGGAACAAATGTAGCTCCTGCCAGGGGCGGACGCAGACACGAGTTTTGGGAGGGGCCAAACTCATGTCTGCCTCTCCTCCTGGGGGGGGGGGGTGGGAGCGAAGATTTTTTTGCTCCACAGACGTAGTGTAAACACCTTTTTTCAGTGCTCGACAGACCTAGCATAAGCTACCTCTCCAAGTACATGATCGCTCGCCGGGGGGGGGGGTGGGAGCGAAGATTTTTTTTGCTCTACAGACCTAGTGTAACACCTTTTTTCAAAAATTTCTCCGGCGTTTGGGGGCCAAAAGATAGTTTGGCCCCCCTCCAGCGCTTTGGGGGCCATGGTCGGAATGGCCCTCCCCCTGCGTCCGCCAATGGCTCCTGGTGGGCCCAATATGTGGTATGAGTTTCAACTTGATCGATTAGCCCTTCTTTTAGTTATGCGGTCCTAAGCAATTTTTGAGGTGAGGTCACTTCACCTGGCCTGGTGACCTGACCTGATATGACCTTGAGCTAAAATTTTCAGGAAAGATGTAAAAATGATGAAAAAACAGCTAGACCAAGTTTGGCGGCGCTGCGCGCCGCCGTTTTTTGGTCACTTTGGAAAAACCCGAGGGGGTCTAAAAAGACCCCACCCGGGCGAAGGTTAACCATAACGTCATAGCATAATAAGCGTCAGACCGGGTAGCGCCATTTGACCGGAGGCACTGAGGTCAGTGACCTTGAAAGTGCTGGTATGACTTTGAACTGTGATCTTTGACCTTGACCTTGACCTTCTGGTGAGGTGACCTTGACGTAAAATCATGGTTATATGGCGCTATGACGTCACCACACTGTCTCAAATGCAAGTGAACTGGTCTGACCGCGCGATTGTGGCGATGTGTAAAATGCAGGTCTGAATTTGAAAGCCTATAAGTAAAAAGAAATTCAGACCGATTTTCAAAATTCTCCCCAATTGACCGCCGTTGAATTCTCTCAAATGTGGCTAGGTATCTTTTTCGGCTACGAGCGGTTCTCCGGCCGCCTGAGGGCCCCTTCAGTGTGTGTGTTAACGCTCGCCCCGGTGGGGAGTGTTTGAACACCCCCTCGGGTTTTTCCAGTCGCCCGAAAAAATGGTGCCGCGAAGTGCCGCCGTACCTACTTTGCACACCTTATCCTTGATCAATTTCACAACTGTCCCAAAAATTTTAAGGTTGGGTCATCTCAGGTCAGGTCACAAGTGCAGGTCAAGTGACCTCAACTAAAAAAATGTTTGAGGTGGCGAAAGTAAGAAATGGGTTTATTTATTGGATTGAAACTTATACCACATAATGAGCTTACCAAGTACTATTACATATATTCCGGGATTTTTCTCATCAATGACCTAAGGTCAAGTACGGACTATGACCTCTCCATTGAATATAGGGGAAGTCCGTACAAGAGTACGCACTTAACTTTCTAAAGGCTTTCACTTTTCTCCTATAAGTCTAACAGCTAAAATTTTTATGTGGTTGTTTAGCCTGAAGAATTGTCTATGTATGGTCCATGTTTCAACTCAATGTATATCCCTTGCCCCGGTGGCGGGTACGAGCCACCTTCGCCCTGGTGGGGGGCTAAAAAAGACCCCCCCCCACGATCTCAAAAACTAAGAGAGCTAGAAAAAAGCGCAAAACGGCAATCGAAAGCTCTTCGAAAATGATATCGAAAATACTTCGGTCATTTTTCTTGTCAGGTCAATATCAAGGTCACCAGAGGTCAAAATAGGTCAAAATCGCTAATATGAGGTGTACTAAGAAAAACTCCTATATCTCAGAAACTATGATAGCTAGAAACATTTTTCTAACACCATTCGAAAGCTCTTGAGATGCGCTTTCATTACAGTGGCATTTATTTTCGTGTCAGGTCAAAGCCTAGGGAGCTACAGGTCACTAAATATTGGGCATATTCTTGGGAATGTCCATAGCCACCCATGCATAAGGGCGTTTACTTTTTCGCTAATAGCTTCCAAACCAAACAAGATACAGTCATAGTTTATGCACCATTGCAATCCTCTCGTCAATACGAATCGAATGATATATGATATTGCTATGCCAGGTCAAATTTAAGAATTTGACCTGACCCAGGTCAACGGTCTGACCCAACTTGACCTGGTATAGTCATGATGTATATCATTTGACTTCCAATGACTATACAAACACTTCGGTGACAAAATAAAAGCTCTATCTTAGTTTGTTCAAAATTTATAGAGGAAAACACCAAAAAATGCTTATTTGACCTAAGGTGACCTTTTAAAGGTCACAAGTCAAAAATTTTAGTATCAGCTTCAGAAATGGAGTAAGAGCAAGTCGCAAACGATGTTTGAAGTTGATTCCATCCATACTTACTGAGAAAAGCTCATTTCGTGATTTTCTCCATGCATTGTCAATGGGGAGGTCATGCTCTGCACATGACCTTAGGTCACCAATATCAAAAATCCCGGAACAAATGTTGTAGCTCCTGGTGGGCCCAAGATGTGGTATGAGTTTCAACTTGATCGATTAACCCTTCTTTTAGTTATGCCGTCCTAAGTATTTTTTGAGGTGAGGTCACTTCACCTGACCTGGTGACCTGACCTGATATGACCTTGAGCCAAAATTTTCAGGAAAGATGTAAAAATAATGAAGGAACAGCTAGACCAAGTTTGGCGGCGCTGCGCGCCGCCGTTTTTTGGTCACTTCGGAAAAACCCGAGGGGGGTCTAAAAAGACCCCCCACCCGGGCGAAGGATATGAAAGGAACTCGCCACGAGACCATCAAAAATAAAAGTCACGTGCGTGCTCTTGCCGGAGTGGGTCGGTAAGAGAACGCAAGAGAGGAGGCTGGAGTACGCATTGATGCCCCGCTGTGCTTTAGGTGCATAGGCCATGTCGCGAAGCTTTTGGTCGCCAAACTAGGCGATTGTATGATTTTATATCGTTCTGAATATACAAGAACTATGTTGCAACGTTTGGTTTTCCAAATATGAATTACGGACCCTGTCCCGAGTGAAAATTAAATTTTCCTATCTCTTAAGCATGCGCACTCTTGCCCAATGGTCTACTGCGTACTCTTGCCGGACATGCTTCCTTGGGAAGAAAGTCTTCATAAACATGTTGGCAGGCGTTTTAGCCTGAGCTTTGGTCCTAGAGCACACTCCTAGCTCAGCTTTCTTAGTGATGACAGACCGTAATACAAAAGTTTTGATAATAAAAGCATGGTCTACAAGTTTATCTAGTTAATAAATATTACATCAAGGGTGCCTAAAAACTTATTTTGTTCTGTAGGGTAGAGTGGGGTAACGCGCCCACCTGGGTAAGACGCCTACAAGCATCTACAAACTGATGTAGGAACTGGAGCCTACATCTATTATTTTTTCTGGTCGGGATCTTTCTGATCGGGTCCTGAGCGTGTTTGGACGCGCCTGGTCTGCTCCGGTAATTTTCAACAAACATTTGTTGTTTTTTGCCCTTCCGGATATAACAACAAGCTATCTTAAAGTTGCAATTGTACTGTATGTGATTTAGATGCACTCACGGCAATTTGTGAGGTTGAAACAGCGAGTTTGTCTGACATTTTGACAGCAACTATGCGGCATGGAAACGCCGCAGAATTGAGTAATCTTTGTTGCGACGCTGCCGTTGCTACGTGGGTAAGACGCCCATGTGTAGTGTGGGGTAAGACGCCTGGGGCGTCTTACTCCAATATTTGGTAGGCGTTTTACCCCAATGGATAAGTGTGTCCTTAGGATAGGTAGGACATGGAGGTAGGGCTGCTATCGCTATTACCACCATCACAACTACCACTGGTCGTGATGGCGAAGGACGTTGGGTTAGAAACAAATCACCGTAACAGAAGACATTGGCTTTCGAATATTAGTTCCTATAGCACACAGGAAATTTTTCGCGTTTGCTCTCATTTGGTCATCTTAAGGGGTGGTATTAACCCGCGCCCCACCGGGGGTCCGGCGCCACCTTCGCCCCACCGGGGGCCATCGATGGCCCCCCCTCTAACTCCGAAAATATGGGCGTTAACGCAAATCTGCAAAGTGCAATAGAAAGCTCGCGTGAATTCAGTAAGAAATTACTTCGCATGTTTTAGTGCTCAGGTCAATGGTTTGACCTCCAGAGGTCAAATTAGGTCAAGATCGGCTATTTTCGCTCAAATATGCAATGATTAAGCAAACTGGGCATAACTCTTATGTCATTAGAGCTATTGAGGCCTGGTGAAGTACATTTGATAGCAAATTGCCAGTACTTTTTTAGCTATGTGGAACGTAAAGACCTCCCGCCAGTGGTTTGACCGCCAGAGGTCACCTCGTGACCTAATATGACCGACCTGAGGTCACGAAAGGTCGAAAAGTGACCTTGCCGTATATCAAATGAAAGCCAGTGACAAGACAAACACGATGGTGTTTGTTTCACCGCTGTAGCTCAATTAGGTCAAAAGTTATTGTCAAAATACTGTTTTTGACCTCTGGTGACCTTGGATGACCTTGGAAAAGTCAAAGGGCAAATATGACCCCTGGGATCCGTGAAAGGGTGTCCAAAAACGTTGTTCTGAGCAGTCTGAGTATTTGCAATCATTTTTGTGGCTTTTATATCATGAAATAGCTTTTCCCCATGCTTTTCCAATGGGAGAGGTCGCCTCGTGACCTGACCTCAGGGCACGAAATCGAAAAATCCCGGATACACACATTGTAGACCCTGGAGGGGTCATGAAGTGTAGGAAGTTTCAAATCGATCGACTTTGAAATGTAGCTCTTACAGAGCTCTAAAGATGAAGTGAGGTGACCTTGGTTGACCTCGTCTGGTGACCTGACCTTGGGTGACCCGGGGTAAAAAATTTCAGGGATGATGGGAAAATGATGCAGTGAGAGGTAGAGCCCTCAACAGCGGTGCTGCGCCTCGTCGTTTTTCTGCTATCCCGGAAAAACCTTAGGGGGGCCATCGATGGCCCCCCGTGGGGCGAGGGTTAAATCACTGACGGATCCAAAGGGGGCTAAAGGGGCCGTGGCCCCACCAAAGCCTACAAAAGTATATTTTCCCCCTCAAGACCAAATTTTGGCCGTTTTTTTTAAATACCATGTTTTCGAGATTTCTTCTTCATTCCCCCAAACGTTGATTTGCCCCGTACAAAAGTTGCTCCTGGATCCGCCGATGTATCAAATACCTACCTTCTTCATGGATCTGCTCGAAGCACTGTTTGCATATGGCGATCCCGAACCATCATCGTCGTTAACTACATTTTCCAGATTAAACATACCCATCCTCATCCTACCTTGACATGCTGTTCCAGAATATGGGAAGACATACCGAAGAAGCACCACTTGCGGGCAGAATGAACCGGAGGCGTTTTAAGGTGCTTTGCGCCCCCTAAAATATGTTGGGGTTCTATCTTAAATCGTTTTCGCGTTTTCCGTTAATAGGTAAAAAGCCTACCTGCTTATTTTTGCTGTGTCGGGCTTTAATGCCTCGAATAACTTGCTCACTTTGCCACAACATTATCGTAAAGCGTAATCACAACAATTTTCTCACTTGTTCATGCAACGAGATACAGTATGCGCTGGATGTTATACGACGGCGTTTTACCCCGGGGCTAGGGCGTTTTACCCCGCTATCGGGGTAAAACGCCTTTTTACCTGGTCTCAAGAAAAAACAAATTTCGCCCACTTCGCATAGTGTTAGAGTCTCAAATTTCTCTCCGAGTGTAGAAATTTCTCAGTGGTTGCTAAGTAGCCAAAACAGCTACTGCGTACTCTTATCTCCTGCGTACTCTTACCCGCCCTTACCCTACATGAGAAAAACAGAAATTGGGCTGTATTTGTGTAGATACAGCTGAGGACCGGGGTGGGGGCTCCGGTATGAATCCTCGCAGCAAGCCGAATCGAATGATATATAATTTGACCTTGCTAGGTCAAATCAAAGATTTGACCTGAACTGAGGTCATGTCAAGGTCAAACTATATCAATGCATATTATAAGAACTGCAAAGACAAGGCAAATCTAATGCAGTTAAAATAAACGCTCTATCGCCATCCGTTACTAAGTTATTCACTTAAAACCATTTTCCCCATGTATTTCCAATGGAGAGAGAGGTCATGGCTCGTACCTGACCTTAGGTCATCGATATAAAAAATACCGGAAGAAATTTAGAGAACTTGGTCGGTTCATTATGTGCTAAGAGTTTCAATCGGATAAGTTCACCTTGTTTCGACTTATGCTACCTTAACACGCGCATTGACGGTAGGGGCGGGTACCCGCCCCCTCGGGTTTTTCGGAGATAGCAGAAAAAACGGCGGCGCGTAGCGCCGCCGTACTTGGTATACCTTTTCCCTCATCATTTTTACAACTTCTGTGAAAATTTTAAGGTTAGGTCATCTCAGGTCAGGTCACCAGTACAGGTCAAGTGACCCGACCTCAAAAAAAAGTTTAAGATAGCATAAGTCGGAGCAGGGTGAACTTATCCGATTGAAACTCATATCACATAATGGCCCCACCAAGTTCTCTAACATATGTTCCGGTATTTTTGATATCGATGACCTAAGGTCAGGTACGAGGGATGACCTGTCCATTGGAAATACATGGGAAAAATAGTTTTTACGGAATAACTCAGTGACGGATGGTGATAGAGCATTTATTTTAGCTGCATTAGACTCGTCTGGGCTTTGCGGTTCTAATGATATGCATTTTGTATAATTTGACCATGACCTGACCTCAGGTCAGGTCAAATCCTTGATTTGACCTAGCAAGGTCAAATTATATATCATTGGATTCGGCTTGCTAAGAGGATTCATATAGTTCAAGTCGTTTTGCTTTATCTTTACTTGTTCAGATGTAATGGCCGAAAAACTGAATTTTACACGGGCATGTTTTGACCTCTCGTGACCTTAAATGTGACCTGACAAAAAAATGGTCAAAATGTTTTCGATGAAGAAGTGAATGGGTAGCCCAACGCCGTTTACCGTTTTTCGCTACCTACCGTGGTTCTCGAGATCTTAGGGGGCGGGTATCCGCCCCCCGTCAATGCGAAGGTGGCTCAGACCCCCGTCAATGCGCATGTTAAACTTTTTTAGGTCAGGTCACTTGACCTGTGCTGTTGACCTAACCTGAGAAGAACTGGCCTTAAAATTTTCACAAAAGTTGTGAAAATGGTGAGGAAAAGGTATGCCAAGTACGGCGGCACTACGCGCCGCCGTTTTTATGCTATTTCTGAAACACCTGAGTGGGAGTGGGTACCCGCCCCCGGTAAATGCGCGTGTTAAGGTGCATGACTGTGACAAAATAGAGGTTCTGGTCACATGGTCTAAAGTCAAACTATATGCAGTCAAAATACAGGATTTACCATTTAACAATATTTTAAACTTAGAAGCTTCTTTCTTCAATTGCACGGCGTAACCTTAGTGATTTAATTATATGTACTATGTTCAATTTTACTAAGGCCCCGCTGATGCAAAAGCCTGCATACCGCAGTCGGAGTTGTGATATTTTTAGCATACGACCCAATGATGACAATGGTGACGATTGTTAGCAGTTTGCATAAAGTATGCAGCTAGTTACCCGAAATATGACTGACTGTCAATAGCTCTTAGTGCTGAAGCTGCTTTAATTTTGACCCGCTCATGAAAACGTGCACAAAGAGTATTTTACGCTGGAGTTTCTGCATAATGCATGATGGTTTAAAACAATGGTTCAGGGCTCCATTCAGGCATATAAATTTTGCTGATCCAGCTCTTAACACCCGCACTGGAGGGGGGGTCTGGCACTAACGCGCACTGGAGGGGGCCTGGTAGGCCCCCCTAAGATCTCGGAAACTAAGAGGTGTAGAAAAACGCCACTTGGCAGGTGGGTGGGGGCTATGGTGATCTACATTATGACCAATTTTCATTGACCTAGGTAAATATCTTCAAGGTCAAACGAGGTCCTAAAGGTCAAATATTGGCCATGCTGGGGATCGATTGGTAAATGCTGTGATTCTGCGGGAAAATGGCGGGAATAAGCTAAAGGCGGATAAGGTTCATAGAGAAGAGGTCTCAAAGAGGCTTCCCCACAACTTTTGGGTCAAGGTTATTCAAGGTCATTGACCTTTAAGGTCACAATATAGTATACTACTTATAATGTGCACTTCGACTAACACTATAGCCACTGTTTGGCGGGAAATGACGATTGACCTTTGCAAATGACCTTTGACCTTGACCTTTGACCTTGACCTTTGTATTGGGGTACCCTATCGATGACGTCATAGCATAATATATGTCAGACCAGGTAACGTCATTCAGCCGGACGCAAAGTGGTCAGTGACCTTGAAAGTGCAGATATGACCTTGACCTGTGACCTTTGACCTTGACCTTGACTTTCATGTGAAGTGACCTTGACATATAATCCCGGTTATATGGAGTTATGACGTCACCGCTCGGTCTCCAATGCAAGCTAACTGGTCCGACCGCGCATTTACGGCGATCTCAAAATGCAGGTCTGACTTTGAAAGCCTATAAGTCAAACAATTTTCGACCGATTTTCAAAAAGTCTTCACCAATCGACGCGCTATTAAATTCTGTTAAATGTGGCCAAGTATTGTTTTTCGGCTACGCGCGGTTCTCCGGCCACCTTGGAAAAGCAGGTGGGGGGCCTCCGAGGCCCCCCTCCAGTGCGCGTGTTAAAGAGTTTTTAGAGCTTCGAAAAAGTGCAATTTCTTCCAGCGCACTACATAGTAACCGCTGTAACCCTCCAGCCCTGATGGCGCAATACTGCCAAACAACTTTAACGGGGCTGGTAGGAATGGCCAGGCCCAAAGACTGACGTGCCGACTATCTCAGTGAGTAGCTGACCGCACTAGTCGGTACACGTGCCACACATCACCCGCGTCATCTACCGCAATTATTTCAAAAGGACTCCGCTTATTAGTGTGCCACCTTAGATGTCTCGCTTGTAATAGCTACTGTCACATTAACACTGGTGAATTTCAAAATAGGTCACAATCAGCCTTAGTTGCCGCCTGTGTTTAAGTCTGTCGGTCATGTCTCACCACGCTTGAGACCCTATGCAAAGGAATTTCAATCATATTGTATTTTGCAATACTGTGACAAATTATGCAAAAAATTCATGTAAGCGCATGTGAATGCGAAAACATATGTATAGCGTTAGTGTGAACTGTATGTCAGTAAACGTTTTACAACAGAATTCGTTTCACCCTTTGCCGTATGGGGGATGATGTTATGTGCGGAAACACGTGTATAGCAGCTGTGTAGGGATGGCACAAAGACCCACGTGCCGACCATCTCCGCCAGCGGCCGACTGCATCAGTCGATACACCTGTCACCCATCCGGCGTTACTATTCTGAACCAAGATTAGTTCTTTGCGCCATACATTCAGGCTCCAACCTCCGGACTGTCCTCAGCTCGAGAGCACACATAATAATCTCTCAACTTTCATCATCGATGGTATTTCTTTCCATAATATATGGACGATGTTGAGAGATTAGGTAAGGGTACCATTCGTCACCAGCGCGAGCAGAAAGCGGACCATACATTCTCTGCCAACAAACGGGTATATTAACCGAATTCAATGATGACATATCTTAAAAAAATTCAGGTTTCACTTTGGAATTTGAAATCGGGACGTTTTCACTTTCGGGGCTGACGCTTTAACATTTGTTATTGCTTCACGGGGGTGCCAATATGGATGCACTTGTGCCATGCGACCCCTAAGACTGTGTTCGGCAGAACACGGGTGTTATGAGAATATGTTGTT
The DNA here is from genome assembly GCA_034440635.1 of Lepas anatifera. NCBI lineage: Eukaryota > Metazoa > Arthropoda > Thecostraca > Lepadidae > Lepas > Lepas anatifera. Next base: position 446,153 of record JAOTON010001604.1, on the reverse strand, counting down.
TTAGGGGAAACCAGACGTTGCAACGACAGAAAAATTATTCACTGTTGGATGCAGAGCTCAATTCAGACGTTAGACAACATTATTCCAGGAATTTATCAGCTATGCTAAAATATTGTACATTAATAAGTTGTGAGGGCTTATTAACGCACCAACTGACAGGGTCATATGGCGTGGCCAACTCTTTCCCTGTCAAAAGGTTTTCTCGGGAGTCAGATTGCTCCTTGGTCAGGGAATCCGCCGGGCCTTGGACCCGGTTCGGCAGCGTGGCAAGCGGGCGTCCTTCCACTACACCAACGCACCATCTAAACGATTATAGAACATAATTTCAAGGAACATATGAGATACAATCAGAATAAACACAGACATTCTCAGACATGAAGTTCAGCTGCGGCCTGCCAGACCCAAAGTGTGCTCAGCGGCACAGCATAGCTACCGGATATGTAGTGCGGCACAGTTCTCATATAGTAAACACAATGCGGTGCAGCATAGCTACAGGACAGTGTGTTGGGAGGGAACAGGGCTTTGCAACAATTCTTTAGGAATGCTCAACTCATGAGTTGGTGCTTTCATATGAAAATTTCATTGATTACTGGTAAGACATTTAGACTCATACTAGCAGTGGATTCAATCCGCAAAACAGTCGACTAAATTGTGTAGACTTATTTGTGAATTACACCGCCGGGATATCTCTGAGACCGTCAAGGGGTGGTGTTGAGTGCCCATGTTTGATAGGTGTTAATAGCCCTCCCCAAATATTTGTTTGCAGTGGCCCGAGAACCGCTCGTAGCCGAAAAACGATACTTAGCCACATTTTAAAGAATGTGACAGAGCGTCGATTGGTGAAAGAGTTTGGAAAATATGTCGACGATTTTTTTCTTATAGGTTTTCAAAGTCAAGCCTGCATTTTGAGACCGACACGATCGCGTGGTCGGACGACTTCGCTTGCATTGGAGACCGAGTGGTGACGTCATCGCGGAATATAACTGGGATGAGATGGTCACCTCACATAATCAACGTCAAAGGTTGCAGGTCAAGGTCATATCGGCACCTTCAAGGTTATTGACCACAGCGCTTCCGATCAAATGATTTTACCCGGTCTGACGTATATTATGCTATGAAGATATAGGTAACCCTCGCTCCGATGGGTGGGGGGTTTTTGAACACCCCCTCGGATTTTTCCAGCGGCACGAAAAAAACGGCGACGGGAAGCGCCGTTTTTCACATCCAAAAATGTTTAAGTTGGCATAAGTAAGAAATGGGAGAATTTATCGTATTGAAACTTTTGCCACATAATGGACCAAACAACAAGTACAAAACATCTTCGCGATTTTTCATATCGATGACGTGGGGTCAGGCACGGGTATGACCTCTCCATTGAAATTGCATAAGGAAAACAGAAATTGGGTTGCATTTTTGTAGATACAGCTGCGAGTACCTCCATATTCTCCAAACCGTAGTATCCGGGGCTCCTTTCCAGGTTCATGCTGCAATTTGTGGCCTGTGACCTCTGAGAGGTCATATGGGACCTCTTAAGCAGGTTTGAGTCAATAATTTTGCAGGAATGATGCAGGAATGATACCATTACGTTTGGATTTCTATTGGAAGTCGATTGATATGCATATTCACTATGCTAAATTGTATACTGACCTCGACCTGACCTTAGGTCAGCTCATTTTATGTTTCGACCTAGTATAGTCATCTTATACACCATTCGTTTCGCCGTAACAAGAGAAAGCGAGCCGTGCCTAAAATGATTTTAACTTTACTTTGTCACGCAGTAGAGCCGGGGAAACTCTTCTCTAACATACCACCATTTTGACCTATCATGACCTCAATATTGATCTGATCCAAAAAGTGACTGATTTGAAATTCAACCTTTTTTTCTGACGAAGACACGTTGTCGAAATATTAATATGCTCTTTGGCGTTTTCAATTACATTATATTATGAGCGATTGCCGGTAAATTTTATATAGCATAATCATCAGCCAACGATTGATAATATCCGGTTATGCCCCAGGGAATAGGTGCATGAAGAGTTCAGGCCCTCGATGGCATGCGTCCGTAGCTATCCCGAGCCCGTCATCCAATGTACATACATACCTCATGTATATACATCATAGGCTGTTACTAGGGTGTGGCGAGTATCATGGACTGTGACTAATCCATGGAAACATTAGCCAACGGTGTTGCTAACCTTCTCCCATCGCAATGCCCCGGGTCGGCATAAAGAGTTTGTAACCAGACTGAAGGTAGTTATTGGTAAGGCAGTGTTCTAAAAGGATCCCTATGTTTTGCGGGTCCAGCTCAAAGGTGTTGACCTCCCTGTGTTTTTCCAAGAGGCTCTCTTGAGCGCCAACTGACTCTCTCATAGAGGTATTGCCGTATGAGGTCAGTGACCATGACGTTTAAGAAAATGGTGCCGGGCGAAAAGCCCAAGGGGAATTCTGCCCTAATACGTTGTAGGTATTCGTCAGTGTTCTTTAGATATGCCAGAACGAAGGGGAGTAGTTGGGTTGTGGTCTGCTCCAGGAGACATGTGTGTCTATCTAAAGGATCGCTGCAGGCTGAAACGTGCCTCTGGATATTCCTGGGTACGTTCTCATTTTCTAAATACGTTCCTGGGTGAGATTAACACTCGGGCCACCATGAAGTGAGGAAATCGCTAGCAAACCCCGCCTCCTCAACCCGAAAATATAGTTCCAACACCCCTGGCAATAACTCGCTAATAATAGGACAAAAACTGTGGAGCCCAGTGTGTACAGATTCAACTGCAGGGAGCTGTGGCCCATTCGACACCCGAGACACGTTTCTCCGGTGCCCTGCACGAGTGCAGTGGCGCCAATATCGCCCGGGTCGGGGTCGGTGCTGCTTCATTCGCGGCGCGCGGCTCGGATGGAGATGTCAGCTGACGAAGCGTCGCAGTCGGTGCCGGGGGGCGGGGGCGCCGGCGGCGGTGCCGCACAGCTGCCACTGGGGCGTGCGGGGGCACGCGCTGCGGGCTGGTGCAGGTGGCCGGCACACCGTGATATCAATACCGGCGGCGTAGGGGCGTAGCTCGCGGCGGTGGCCGGAGAGACTCGGGCAGCGGTCAGCGGCTGTGACCGGAGAGTCGCCGGCTGTGACCGGAGAGACTACGACAGCGGTGGTGACCGGAGAGACACCGGCAGCGGCTAACGGCTGTGACCGGAGGGACGACGGCAGCGGCGGGGACCGCAGAGACTCCGACAGCGGTGGTGGCCGGAGAGACGCCGGCAGTGGCCAACAGCGGTGACCGGAGAGACACCGGCAGCGGCCAGGCGTCGCACCTACCCCTTAGAATGAGAGGCAGCCGGGTCAGCATTGTGCTACGGGTTCTCCTGCAGACCTGGCTGCATATTTCCAACCGACTGGGCCCTATCTCCTCCATGGGTAAGCGCGCGATAACGGCATGCACTCTGATGCTATCAGAAACATTCGTAATATTTACGCTAGGTGAAAATGGTTTAAACTAAATAACTTAGCAATGGATGGTGTTACAGCATTTATTTTAACGGCATTAATTTTACCTCTTTTTTTGCGGTTCTAACGATATAAATTTTGACCTAATTTGACATTGATCTGACCTTAGGTCAGGTCAGTTGCTAGATTTTGCCTGATTTGACCAAGCAAGGTCATATTATATATCATTCGATTCAGCTTGCTGCGAAAATTCTAATGGTCTAAATTGTTTTGGACTATCTTTACTAATTCAGATGAAATGACTGAAAACCTTAAAAATGCGTAATCCTTACAGTGGCATGCCTTTACCTCTAGTGACCTTAGATGTGACCTTACATAAAAAGGTCAAAATTTTTCCTAGAGAAGATTAAATGAGCTATCCAACGCCGTTTACCGTTTTTTACCTAGCTAGCGTGTTTCTCAAGATCTCAGGGAGGGTACCCGTCCCCCTCCTCGTCAAAGTGAAGGTGGTTCAGACCCCGTCAATGTGCGTGTTAACGAATCAGAGACGGATCCAAGGGGTGGGAGAGAGAGGGCGGTCGCCCCCTCCCTTCGGGACCTAGAAGCACCTTCCGAAGCCACTCGTGTCCATTTCGGACTAATTTAGAACTGATTAATTACCTTTTCTGTTAACACGCGCAGTGGAAAGGGTCTAAAGTACCCCCCTCCCACGTACCTACTTTTCTGAGGTGTCAGGAGAACCATTCGCCGCCCGAAAACGCTACTTGGCCACATTTGAGAGACATTTATGAGCGCATTGATTGATGAAAAATGTTAAAAATCGGTCAATAGTTTTTTTGGCTTGTAGGTTTTCAAAATTAAACTTGTATTTTGAAACAGTCGCAATCGCATGACACCACTAGTTCGCCTGCACCGTAGACCGAGTAGTGGCGTCATAACGTCATATAGTCAGATTATGTCAAGTTCAACTCACATCAAGGTCAATGTTAAGGTCAAAGGCCACATGTCAATGTCATGGACCCCAGTATTCCGGTCAGATGACAATATTCAGTATGACATATGTTATGCAATGACTTCATAGTTAAGACTACTCAAGGTCAAGGTTAAGGTCACAAGGTCAAACCCTCATTTCACACCCAAAGGCTGCTATATTATCATTTGTATTGTACATAATGGGGAATATATCGTATTTTACCTCATAGGTCATTGACATTGAATGACCTTGAATTCCAAATTTCAGAGAACATTATGTGGACCTTCCCTCTGTGACCTTGATTAGCTTTTGGTGTATTCCCGGCTTCTTCCCGCATAATCACGGCATTTCCCAGTAGTTCTCCAGCACGGCCTAGATTCGACCTTTATGACCTCATTTGACCTTAAAGATATTGACCTAGGTCAATGAAACTTTGTCGTAAGATAGATCAACATCGTCTTCACACACCTCCAAACGGAAGTTTTTCTAACCCTCCTGATTTCCGAGATCTAAGGGGGCACTTTAGGACTCCTCCACTGCGCTTTGACGCCAAATCCCTCTCCACTGCGCGTGTTAATTCAGCTTCCAAGATGGGCCATGGCCTCTCCCGATGTCCAGATTCTTAACTGCTACGTTTATGACGTTGTATAGGCGGATTCAGGGGGAGGAAGTAGGAGACCCGCCATTGACCCTCGGAACCCCCTAAAATGGTCAAAACGCTTTTCTGAAGGGTCGATAGCGCCACGTAAAATGTCGTAAAATGTCGTCGATTCCCGCCCCGTCCACCCAGGATGCGAAAATTGGCGCCCCGCGATAGGATTTGGCGCCGACTCGAATTTTTGCCGACCAAAAGTGGCGCCTCTTGGTTCGGATGGCGCCCCTGACAAGGTGCCCCCCTCCCGATCGACGATCCTGGATCCATCTATGTGACGTTGCACGGACAGAAGTTGCGCCAAAAATATATTCTACACCCAGATATTCTGGACGGTTTATGCCTACGCCAATCAAAGTGTCCAAGTGTCAATTCTGCAAGTGTACAGAACTTATGCAGCTTGCCGAAGCGACCTTGGCGGCCGCTGCCGGGAAAATTGACAGTGCGTCAGTCTCACACCCTGCAGCAAGCTGTCTGGGCTGCCGGTATCTGTACCAGAAATCGATTTAGCCAAAAGGCTCAACAACAAAGGCCTCCATCCATTTCAATTCCGTGCCACGCTGGTCCGTGTCAAAACAAAATCCCGAACGCACAAAAGGCAAAACTCCCGAGCCCGCTCTATCAGGTGCAAAATCCGCCCTCTGAGGCTTCGCCCCTGACCGAGATCGTAGTGCTGCTGGTTGCTGGGTCAGCACTGTTGCGTTTACATTGCCGTCCGACATGACACCGATCACTCTGTCACGGGCATTCGGCTACCGTTGACAGGCTGCAGCCGCCCTCTGTGTGTGTGATAGGGACACCCGTGCACGGCGCACGGAGCGGCGCAGGGCCACGGCCCTGTATAAGACGGCCGCGGCCGTCCGATGCACGGCAGGCCGTCCGATACACAGGATAGACCGTCCGATACACAGGGGTCTGTCCGATACACAGGGGGTCCGTCCGATGCACGGCAGGCCGTCCGATACACAGGATAGGCTGTCCGATACACAGGGGTCCGTCTGATACACAGGAGCCCGTCCGATACACACAGGGCCGTCCGATACACAGGGATCCATCGATACACACGGGGCCGTCCGATACACAGGGGTCCGTCCGATACACAGGAGCCCGTCCGATGCACAGGGCGGGCCGTCTGATACACAGAAGCCCATCCGATACACAGGGGCCGTCCGATACATAGGAGCCCGTCCGATGCACAGGAGCCCGTCCGATACACACAGGGCATAGGCGGATCCAGGATTGCCGATCGGGGGGCACCTTCCCGGGGGCGCCATCCGGACCGGGGGGACGTCATCCGGACCAGGGGCGCCACTTATGACCGGCAAAAGCTATCAGGTGGGCGCCAAATCCTATCGGTGGGCGCCGACTTTCGCATCCTGGAGGAGGGGGTGGGAAGCGACATTTCAGGGGGCGCCATCGACCTTTCAGGGGGCGCCGAGGGTCGATCGGGGGGCACGTGCCCCTTGCCCCCCTGGATCCGCCTATGACACAGGGCCGTCCGATACACAGGGGCCGTCCGATACATAGGAGCCCGTCCGATGCACAGGGGTCCGTCTGATACACAGGGGTCCGTCTGATACACAGCGGCGCGGTGCCCCGGTTGTCAGACAGGATACACAGGGGCGCGGTGCCCCGGCTGTCAGACAGGATACACAGCGGCGCGGTGCCCCGGCTGTCAGACAGGATACACAGGGGCGCAGTGCCCCGGCTGTCAGACAGGATACACAGCGGCGCGGTGCCCCGGCTGTCAGACAGGATACACTGCGGCGCGGTGCCCCGGCTGTCAGACAGGATACACTGCGGCGCGGTGCCCCGGCTGTCAGACAGGATACACAGCGGCGCGGTGCCCCGGCTGTCAGACAGGATACACTGCGGCGCGGTGCCCCGGCTGTCAGACAGGATACACTGCGGCGCGGTGCCCCGGCTGTCAGACAGGATACACAGCGGCGCGGTGCCCCGGCTGTCAGACAGGATACACTGCGGCGCGGTGCCCCGGCTGTCAGACAGGATACACTGCGGCGCGGTGCCCCGGCTGTCAGACAGGATACACTGCGGCGCGGGGCCCCAGCTGTCCGTCACACTGCAGCTATGGGCCGCCACCGTATACCGCTGCAGGTGGCCGGCCCGTGGCACCGCAATTACTAAACACCATTCCGATGCTCATTTTCGGAATGATTGCAGCAGGCCTTCCGAGAACTTATGCATTTACATTCTGCGTGTAGTTATTGGCGTACTTATCTTAACAGGCTTACATGGCGTCAGACGACGCCTCAAAAGTCAAAGTCTGAAATCTCGACTTTATCCTCAAAAGTGGCCCTCGGACACAGGCTGAAGATTTGAAACTAATTTGATCAGTATTCGAGGAAATAGAGACATCTCCCCATGTTTACCATGCATTGACGGGCCATGAAACTAACCTGACCCCGGATCATCAATAAACATCCTGTCACCACTACTTGCTATGACTGACCGGCTCCCTCACATTTGTTGTCCACGAACTTAACGGACAGATTCACTACATCGAGGACTCTCTGTCTGTTTTCAAGTCAACTAAAAGGAGAAGGAACGCCGCAGGTGCAGCTAGAATGCCCGAATCTGAACGTGGTCTGCAATGAAGGGCAATTAAAAGCAGCCAGCTAAAGCCTTTTCGAAGCGTCTGCCTTACTAAATAAACGTCCAACGATGGGAGTCCTGGTAGTAGCAGGTTAAAGTGTTAGAGAGTAACAAGCGTGAGCGTTGCAAGGGTGTGGCCGAATTTAATGAGATATTTACCCCCCATACAGGAACAGTTTTAGTGAGTTCTTATTGCGTACGGACTGCGGGTGCAGACTTATTGACTCATGTGACCGATTGTCCTGGAGGCAGACTCCCGGTGAGGGCGTGCTGGAACTGCTCATGTATCAAGGGTGGTTAGTAGGCGAGGGACAGTGCCGTAGCGGGCGCTTTGACGGAGGATGCTCTGCAGGGTATTACAGGGGAGGGAAAACCTTAACAGCCGCCACGATGGGCCTCCCAGTCACATTTGCCATGGTGGGGGAGGGGTGTTCAAAAACCTCCGCTCGAACTCGGCTTCTTTACGGGATAGCAAAAAAACCGAAAGCTGGTGGATAGCTCATACAAATTCATGAAGAAACTACTACATCAGTCACTTATTGGCTCAGGTCAATACTGAGGTCATGGCAGGTCAAAGAAGGTGGCAGGTTAGAGATGAGTTTCGGGATTCTAGCGTCTAACAGAGTTGAGTAAAAATAATTTTAGGCACCATTCGCTTCCTCTCGTTACGGCAAATCGAATAATGTATCCTACGATTATACTAGGTCAAAACATAAAATGAACTGACTTGAGGTCAGGTCCAGGCCACTATCTGATCTAACATAGTTAATATGCACATCAATTGACTCGCATCAACAATCTAATCGTAATGGCAACAAAACAAAAGCTTTATCGTCATTTCCTGCAAAGTTATAGAACCAAGTATGAAAATATGTTTCAGTAACCCCGATAACCTCGCAAAGGTCACAGGTAAAAAATGACATATCTTCTACTAGGATACTACGATTTGGAGAATGAGAAGGTACTTGCAGCTTTATCTACACAAGTACAGCTAAATTCCTGTTTTCCCCATGCATTTCCAATGGAGAGGTCATGGGTTAAGCCTGGTGAGGGTTAATCCTCGCCCCACAGGAGGCCATCGATGGCCCCTAAGGTTTTTCCGGAATAGCAAAAAAATAATAACGACGAGACGCAGCACCGCGGTTGAGGGCTCTTCCTCTCACCCAATCATTTTTCCACCATCCCTAAATTGTTTTACCCCGGGTGACCCAAGGTCAGGTCACCAGGCGTGGTCAACCAAGGTCACCTCACTTCAACTTTTGAGCTCTATAAGAGATACATTTTGAAGTCGATCGATTCGAAAATTCCTACACTTCATGACCTCTCCAGGGTCTACACGGTGTATATCCGGGATTTTTCGATTTCATGACCTGAGGTCAATTCACGAGGTGACCTTCCCATTGAAAAATCATGGGGAAAAGCTATCTTACGATCTAAAAGTCACAACAAAAGATTAAAAATGCTCGGCTTGCTCAGAAAAGCGTTCTTGGACACGCTTTCACGAATCCCAGGGACCATATTTTCCTTTTGACCTCTCCAAGGTCATCCAAGGTCACCAGGGGTCAAAAACAGTATTTTAACAATAACTTTTGACCTAATTCAGCTAGAACGCTGAACCAAACACCATCGTGTATGTCTCATCATTGGCTTTCATTTGATATAGAGCAAGGTCACTTTCTGACCTTTTGTGACCTCAGGTCATATTAGGTCACGAGGTGACCTCTGGAGGTTAAACCTGGACCTCTGGACCTCTGGAGGAAATTCATTACGTTTCAAATAATGGAAAAAGTCTGCCATTTTTCTATCAAATGTACTTTACCAGATCTCAATAGCTCTAATGCTGTAAGAGTTATGCCTAGTTTGCTTAAGCATTGCATATTTGGGTGAAAATAGCCGGTCTTGACCTAACTTGATCTCTGGAGGTCAAACCATTAACCTGAGCGCTTTTATAATGCACTTTGCAGATTTGCGCTAACTCCCATATTTTGGAGTTAGAGGGGGCCATCGATGGCCCCCGGTGGGGCGAAGGTGGCACCGGACCCCCGGTGGGGCGCGGGTGAAACCTATCGCCAACCTAATGTCTAATACTCAAAGCTGTCGCTTTTAACTTTTCAATACAGGCAATCACTAAAACATACACAACGCGACAAATAGTACCTACATTGATACAATTCAACCAGGCAATAATCTTCCTGAATTCGCAATGAGGCTTACTGAAATAACCCACATATGCGTAATTCTTTCATCCGTCTAAAGGTTGCCACAAGCACTGGAAAACGCCGCTGACGCAAAACGGAAAATGGGCCACCCGAGAATCGAACCCGCAATCCATTACTCTGAAGTCTACCAAATGAGCTACCATCGAACCTCGCCAATTCAGCGATAGTTGGCAACGTATCACTGCCTGCAGAGTAACGAGTCAGTGTTTAATGGCCTAACTGCTAGGGAACAAATACTTCCCAAGTGCCCTTCAGCCAGTGGTCAGAGCTGACCACCAATCAATTAGATGAAAAATTTTAAGTGTATGCTAGTAGTTTTATACATGCATTCGACAATGAACAGAGACTGTCATCAAATAATCAGGAATTGTCGTCGGGCCCTGTGTATCCGGAAACTGGCTGTCGCCTGCCGAAGGTCATTGCTGGCCGCAGCGCTGCCGCCTGTGTTGGACGTAGAAAAGCTGCAAATGGACGTGACTACTAACTAAAAAAGTGTGGGTCACCTTCTTTAGTTGCCACAAAGTCTTGTCTATCCAATCGTCTATCGCGACATAGGAGAATCCAGGATTTCTGATCGCGTGGGAAAAGGGGCGCACAAACTCAGGCACCATCTTGACCAGGGGGATACCTTTTTTGGGTGGAAAACCTATCCTGGGGGCGCCGGTACTAGCATACTGAATGGGTGGGAGTGGGAGTCGACATTTTAGGTGGCGCCATTGAGGGTACTTCGACCTTTCAGGGGGCGCGTGACCATTTTAAAGGGAGGCAAAGGTTGATGGGGGTGGGAGGTCAAGTGCCTACTTGCCTACAAGATCCGCCTATGTATCGAGGCTATTAGTTGCGTAAATGCCCGGCTCCTTGGGAGAGTTTTGTTCTTTTCTCCGCGGCTGCCGGAGTTCTGATTTCGTAGACGTTTTCTGTCGTACTGGATATTTTCAGTAGCCAAGGTCTGTCGCAATCTCTGGTTGGAGAGTTGGCACGATTCTCCACCCCTGGATATGTAGGCGTATGATATTTTCAGGAATTATAAATCCGCGCATAGATCACACTATTACAAACTCTGGTGTATGTGAATCAGCAGACACAATAGCATAGCTCGAGTTAAAACGCACTTTGTGAGCTAGTTTGTGAGTTTATGAGTGAGTTTGTGTGAGTTTGTGGCCCCCGAAGTGAGAGGAAACAAATGGGATTGCGGTGGGGTATACCGGCTATACCGTCATTACCACGTGATATTACACTGGCCAAGGGGTTTAGCGGCTAACCCGGGATTATCACGTGTCTTCCAGCGGTATACGCGTGTTCCAACGGCGGTGAGGTATGGTGGCTAACCTGTGATTACCACATGTGTTCCAGCGGCTAACTCCGGATTACCACATGTGTTCCAGCGGTGCACGCGTGTTCCAACGGCGGTGGGGTATAGCGGCTAACCCGTGATTACCACATGTGTTCCAGCGGTGCACGCGTGTTCCAACGGCGGTGGGGTATATCGGCTAACCTGTGATTACCAGGTGTGTTACAGCGGCTAGCCCGTGATTACCACGTGTGTGTTGCAGCGGCGGTGGGGTATAGCGGCTAACCTGTGATTACCGCGTGTGTGTTGCAGCGGCGGTGGGGTATAGCGACTAACCTGTGATTACCGCGTGTGTGTTGCAGCGGCGGTGGGGTATAGCGACTAACCTGTGATTACCGCGTGTGTGTTGCAGCGGCGGTGGGGTATAGCGGCTAACCCGTGATTACCGCGTGTGTGTTGCAGCGGCGGTGGGGGAGCTGGCGGAGCCGTCTGAGTGGCTGCTGGTGACACTGAACGGCACGTGCCGGCGCCAGCACACCGAGCTCTCCAGGCTCAGCCACGGCCTGCTCGGCTTCACGTCGCCAGGACCCACCCTGCTCTGGGCCGTCTGCACTCAGCCGGGCACACAGCTGCTGGTGAACGTGACGCTTCAGCCACGCCAGACCCTTGAGCTGACGCACGTGCTGGACCGAGTCCGCGCACGCAACCTGACGATGTGGGTGGGAGAGGACCCGTTCGTTGTGTGTTGCTACCGCCGGCGGCAGTATCAGCTGACTGAGAGGCACGTGTGGCCGCTGCGGCAGCCGCAGCCGACCCAGGCGGTGGTCTACCTCGGGGTGGCCGGCACCTGCGGCTTCCTGGTGCTAGGATCCGCTCTGCTAGCGGCGGTGCACTACTGCACACAGCCGCGACGTTCGCAGCCCGTCCTGCTGGCCTCCAGCGTGCACTACTCGGACGAGCTGTTGCGGCGGCGCCAGCAGCCCGATGACTGCGCTGGCCACTTCAGCGAGCCGGAGGACAGCGCCGAGGACGACGTGCTGCTGGACATGCTGTCGCAGCCGCCAGAGCCGAAGGATGCGACTGCAGCCGCCAGGTCGCACCGTAACACCGACTTTTACTGAAAGCCACGGCGCGTGTGCGGCTGTTTTTGTTGTTGTTGTTGAAGTTTTACCAGTGCTGCTAGACAGGGTATAGCTCAGGCGTTGGCGGTTTGCTACGTATAATCAGTAGCTCTAACCAGAATCGAAATCATGGCTGGAGATTTCGCGGGGAAAGGTATTGATGTAAAAGTGTCGACGTTAGTGGACCCGTGAATTTGTTAGGTGCTAACTGCTAAGACTCGCAGTTACAGAGACCCAGAGTTTTAAATGATGTTATTTACCACATACCAAGAGACTTATGATGTGGAAGTTTTACACGGTATGGACTCACGTACAGAAATGGCGGTCTGAAGAGAGGATTTGAAGGAAATGTTTAAAAGACGTTCAAACGTACATACCAAGCAGGGGTGGAGATCTCTTTTCAAGCCAGGGGGGTCCCGGTCCGGTCGGGGCCGCAGGAGTGGATGTTTTTCGTAAGAAAATGAAGACACTAAAATTCCGGCAATTGCTATAAATACCGTATGAAACCCTATCATGGTCGGATTTTTACACGAGCCTGATCATGACTTCCTCGGGAGGTAAAACCGACATGTACATACATTTCAACACACTTTGAGCATTCAATCAGATTTTTTTGGAAACTCAATATGAGATACGGGTCAAAACCTCTGCCGAAACCTCTGCGTGTGAAATAAAATAATTTTCAATGCTCAAGTCTAGCGTATTCCTCCTCTGAGAAGTCTTATGACCCCCCAATTCGGTGCATGATTGTAGCCCAAAATGATTATTGCAATATAAATAGTTTGATGATATATTAAATGGAATGTGGCACTTCGCTCGAATCCTAGAATTCAGTGCAGTTAGGCGTACTTCTAGCCGAAAATAATGAAACAATTCATGATTTCTCTTAACCCGCGCCCCACCGGGGGTCCGGCGCCACCTTCGCCCCACCGGGGGGCCATCGATGGCCCCCCTCTAACTCCGAAAATATGGGCGTTAGCGCAAATCTGCAAAGTGCAATAGAAAGCTCGCGTGAATTCAGTAAGAAATTACTTCGCATGTTTTAGTGCTCAGGTCAATGGTTTGACCTCCAGAGGTCAAATTAGGTCAAGATCGGCTATTTTCACTCAAATATGCAATGATTAAGCAAACTGGGCATAACTCTTATGCCATTAGAGTTATTGAGACCTGGTAAAGTACATTTGATAGCAAATTGCCAGTACTTTTTCCGCTATGTGGAACGTAAAGACCTCCCGCCAGTGGTTTGACCGCCAGAGGTCACCTCGTGACCTAATATTACCTGAGGTCACGAAAGGTCAAAAAGTGACCTTGCCGTATATCAAATGAAAGCCAGTGATAAGACAAACACGATGGTGTTTGTTTCACCGCTCTAGCTCAATTAGGTCAAAAGTTATTGTCAAAATACTGTTTTTGACCTCTGGTGACCTTGGATGATCTTGGAAAAGTCAAAGGGCAAATATGACCCCTGGGATCCGTGAAAGGGTGTCCAAAAACGTTGTTCTGAGCAGTCTGAGTATTTGCAATCATTTTTGTGGCTTTTATATCATGAAATAGCTTTTCCCCATGCTTTTCCAATGGGAGAGGTCGCCTCGTGACCTGACCTCAGGGCACGAAATCAAAAAATCCCGGATATGCACCTTGTAGACCCTGGAGGGGTCATGAAGTTTAGGAAGTTTCAAATCGATCGACTTTGAAATGTAGCTCTTACAGAGCTCTAAAGTGAAGTGAGGTGACCTTGGTTGACCTCGTCTGGTGACCTGACCTTGGGTGACCCGGGGTGAAAAATTTCAGGGATGATGGGAAAATGATGCAGTGAGAGGTAGAGCCCTCAACCGCGGTGCTGCGCCTCGTCGTTTTTCTGCTATCCCGGAAAAACCTTAGGGGGCCATCGATGGCCCCTCCCGGTGGGGCGAGGGTTAAAAATGTACAATAAGCTCAATATTTTGATTTTTAAAATACTCCTCTAGAAAAAAATTAATATCAGCCTGTGGATGATGTAACGATCTGGCAACCACTACCATACTTGAAACACTTCAAGGGCTTCGATTGGCTGATGCTCATCGTGACGTCAGCATATGTCGTCACACCTGCAGCTCACAACAAAGCCACCCGGTGACGGGCTGATGAGGGGCTGGTGTCATGTAGGTTTTAGCTTTTTTCTACGGAAATATCGAGCTCCAAGACAAATGATATATGGAGCATCGGGTTTTCCGACTTGCTTTACAACTTGGCTATCTCAGTTGAAATCACGTTATGAAGGTGCCACATTCCCTTTAACACGCGCATTGACGGGGGGCGGGTACCCGCCCCCCCTCGGATTTTTCGAAGATAGCAGAAAAACGGCGGCGCGTAGCGCCGCCGTACTTGGTATACCTTTTCCCTCATCATTTTTACAACTTCTGTGAAAATTTTAAGGCTAGGTCATCTCAGGTCAGGTCACCAGTACGGGTCAAGTGACCAGATCTAAAAAAATTTTAAGATAGCATAAGTCGGAGCAGGGTGAACTTATTCAATTGAAACTCATATCACATAATGGGCTCACCGATTTCTCTAAAATATGTTCCGGTATTTTTGATATCGATGACCTAAGGTCAGGTACGAAGCATGACCTCTCCATTGGAAATACATGGGAAAAATGGTTTTAGGGAATAACTTAGTAACAGATGGTGATAGAGCATTTATTTTAGCTGCGTTAGACTCGCCTGAGCTTTGTGGTTCTAATGATATGCATTTTATATAATTTGACCCTGACCTGACTTATTCTTGATTTGACCTAGCAAGGTCAAATTATATATCATTCGATTCGGCTTGCTGAGAGGATTCATATAGTTCAAGTCGTTTTTGCTCTATCTTTACTTGTTCAGATGTAATGGCCGAAAAACTTAATTTACATGTTATCCCTATGACGGCATGTTTTGACCTCTCGTGACCTTAAATGTGACCTGACAAAAAATGGTGGAGAAGTGGATGGGCAACCCAACGCCGTTTACTGTTTTTTCGCTACCTACCGTGGTTCTCGAGATCTTAGGGGGCGGGTACCCGCCCCGTCAATGCGAAGGTGGCTCAGACCCCGTCAATGCGCGTGTTAAATCACCAAAAAATGCTGAGCCATGCTACAATGTGGCGATACAATATGAGGCCCAAACACGTTGCGAGTCTTGGTCTACTTCAGGGGCCCCAGGACCAAGTCAGGAACCTCTTACATAATTCCTCTCAGGGGTCGTACACTAGCTCAAGACTTCCTTTAACACGCGCATTGACGGGGGCGGGTACCCGCCCCCCTCGGGTTTTTCGGAGATAGCAGAAAACCAGCGGCGCGTAGCGCCGCCGTACTTGGCATACCTTTTTCCTCATCATATTTACAACTTCTGTGAAAATTTTAAGGCTAGGTCATGTCAGGTCAGGTCACCAGAAGAGGTCAAGTGACCTTACCTCTAAAAAAGTTTAAGATAGCAAAGTCGGAGCAGAATAAACTTATCCGATTGAAACTTTTATCACATAATGGGCCCACCGAGTTCTCTAAAATATGTTCCGGTATTTTTGATATCGATGACCTAAAGGCAGGTACGCATCATGACCTCTCCATTGGAAATACATGGGAAAAATGGTTTTTACTGAATAACTCAGTAACAGATGGTGATAGAGCATTTATTTTAGGTGCTTTGTTTTAGACTTGCATTGTGTTTCCGGTTCTAATGATATACATTTTGTATACTTTCACTCTGACCTGACCTCAGGTCAGGTCAAATCCTTGATTTGACCCAGCAAAGTCAAATTATATATCATTCGGTTCGGCTTGCTGCGAGGATTCATATAGTTTAAGTCGTTTTGCTCTATCTTTACTTTTTCGGATGTAATGGCCGAAAAACTTAATTTACATGTTATGACCTCTCGTGACCTTAAATGTGACCTGAAAAAAGGTTAAAATATGTTCGATGGAGAAGTGGATGGGCCACCCAACGCCGTTTACCATTTTTCGCTACCTACCGTGGTCCTCGAGATCTTAGGGGGGGGCCACCTTCGCCTTGACGGGGGGCAGAAAGCCGAATCGAATGATATATAATTTGACCTTGCTAGGTCAAATCAAGAATTTGACATGACCTGAGGTCAGGGTAAAATTATATAAAATGCATATCATTAGAACCGTAAAACCAAGGCGAGTCTAATGCAGCTAACATAAACGCTCTATCGCCATCTGTTACCGAGTTATTCAGTAAAAACCATTTTCCCATGTATTTTCCATAGAGAAGTCATGCCTCGTACCTGACCTTAGGTCATCGATATCAAAAATACCGGAACATATTTTAGAGAACTCGGTGGGCCCATTATGTGATATGAATTTCAATCGGATAAGTTCACCCTGCTCCGACTTATGCTGTCTTAAACTTTTTTTAGGTCAGGTCACTTGACCTGTACTGGTGACCTGACCTGAGATGACCTAACCTTAAAATGTTCATAAAAGTTGTAAAAATGATGAGGAAAAGGTATGCCAGGTACGGCGGCGCTACGCGTAATTAGTCACTGGCTACGCGCCGCCGTTTTTTGCTATCTCCGAGAAACCCGAAGGAGGGGCGGGTACCCGCCCCCCGTCAATGCGCGTGTTAAGATAGAGCAAAACGATTTAACCCTCGCCCCACCGGGGGGCATCGATGGCCCCCTAAGGTTTTTCAAGATAGCAGAAAAACGACAAAACGCAGCACCGCGGTTGAGGGCTCTATCTCTCACCTCATCATTTTCCCACCATCCCTGAAAATTTTTACCCTGGGTCACCCAAGGTCAGGTCACCAGGTGAGGTCAACCAAGGCACCTCACTTCAACTTTGAAGCTCTATAAGAGCTACATTTCTTAGTCGATCGATTTGAAACTTGCTACGCTTCATAGCCCTTCCAAGGTCTACAACGTGTATATCCGGGATTTTTAGATTTCGTGACCTGAGGTCAGGTCACGAGGCGACACCTCCCATTGGAAAAGCATGGGAAAACGCTGTCTCATGATATAAAAGCCACAAAAATAATTTCAAATACTCAGACTGCTCAGAACAGCGTTTTTGGATACCCTTTCACGGATCTCAGGGTTCATATTTTCCCTTTGACTTTTCCAAGGTCATCCAAGGTCACCAGGGGTCAAAAACAGTATTTTGAGAATAACTTTTGACCTAATTAAGCTAGAGCGCTGAAACAAACACCATCGTGTTTGTCTTTTCACTGGCTTTTGTTTGATATACGGCAAGGTCACTTTCTGACCTTTCGTGACCTCAGGTCATATTAGGTCACGAGGTGACCTCTGGAGGTCAAGCCACTGGCGGGAGGTCTTTACGTTCCGCGTAGCGGAAAAAGGTCTGGCAATTTCCTATCAAATGTACTTAACCAGATCTCAATAGCTTTAATGGCGTAGGAGTTATGCCCAGTTTTCTTAACCTTCGCCCGGGTGGGGGGTCTTTTAGACCCCCCTTGGAGTTTTTCCGAAGTGACCAAAAAACGGGGCGCGCAGCGCCGCCAAACTTGGTCTAGCTGTTTCGTCATCATTTTTACATTTTTCCTGAAAATTTTGGCTCAAGGTCATATCAGGTCAGGTCACCAGGCCAGGTGAAGTGACCTCACCTCAAAAAATACTTAGGACCGCATAACTAAAAGAAGGGTTAATCGATCAAGTTGAAACTCATACCACATATTGGGCCCACCAGGAGCTACAACATTTGTTCTGGGATTTTTGATATTGGTGACCTAAGGTCATGTGCAGAGCATGACCTCTCCATTGTCAATACATGGGGAAAATCACGAAATGAGCTCAGTAAGTATGGATGAAATCAACTTCAAACATTGGTTGTGACTTTCTCTTAGCCCATTGCTGAAGCTGATACCAAAATTTTTGACTTGTGACCTTTAAAAGGTCACCTTAGGTCAAATAAGCATTTTTAGGTGTTTTTCTCTATAAATTTTGAATAAACTAAGATAGAGCTTTTATTTTGTCACCAAAGTGTTTGTATAGTCACTGGAAGTCAAATGATATACATCATGACTATACTAGGTCAAGTTAGGTCAGACCGTTGACCTGGGTCAGGTCAAATTCTTAAATTTGACCTGGCATAGCAATATCATATATCATTAGATTCGTATTGACGAGAGGATTGCAATGGTGCATAAACTATGGCTGTATCTTGTTTGGTTTGGAAGCTATTAGCGAAAACGTAAACGCCCTTATGCATAAGTGGCTATGGACATTCTTAAGAAGATGCCCAATATTTAGTGACCTGTAGCTCCCTAGTCTTTGACCTGACACGAAAATGAATGCCACTGTAATGAAAGCGCATCTCAAGAGCTTTCGAATGGTGTTAGAAAAATGTTTCTAGCTATCATAGTTTCTGAGATATATGAGGTTTTCTTAGTACACCTCATATTAGCGATTTTGACCTATTTTGACCTCTGGTGACCTTGATATTGACCTGACAAGAAAAATGACCGAAGTATTTTCGATATCAATTTCGAAGAGCTTTCGATTGCCGTTTTGCGCTTTTTTCTAGCTCTCTTAGTTTTTGAGATCGTGGGGGGTCTTTTTAGCCCCCCACCAGGGCGAAGGTGGCTCGTACCCGCCACCGGGGCAAGGGTTAAGCATTGCATAGTTGAGTGAAAATAGCCTATTGTGACGTTTCTTGACCTCTGGAGGTCAAACCATTGACCAGAGCGCTTAAACATGCGAAGTAATTTTTTACTGAATTCACGAGAGCTTTCTAATGCACTTTGCAGGTTTTCGCTAACCCCCATATTTTCGGAGTTAGAGGGGGCCATCGATGGCCCCCGGCGGGGCGAAGGTGGCGCCGGACCCCCGGTGGGGCGCGGGTTAAACTGTATGAATCCTCGCAGGAAGCCAAATCGAATGATATATAATATGACCTTGCTAGGTCAAATCAAGGATTTGACCTGACCTGAGCACAGGTCAAGGCCAAATTGGGCAAAATGCATATCATTAGAACCGCAATGACGAGGCAAATCTAATGCACTTAAAATAAACGCTCTATCACTATTCATTACTAAGTTATTCAGTTAAAAGCATTTTTCCATGTATTTCCCATGGAGAGTTCATAGCACGTACCTGACCTTAGGTCATCGATATAAAAAATACCGGAACACATTTTAGAGAACTCAGCGGGGCCATTATGTGATATGAGTTTTAATCGGATATGTTTACCCTGTTCCGACTTATGCTATCTTAAACAATTTTTTGAGGTCAGGTCACTTGACCTGCACTGATGACCTGACCTGAGATGACTTAACCTTAAAATTTTCACAGAACTTGTAAAAATGATGAGGGACCCTCACGCCGTTTTTCTGCTCTCTGGAAAACCCGAGGGGAGGCAGGTACCTGCCCCCCGTCAATCCGTGTGTTAATTTAACACACACACCTGTTTAACACACGCACCTGGTGGGGGCCTCGGAGGCCCCCACCTGTTTTTCCAAGGTGGCCAGAGAACCGCTCGTAGCCGAAAAACGATACTTTGCCACATTTAACAGAAATTAACCCTCGCCCCACCGGGGGCCATCGATGGCCCCCCTAAGGTTTTTCCGGGATAGCAGAAAAACGACGAGGCGCAGCACCGCGGTTGAGGGCTCTACCTCTCACTGCATCATTTTCCCATCATCCCTGAAATTTTTTACCCCGGGTCACCCAAGGTCAGGTCACCATACGAGGTCAACCAAGGTCACCTCACTTCACCTTTAGAGCTCTGTAAGAGCTACATTTCAAAGTCGATCAATTTGAAACTTCCTACACTTCATGACCCCTCCAGGGTCTACAAGGTGTATATCCGGGATTTTTCGATTTCGTGCCCTGAGGTCAGGTCACGAGGCGACCTCTCCCATTGGAAAAGCATGGGGAAAAGCTATTTCATGATATAAAAGCCACAAAAATGATTGCAAATATTCAGACTGCTCAGAACAACGTTTTTGGACACCCTTTCACGGATCCCAGGGGTCATATTTGCCCTTTGACTTTTCCAAGGTCATCCAAGGTCACCAGAGGTTAAAAACAGTATTTTGACAATAACTTTTGACCTAATTGAGCTAGAGCGGTGAAACAAACACCATCGTGTTTGTCTTGTCACTAGCTTTTATTTGATATACGGCAAGGTCACTTTGTGACCTTTCGTGACCTCAGGTCATATTAGGTCACGAGGTGACCTATGGCGGTCAAACTACTGGCGGGAGGTCTTTACGTTCCACATAGCGGAAAAAGTACTGGCAATTTGCTATCAAATGTACTTTACCAGGCCTCAATAGCTCTAATGACATAAGAGTTATGCCCAGTTTGCTTAATCATTGCATATTTGAGTGAAAATAGCCGATCTTGACCTAATTTGACCTCTGGAGGTCAAACCATTGACCTGAGCACTAAAACATGCGAAGTAATTTCTTACTGAATTCACGCGAGCTTTCTATTGCACTTTGCAGATTTGCGCTAACGCCCATATTTTCGGAGTTAGAGGGGGGGCCATCGATGGCCCCCCGGTGGGGCGAAGGTGGCGCCGGACCCCCGGTGGGGCGCGGGTTAATAACGCGTCGATTGGTGAAAATTTTTTGAAAATCGGTCGAAATTTTTTACTTATAGGCTTTCAAAATCCGACCTGCATTTTGAGATCGCCGTAATTGCGCGGTCGGACCAGTTAGCTTGTATTGGAGACCGAATGGTGAAGTCATAACGCCATATAACCGGGATTATATGTCAAGGTCGCCTCATGTGAAGGTCAAGGTTAAAGGTCACAGGTCAAGGTCATATCTGCACCTTCAAGGTCACTGACCACAGTGCTTCCGGTCAAATGGCGTTACCCGATCTGACGAATATTATGCTATGACGTCATCGATAAGGTACCCCAATACAAAGTTCAAGGTCAAAGGTCAAGGTCAAAGGTCATTGGGAAAGTTCAATCCTCATTTCCCGCCAAACGGTGGCTATTGTGTTAGTCAAAGTGTACGTTATAAGTAGTATACCATATTGTGACCTTTAAGGTCAATGACCTTAAATGACCTTACCCCAAAATTGTAGGGAAGGCTGTTTGAGACCTTCTCTATATGACCCGGGTCCGCCTTTAGCTTATTCCCGCCATTTTCCCGCATAATCACGGCATTTACCGATTGGTCCCAAGCATGGCCAAGATTGGACTTTATGACCTCAATTGACCTTGAAGATATTGACCTAGGTAAATGAAAATTTGTCATGATGTAGATCATCATAGCCCCCACCCACCTCTCAAATTGCGTTTTTCTACACCTCTTAGTTTTTGAGATCTTAGGGGGCCTACCAGGCCCCCCTTCAGTGCGCGGTAGTGCCAGACCCCTCCAGTGCGGGTGTTAAACTCATGCCCGGATAAAAGATTCCCTTTATATTGGACATCGCTCGAATTTTAATTGCCAAAAGTTTGGCCACTAAGCAGAACATTAAACTTGATGCCGGGCACCCCTGCTGAAGGTCGCGAGTAGGCGTAAATCAGTAAGATGTATATCCATTGCTGATAACGACCAACTCTGTTTCTCTGTGCATTATGGCAATCCACTCCGTGAATTCAATCCACTCCGTGAGCCACAATTGAATTTGCTTAGAGTATCTGATGTGAATTGGTGCTGATGTGATGTGATGACTTATGTGATGTGAACTGTGTTAAAAGCATTCTTAAAATCTTAAGCCATTAGTATACCACTCAGCTGGTCAGACTCAAAATACTCGATAGTGTCGACAATCAAGATACCTGTCGACAATAGCCCCCAAATTTAAACACGCGCATTGACGGGGGTCTGAGCGACCTTCGCATTGACGGGGGGGGCGGGTACCCGCCCCCAATGCCCTAGATTCCCAGGTTGGTTCAAGTTTTCTACTAGTAAAATTTTGGTTGTTTTCTTGGTATCTACTAAGAAAGGAAACATCTCCTTATTTTGAGGGTTAAAATTTAAGCTTTGTGGATAAATAAAGTTTAAAAATTTAAGAAAAGAGCCATTGAATAGACGTTTTTGCACTTTAATGTCTGCAAAGTGAAATATGTTGACAAACCTAGTAGCATTTGGTATGTTTTACTAAAAAGTGTACTAGTCTGGCAATCCTTCTACGGTTTTTACTGATCCGCAATACTGTAAAAGAGAAACATGACAGGACCGAGCGAGAATAAAAACCAATGAAACGACATACGGGGTGAAAGGATTGGGTTTGGGCAAATACGGAAACAGTAACGATAGTAGGGAATATCGCACCTCACAGCCCGATTATAGCCGCTGCTCAAGGCCTAAATGCAACACGCGCCGATCGCTCTAACAGTTGCAGTCATGGGCGTCGAAAGCAGCATGGACGTGGAATGTGCTCCCCATTGGCTATTGGAGGACCAAGTGCCTTCTTGTCTCCTACATCCGCCAAGTGCCAATTTTCCCCCTTGTCATCATTGCCGGACCACTCCTGTCCCCCCCGTAAAAAATTCCCTAGCTACGCCTCTGACTCACCCCATTGAAACCCGTAAATGTGATTAAATTTTACCCTAAGTTATTTTAATTGGGCTGTTTATATATACAGGGCACTAGTCATAGGCGGATCCAGGATTACCAGTCGGGAGGGGGGCATTCTTCCCGGGAGGGGATGTCATCCAGACCAGGGGGCTTCATTCGGACCAGGGGGCCCCATTTTTTGGCTGGCAAAACCTATCAGGTGGGCGCCAAATCCTATCAGCGGGCGCAGCTCTCCGCATCCTGTGGAGGGGAGAGAGGGGTGGGAAGCGACATTTCAGGTGGCTCCATCGACCTTTCAGGAGGCGCTGTGACCATTTCAGGTGTGACCTCGAGGGCACATCGGAGGACACCCGCCCGGGCTTTGTCCCCTGGATCCGCCTGTAGTACCAGTGGCGGATATAAAGAGGTTATGGGGCTCACGAGCCTCCTAAATTTCGAGGGGACCCCTCCGAGATGTCTACTTATATCTGTATAAGCAAAGGCTGTTCGGAGGCTATGGCGGGGGACGGTGGCGGGTACAGGACTTTTGGGGTATGGGCAAGGGGTTCGAGCCTCCTCGCCATTGCCTCACATCAGCATCGGCCTATGCATTTACTAGACACTAACATTGGGGGGGGCTCGAGCCCTAGTCCCCTTGTATCCGCCAGAGTTTTGTAGCCTCCCCAAAATAAGTCCTGGACCCGCGACCACGCGGTACCTCAAAAATTTGTTCGTCTCGCTAAAAAATCTCCATTGGAAAAACCCGTACTTCGTATTTTCATCTAAGCAACGATGACGTGAAGGATGAAATTGCAATGCTATTACACTGATAATGACTCTTAAGAGCAACGGAACATCACTGCGAGAAAAGCCCTGAAGTCCCTGCAGGCCGGTCTTAGGGCTGCAGAAACCCTGTAATGGCTAGAAATATGAGCAAACTTGTCAACTAAGCCATTTTTGAAGTCTTTCAGTCATTTGCAAGCTTTACTGACCACGTCAAATATACCCAGTTTGCCGATACTTCAAGCCGCAAAACGCCTGCGGCATCGCGGCGATGACGTCACCGCCGCAAAATGCCAGGCAACTTGAACGGGGGCTGCCCGCCCCCCTAAGATCTCGAGAACCACGGCAGGTAGCGAAAAACGGTAAACGGCGTTGGGCTGCCCATCCACTTCTCCATCGAAAACATTTGACCATTTTTTGTCAGGTCACATTTAAGGTCACGAGAGGTCAAAACATGCCGTCATAGGGATAACATGTAAATTCGGTTTTTCGGTCATTACATCTGAACAAGTAAAGATAGAGCAAAACGACTTGAACTGTATGAATCCTCTCAGCAAGCCGAATCGAATGATTTATAATTTGACCTTGCTAGGTCAAATCAAGAATTTGACCTGACCTGAGGTCAGGTCAGGGTCAAATTATATAAAATGCATATCATTAGAACCGCAAAGCCCAGGCGAGTCTAATGCAGCTAAAATAAATGCTCTATCACCATCCGTTACTGAGTTATTCCGTAAAAACCATTTTTCCCATGTATTTCCAATGGAGAGGTCATGCCTCGTACCTGACCTTAGGTCATCGATATTAAAAATACCGGAACAAGTTTAGAGAACTCGGTGTGGCTATTATGTGATATGAGTTTCAATCGGATAAGTTCACCCTGCTCCGACTTATGCTATCTTAAACTTTTTTGAGGTCGGGTCACTTGACCTGTACTGGTGACCTGACCTGAGATGACCTAACCTTAAAATTTTCACAGAAGTTGTAAAAATGATAAGGGAAAAGTATGCCAAGTACGGCGGCGCTACGTGCCGTCGTTTTTCTACTATCTCCAAAAACCCGAGGGGGGCAGGTACCCGCCCCCCTACGTCAATGCGCGTGTTAATCCTATATATCTGCCACAGATTGCGCCACTTTAGTCAAAGACGATTATTTTTTAAGCGGCCGAGATTAAATGATTTGCTAGCAATTTTGCCTATGTTGCAGTAGATCGTATTTGAGTGGGAAATATTGAATTCGTTGAGAAGTTCTTCAAGACACCAGTCGGATTTCGGATGTATTTGTCGACGCTTTCGAACGTCACACGACTATCGTGGTCAGCGGTTAATTGCCCAGTCAGCGCTTAAGCCAAAACTACACAAGTTTGAAACAAAATCCTTATTATTATTTTTGACAATCAAGAATAAAGGATACACAAGCTCAACGATTGAATCAAGTGAATAAGGAATCACAAAGGAAAACACGTTTGAATTAAGTACACACATGGGAAGGTCATACGTAGGCAAAAGCATAGGTATGGGGCGTTCCAGGACAAATCGACCAGGTATTACCTGGATGTCTCAGATTTTGTTCCAACTTCGTACACAGGGTTATCAGTGGCGTAGAATTCAGATTTGAGAATTTTTTTTCTCAAAATACAGATTTTGGAGTTACAGCCTGCTGAAAATCGTGAAAATCCATGTTTTTGGCAAAACATGGTGGCATACAATCATTATTTTCTGTGTAGTCCTTCGTTATGGATGCACGTGATCGTATTTAACATCTATTATCCACCTTTGAGGATTTATTTTTTTCAAAAATAATTATTTTTAAGTTTTTGGAAACTTGTATTCAATTTTTGAAACAATTTTTACTATGTGTGGCCAGTGATTCACCTTATAATAACCTACAAAAAATTCCCTGCGCCTATGCTTTCTAGTAACATTAATTAAATTTTGTGTTCTTGAAGAAATCGATGTCTAACCAGCCAAAGAGTGACCCCAGTAAACATGCCGACGTCGGCTGGTCAGCGGATATGTCCGCATATGACGAGGTCCAGCCGACATCCAGCCGACATCCAGCCGACGTCCAGCCGAGATCCTTGCCGACGTCCAGCCGAGATCTACCCGCTTTCATGTCGGGCCGAGGTCGGGCCGAGGTCGGGCCGACATCCACCCACTCTCCAGCCGACATCCACCCACTCTCCAGCCGACATCCACCCACTCTCCAGCCGACATCCGCCCGCTCTCCAGCCGAGATCGACCCGCTCTCCAGCCGAGATCGGCCCGCTCTCCAGCCGAGATCGGCCCGCTCTCCAGCCGAGATCGGCCCGCTCTCCAGCCGAGATCGGCCCGCTCTCCAGCCGAGATCGGCCCGCTCTCCAGCCGACATCCACCCGCTCTCCAGCCGAGATCCGCCCGCTCTCCAGCCGAGATCGGCCCCATTCTGACTGAGAACAGGAAATTGTTGGTCCATAAGTGTGGAGGCCCAGCCCCCTGGTGGCGACGCCCCTGTATTGAGAACTAGCCAGTTCCCTTTGCTTTGTACAGAAATAGCACACACATGTTAATTTGATACTTTTGGCACTAATGAGGTCAATCCTGGTACAAACGTGGTGAGCAGCACTTGAAATGCTTTGCAAATTGAGTTCAGAGTTGGGCCCCAATGTGAACATCAAAGCTTTTAACTAAGGAACTCCTTTACAAACTGAGCCAGTTTCCAACACTTCCATTCCGCCCGTCACTTACATGCTTGTTTTCAGTTTGCTTCATCCAAACCAAACCAACCAAGGACACGATTCCCGCGATAGATCGAAACCCACAAACAGATTGCACGCACACGGCGCTAAAAGATGGAGGCCAGTACTTTAATTTTTCGCCAATCAGCGGTCAGCTAGCGACACTTCCGTTGTGGCTATCTTCTGTAGGCGTGATTTTCTCTAAATGCAGTTTTTTATCTCAAAACTTGGCATTGAAGAACTTAAAAAACACAATAAGTATTTTTAAGATATAATTTAATAGGGAAAAATATTTCAATACTTCCAACAAAATTAAAAAAATCACTTACGAACGAATCCTCCAAGCACCACGGCGGGGCGATCTCGGCCTGGCGTCGGCGTGCTGCCGTGTG
This sequence comes from Lepas anatifera, assembly GCA_034440635.1. Lineage (NCBI taxonomy): Eukaryota > Metazoa > Arthropoda > Thecostraca > Lepadidae > Lepas > Lepas anatifera. The sequence continues at coordinate 419,497 of JAOTON010001604.1, read as the reverse complement.
AAACCTGCCGAGATACCGACGTCGGGCCGAGCTCGGCCCGACGTCGGCGTGCCGCTTACAAGATGCCGACGTCACCCCGCCATCTGCCGACGTCGGCCCGACGTCGGCATGTTTACTGGGGAGTTTGGGGGGAGGGAAACCCATGTCTGCCTTTGCTTTTGGGGGGAGGGGAGGGGGTAAGAGCGAATATTTTTTTGCTCTACAGACCAAGTGTAAACATTTTTGCGGTGCTCTACAGACCTAGTATAACCCGCGCCCCACCGGGGAGTCCGGCGACACCTTTGCCCCACCGGGGGGCCATCGATGGCCCCCTCTAACTCCGAAAATATGGGTGTTAGCGCAAATCTGCAAAGTGCAATAGAAAGCTCGCGTGAATTCAGTAAGAAATTTCTTCGCATGTTTTAGTGCTCAGGTCAATGGTTTGACCTCCAGAGGTCAAATTAGGTAAAGATCGGCTATTTTTACTCAAATATGCAATGATTAACCCGCGCCCCACCGGGGAGTCCGGCGCCACCTTCGCCCCACCGGAGGCCATCGATGGCCCCCTCTAACTCCGAAAATATGGGCGTTAGCGCAAATCTGCAAAGTGCAATAGAAAGCTCGCGTGAATTCAGTAAGAAATTACTTCGCATGTTTTAGTGCTCAGGTCAATGGTTTGACCTCCAGAGGTCAAATTAGGTCAAGATCGGCTATTTTCACTCAAATATGCAATGATTAACCCTCGCCCCACCGGGGGCCATCGATGGCCCCCCTAAGGTTTTTCGGGATAGCAGAAAAACGACGAGGCGCAGCACCGCGGTTGAGGGCTCTACCTCTCACTGCATCATTTTCCCATCATCCCTGAAATTTTTACTCCGGGTCACCCAAGGTCAGGTCACCAGACAAGGTCAACCAAGGTCACCTCACTTCACCTTTAGAGCTCTGTAAGAGCTACATTTCAAAGTCGATCGATTTGAAACTTCCTACACTTCATGACCCCTCCAGGGTCTACAAGCTGTATATCCGGGATTTTTCGATTTCGTGCCCTGAGGTCAGGTCACGAGGCGACCTCTCCCATTGGAAAAGCATGGGGAAAAGCTATTTCATGATATAAAAGCCACAAAAATGATTGCAAATACTCAGACTGCTCAGAACAACGTTTTTGGACACCCTTTCACGGATCCCAGGGGTCATATTTGCCCTTTGACTTTTCCAAGGTCATCCAAGGTCACCAGAGGTCAAAAACAGTATTTTGACAATAACTTTTAACCTAATTGAGCTAGAGCGGTGAAACAAACACCATCGTGTTTGTCTTATCACTGGCTTTCATTTGATATACGGCAAGGTCACTTTTTGACCTTTCGTGACCTCAGGTCATATTAGGTCACGAGGTGACCTCTGGCGGTCAAACCACTGGCGGGAGGTCTTTACGTTCCACATAGCGGAAAACGTACTGGCAATTTGCTATCAAATGTACTTTACCAGGCCTCAATAGCTCTAATGACATAAGAGTTATGCCCAGTTTGCTTAATCATTGCATATTTGAGTGAAAATAGCCGATCTTGACCTAATTTGACCTCTGGAGGTCAAACCATTGACCTGAGCACTAAAACATGCGAAGTAATTTCTTACTGAATTCACGCGAGCTTTCTATTGCACTTTGCAGATTTGCGCTAACGCCCATATTTTCGGAGTTAGAGGGGGCCATCGATGGCCCCCCGGTGGGGCGAAGGTGGCGCCGGACCCCCCGGTGGGGCGCGGGTTAAGCAAACTGGGCATAACTCTTATGTCATTAGAGCTATTGAGGCCTGGTAAAGTACACTTGATAGCAAATTGCCAGTACTTTTTCCGCTATGTGGAACGTAAAGACCTCCCGTCAGTGGTTTGACTGCCAGAGGTCACCTCGTGACCTAATATGACCTGAGGTCACGAAAGGTCAAAAAGTGACCTTGCCGTATATCAAATAAAAGCCAATGACAAGACAAACACGATGGCGTTTGTTTCACCGCTCTAGCTCAATTAGGTCAAAAGTTATTGTCAAAATACTGTTTTTGACCTCTGGTGACCTTGGATGACCTTGCAAAAGTCAAAGGGTAAATATGAACCCTGGGATCCGTGAAGGGGTGTCCAAAAACGCTGTTCTGAGCAGTCTGAGTATTTGCAATCATTTTTGTGGCTTTTATATCATGAAACAGGTTTTCCCTATGCTTTTCCAATGGGAGAGGTCGCCTCGTGACCTGACCTCAGGGCACGAAATCGAAAAATCCCAGATATACACCTTGTAGACCCTGGAGGGGTCATGAAGTGTAGGAAGTTTCAAATCGATCGACTTTGAAATGTAGCTCTTACAGAGCTCTAAAGTTGAAGTGAGGTGACCCTGGTTGACCTCGTCTGGTGACCTGACCTTGGGTGACCCGGGGTAAAAAATTTCAGGGATGATGGGAAAATGATGCAGTGAGAGGTAGAGCTCTCAACCGCGGTGCTGCGCCTCGTCGTTTTTCTGCTATCCCGGAAAAAGCTTAGGGGGCCATCGATGGCCCCCGGTGGGGCGATGGTTAAGCTACCTCTCCAAGTGCATGATGGCTTCCGGGGGGATCGAGGGGGGAGGTGGGAGCGAATATTTTTTGCTCTACAGACCTAGTGCAAACACCTTTTTTCAAAAATTTATCCGTCGTTTGGGGGGCCGAAAGATAGTTTGCCTCCCCCTCCAGCGCTTTGGGGGGGCATGACCGGAATGCCCCCCCCCCTGCGTCCGCCAATGCATCACAGGTCTGTCGTGCGCTCACTCTCCTTGTTTACGTTCGGCCGAGTTTAGGTATCTCCCCTTGTTTTGATCGAGCGTCCATTCATTTCCACGCTCCGCGGTACGGAGATGCCTCATGGTCCTTCTCAAGAGGACCAAGACAGGGTGATGTAGACGTACCAACCACCCGCATACATGAGTCGATCGGCCCGTTCCCGCGGTTTGTTCCGTCCTGAAGCTGCTCCTGTATCCAGGGTATGTGTCTTGATGCATGTCCTACGCATTGCAATACAAATAAAGAAGTGCAATAAACTTCAGTCATCATAAATAAGTGACACCATTCTGGGCTGAAGTGAAACTAGAGGTTTTTGTGCTAAGTGTACTCTAATATTTTTAGAGTTAATAAATGTATCTAGGCTGGCAGCAGAGACAGGAAATTTATTTTACACGGGCCGAGGCGGCCGAGGCTAACCGAAAAGAACGTGCGCGGGAAAGAAGAAGGAGGCGGTGCTGCCCCGCCGCCGCTGTGGATATAGATAAGGAGTACCGCGGAAGATACTCGAAAATTTTATTACTGGACGGCAGCGAAAGGAAGCGCTCATATTTCGCTTTAGACTTTCTTAAAAAAGTTTCCTCTTTTTGTCATGCCTTGAATGCTGTCATCGTCATTTTCTTACTTTGACGTGATGATGTGAAACGCGTTCTGGCTTACCTTAAATTAGTTCAAATACAACAAGTACCTTTAACCTCTTAGTCTTATTGAAGCTTGAAGTCGTGCAGGAACAAAGTAAGTTGCTGTACGAAGCTGTACTTTATCAAGAATATTGAAAGTGCATTCAAAGTACATTCATGCTTATATCAACATAAATTAATACCCTTATCAACACTCAATACATGCCATTGTTGTTATGAGGTTGTACTATGATCTGTTTTTTTTTATTTGATTATAGCCATACATGTGTTTCAATGAACACACAGGTTAAAGTAGACACAGAGCGAAACGATTGTCATACATGTGGTCAACCCACACCCAGCCTGCGGAGCGTGGCAGGCCAGTCTGCAGAATGTGGCAGATTTCGACGAGATCTCGTTGGGGGCAGCCTCGGGCAGACCTACCGATTTGGGGCAGCTTTGGTCGATCTTGGGGCAGAGGGCGGGCTCTTGGGGCAGGAACTAGTACTTGGGGCAGCAGTCGGTCCGGGTAATCACCGAGGAAGAAGAAAAAATAATGAAAAGAAACGACAATCATTAGTTGAAATTGCGCCGTAAAAGCTAAATTGTCGCAAAAGCGTCATATTTATCATCAAGAGGTGTGGCTAAAAGATACCAAACGAAGGAAATTTCTAATAGACGTAAAGTCAAAGTTCCTGGAAATTAATAAAAAAATAGGCAACAGGCGCCTTTCTAAAGCAAAGTTTAAATTTCTTTATAAATTTGTAATCTAAACCTAGTTTGAATTACAAAAACAATCTTAGAACTCAAAATAAAATTTCCCTGTATGTAGTTTTTTGCATTTCCTCTGCTGTTTTGATCGCCAAAGGCCGGCAAATTGGGTCTATGTCAAAAGGTCCACTATTCAAAGGGTCCACCGTTCAAATGGTCCACACATAAGCAAAGCATGCCAACCCCTCCCCCAAGAAAAATGCAGGTCAGTGATGTGACGTCACAAGAGCGTAAAGTAAACATACATGTATTGCGACAGCACACACGAAAAAAACACTACAACGGTAAAAAATGAATAGTACAATGGGTGCGCACCCTAAAATCCTAAGGCCGGCCGGCATGATTACGCTGGGGAATATTATAAAACGCATAAGTAACAGTATAAGACAGCCGAAAAATACAGCGCAACATAACCGCCGGGCCGGAGCCCGACCGCCGAGAAGTACGCCGCGCCGCCACAACAGGCGACGATACCCCGCGCAGCGGCAGCCGCCGCGGGCGGCGGAGGCGCCCAGCCGAGAGCGGCGGGAGGCCACCCCACCACGGCGACCGAAGACCCGCAGCCGCAGAGCGGCCGCCGCGGCGGGCGGCCGCCCGGATGAGCCCGCAGAGCGGCCGCCACGGCGGGCGGCAGGAGGCCGCCCGGACGCCGCGAGCGCCGTGAGGAGTCCCGCAGAGCGGCCGCAGGGATGACACCACGCCGGACGGCGAGAGGCCGCCCGTGCGCAGCGATCGTCGGGGGCAGCCGCCGCGGCGGGCGGCGGGAGGCCACCCCACCACGGCGACCGAAGACATGAAGCCGCATGCCGCGCCGGACGGCGAGAGGCCGCCCGGACGCGGCGAACGCCGGGATGAGTTCGATGAGTGGCCGCCGCGGCGAGCGGCGGGAGGCCACCCCACCACGGCGACCGAAGACACGCAGCCGCAGAGACGCCACCGCGCCGGACGGCGAGAGGCCGCCCGGGCGCGGCGACCGAAGACATGAAGTCGCAGGTGGACGCCACGCCGGACGGCGAGAGGCCGCCCGGGCGCAGCGATTGTCGGGGCGCGGCCGTCGAGTCTTTCTTCGCTTGGGAATCTTTTTCGCTTGGGTCTTGTGAAAATATTCCAAATTTTTATGCTTTCATGCAAATGTGAGAAAATGCAAGGGGAAAAATGCTTTAGCTTTGGAAAACATTATTCTTTATCGAATTTAGTTATCAATTGAAATAATTTTTTTAAAGTATTGATTATACGCAGTGAAAGCAGTGGCAAATGACGTCTTTGGGGGAAAAGACTTTGCTTGTAAATATACCTTTGAATAAATGTATTCTTGAAGTCGTGCATCATGAATGCAAGATAGCTGCTGCTCTGCGTGGAGGGTCGTGAGTGCGTTGTCGTCGGCGAGTTGGATGCACGGCTTTATTTTATTTCTGGGTGTTACGTTTAAAATGGAGTAGATAAAACATGTATCGGTAAAAATACCCCCCCGTTGGAGGAGTCTGCCCCATCATCCAAATTTCTGCCCCAATTGGGGCAGGCTTTGGGCTGCCCCAAGCGCCTCGTCGAGTCGCCTGCCACGTTCTGCAGACTGGGTGGCAGGCGACTCAACGAAGTGCTTGGGGCAGCCCAAAGCTTGCCCAAATTAGGACAGAAATGTGGTGGCTGGGGCAGACTCCTCCAAAAAGGTGGGGGGTAATTTTTACTGATACAAGTTTCATATACTCCATTTTAAACAAAACACTCAGAAATGAACTAAAACTGTGCATCCGACCTGACGATGATGACATACTCACTGTTGACGAAGTACTCACGACCCTCCAACGACAATATACTCATGACCCTCCACATACCAAAGCAATAGAAACTCATTTACAGCAGCTATCTAGCATGCATGATGCATGATTTCAAGGATGCCTTTATTCAAAGGTATATTTATGTGCTAAGTCTTTTCCCCTAGTGATGTCATTTGCCCCTGCTTTTAAACTGTATCAATTGATACTTTTAAAAATATTTCAATTGATGATATATTCTAACAGAACAATTTTTTCCACAGCTAAAGCATTTTTCCCTTTTGTTTTCTCACATTTCCATGAAAGCATCACAAAATTTGGAATATTTCCAGAAGTCCCAAGCAAAGAAAGATCCCCTTACGTCTGTGTGGCATCACATCACGGACCAGCATTCGCTCTTGGGAGTGGGCTGATGATTTGCCAGCCTTTGGTGATCAAAACGTGGCAGACGAAATGCAAAAAAACTACATAGAGGGAAATTTTATTTTGAGTTGTAAGTCTGTTTTATGTAAATGAAATTAAGTTCAGATTATAAAATTAGAAAATAATTGTAAATTTTGCTTTTCAAAGGCGCCCATTGCCTTATTTTCTTATTCATTTCCAGGAACTTCACGTTAATTAGAAACTCCCTTTATCTGTTATCTTTTAAACCATATTTCGCTTGATGACAAAGATGATTCTTTTGAGAGAAATTAGCTTTTCTAGGGCAAGTTTAAATCGGACCCTGTTCAAGTTGTTTGGCAGCATTACATCATCAGGACTGGACGGGCACAACAGTTACTATGCAGGGCATTGGAGAAATTAGTGGTGGTAGATACACTCTGAAGAGTGAATTGGTTCTTTGGCCAAAATGTGATCTGGATTGGACTGCTAATTGAGTCCAGCAAGTACTATGTCCTCAGCATCCAGTCTGGTGAATGTGACAGGTGACTTGACATGGTGTTTGGGGCAGCCCAGAGCCTGCCCCAATTGGGGCAGAAATTTGGTTGCTGGGGCAGACTTTCTCCAACTAGGGGTACTATTTTTACCAATGCAAGTTTTTTACTCCATTTTTTAAACAAACAAACATGTGTATTTCACACACACATGTACGCACATACATAAACCCGTTAAAAGGCGAGAAACGTGATATTCCTATCGCGTCCCCCAATAGCCGCTCCCGCCCTCCATAAAAAACCTATAAAAACTCTGCTTGGCTTCATGACACTAGGGTCAGTCGAGGACGTCGATCGCCGACGGGTCATTGTACGGATAACATCGACAATCATCGACATTCCCGCTGCTAGTCCATAAATTGCACCCACCCCGCCTATCAAGAAATCACTATGAGTCAACGGTACCCTAAAAAAGAATATATATATACACATATGAGATCAGAGTGTCGAAACCTCTGCGAACGAAAACACTGCGACGATAGTAGAACCGTATGAGTATGAGAACCGTAGAACCGTAATTTGGTATGAGATGCTGAGAAATAAAATAAAACAATACCTCTGACCCTCGGTGGTGACTTACACACGGCCCTCCACATACCAAAGCAATGGAAAGTGATATATGACAGATATTTCGAATTCAAGAGGATGCATAATTTCAAGATTCCTTTATTTAAGGGTATGCTTACAAGGGATTCCTTCTTTGACGGCCAATGTTGGATTCAAACGTTGATAAGTTTTGAAGTGCTGCGGCGAGGAGCATGATGATGAGTTGCTAAGATGTTCCCTGGCCTCTCCCCTCGAATCCGGAAGTGTAAAAAACACTGAAGATTATATATTCAGGCACAGCCCTTCATCAGAATCATGGAGTAAATATCAATAATTCTCATTCCTAGTATAGCCAGACCTCGAATTAGAATTCGAATTCGAGGTCTGGCTATACTAGGACTGAGAATTATTGATATTTACTCCGAGATTATGATGAAGGGCTGTGCCCGAATATATAATCTTCAGTGTTTTTTTTTACATTTCTGGATTAGAGGGGAGAGGCCAGGGAACATCTTAGGGATTCCTTCTTGCCACAGTGACATCATACATGCCTGCCTTCGAGCTGTATCAATCAAAATTATTAAACATATTCCTAAAAGACAATCATATTCATACAGAATGTTTTTCTACATTTGAAATATATTTGGATTCCTTGTGTGCTCTCTTTCCTGCTTGAAAGCATCATACAATTTGAATTATCTTACAAAGACTCAAAAGATGCAAAATCCCTGAGAGGGAATGTGGCACACCTTGGTCGAATCCCAGAATTTAGTGTAATTGGGGGTGTTTTAAGCAGAAAATCATGGAAATGTCCATGATTTCTCTGAACAATTTAAAATAATATCAGTATTTTGATATTTAAAATGCTTCTCTGTAGTAAGAAATAAATATCTGCCTGTGGATGACATCACCATCTGGCAACTACTACCATATTCAATAGGCTTCAATAGGCTGGCCACTCACTGTGACATCAGCATGTCATCACACCAACAGCTGACAACTGTGGCCGGCTACTTGGGTACCTTTTGGGCACATTTCAGGGAGATTTTTAGTTTTTTTCTACAGAAATTTGGTTATGGTTGCCCTGGCTGACTGCTGCCCAACCGCCAGTTCCTGTCCCAAGAGCTCCTCTGCCCCAAGCTCGTCCAAAAGCTGCCCCAAACTGGTAGGTCTGCCCTGAGGCTGCCCCAACGAGACCTCGTCCCCTGTGGGAATTTAAATAAAAACAGCATAAAAACCATCTGAGAAAATTATCTGCCCTTGTTGACCTCACTTTTAGATTGCTCCCGTGGCTATACGTACTTGGAAAATGTCACTATCCAGTGGAGGCTACACTGCGCACTTCTTAAGGATGTTTTTTACCGAAAACAAGTCTGCACCATTGAAATGCGTTAGGCAAGCTACAATGAAAACGGAAAAGCGAGAAAACGAGAAAAGCCCCTACAAAGAAAAATTTCCCTTTAAAACGATAAAACGTAATTAAAAGTGTGAAGATGAAAAACGATAGTGCAAATATTTGAGCTTGATTGCGTTTTTTTCACTGTATAATGATTGTTGACGAATGTGGGGAACTGCTGAAATCATTACTGGAGTGACAGGAAAATTAGTTGTGGCTCTTGGCAAGTACCTGCACGAAAGCTATATACACGTGATGGGTGATTTTGCACTCAGGTGGCACTATAGCATATTGATGTTGAGGGCGTAAGCACATAAAGCACACAACCGACGCATCGCCCCCTGCGATGCGTCGGTTGCGCCCCCTACGACGCGTGGTTTGCCTACCCTGCGATGTCCAGTTAGTGTCTCGCTCCGCGCCGTGGTCCCGCCTGAACCCCGCGGCCTAAGCTTAATCAATGGGGATGATGGCTCCGTTGGTCGCCGGGGTTTCCCGGGTCCGCCGAGTGATAACGTTGGCCCTGCCGGTCAGGGTCCCGAGCCCTCGTGTTGCCTGCCGGGGGTTTTCCTTGACCAAACACTACATACACGACTGCCACCCTCGTCAGCCAATCCATTACTTCGCCCCCCTCCCCCAGCCTCAATTGCCGGTTTGTGCAAGGCGTGGCCTCGCGATGGGATGGATTCACTTTTGGCTCGTGTGTTAAAAAACATCGCAGGTGCCTCGACTTTTGCATTCTGGTTGACATAGGTGGGGCCAGGAGAAGGGCAAAGGGGCACTTGCGCCCCCATCCCGCCGATCGATTCGTGGTGCCCACTGAAAGGCTGCTTCCCACTCCCCTCACCCCCAGATGCGAGTATCGGTGTCCAGATTATAAGCGTGGCACCTTTGACAAGTTGCGTCGTCCCAAATTGACGCCCACTGGTCTGAATGGCGCCCCCTGACCGTGCCCCCCGGATTGGAAATCCCGGATCCACCCATGCCTCGGAGGTGCAACAGGTGAATTGGGTGGGATGAAAGTGAGGCACCTGCCCTGTTGCATATTCCTCGTATCCACCCATGGTCCATGGGCGGCCTTATCCCGCTGCCTGCTCTTGCTATTACCCCTTATCCGGGTGTGGGGAAGTGCTTTTTAACTTCCCCTCGGGTTTTTTCCGGCGGTACGAATGGACGGCGGCGCAAAGCACCGCCGTACTTGGCACACCTCACTGTTGATCAATTCCACAACTTTCCCCAACATTTTAAGGTTGGGTCATTTCAGATCAGGGCGCCAGTGCAGGTCGAGTGACCTTACCTTCAAAAATATTGAAGGTTTAGGTGGCATAAGTAAGAAAAGGGTGAATATATCGAATTCATGCGTATACTAAATAATGGGCCCAACGAGTACTAAAAAATATATTCCGGGATTTTCATATCGGTGACCGGAATTAGCCTTTTATAATTTGTCTAGCCATACCCACTAAGCTATAAATAAAGCTCAAATGTGTGTTCCGCGCCCCCTCCCCCGTCCTGTTTGAAAATTTCAGGAGCGAAACTGACACGAAATCTGTGGCTATGTTTTGCATAATGTAGTCCTAGAAAGCTTCATTCGTCTGGTATTTACTGCTTGCTTCATCGCGTGCATTGTTCCTGTGCCCATATTTGAACTGAGAGCCCAGCTGTATTGTCTGTGATTCGAATGCTGGGAGTGGCGTGGCTGTGGACAGCGCTTGCGTTCTGTCGTATTTTCAAACAATTGGAAGTAAATTTTGCTCGTATCTGTCCAATGCGGAAAAATGCTTCCAATTTTTCAATGTTCAGTAATGAGCCATTTAGTCCATATTAATAAATCACCGTCAGATTTCATGGCAGGTAATACCTTCATGTGATCATCGCTGTCGGTTTAAACTAAGATGAGCAGTGTTGGACTAATGGAGTTTTAATCCTTTCCAGAATGGCAGAGGCAGGAGACACCAAGGATGCGGTAAAAGACAAGGTGAGACTCACCAGCGTTTGGTCAGCAGAGGTTCTGGGGCCGCCTAAGTTTAGATATGTGTCATGTAATTTGCATGGAATGTGGTATTCTTTCGGTGGTGTATACTAAAATGTGAGCGTAAACACTCATCGCTGGCTTAGATGGGTATTGGAATGACATTGTCGATATTTGCGTCAGGTTGAGAAGAGACAAGAATAGCATTGCTGTGGGTGCAGTGGCTAGATTAACATTTTAGCTTCTGAAAGGATTTCACGGTTTGCGAAAATCAAACCAGTGTGGCGATTGCAGAGGCGGCATTGCGCTGACAGCCGGTAGATAGGGCGCCCTGTGTGTCAGAAGCGTCAGCTGCCGAGGAGCTCACACACCACTGTGGTGGCAGGGAGATGCGGAGGCGGGCGGCGGAGAGCACATCAACCTCAAGGTGATGGGACAGGATGGCTCCTCGGTCTTCTTCAAGATCAAGCGGCACACACCTTTCCGGAAACTGATGACTGCCTACTGCAACCGAGTCGTAAGTGTGACAATTTGAGGCGGCGTCCGAATGTTCTGTGGTCTCCCGCCGGCTCTCCTGCTCTCTGGGTGCTGAATAATTGGCTGTCGGATAAGTGCTACGTTTTTTTAATGCAGAGCACTACAGTAGGATGTTAGCCCGAGTCAGAATTTGTATGATAGGGCCTTGAGCCGTCGGCGGCGAGCTGGATAGGTCAATCTGGCTCAAAACATGCATGCTTTTACTCGGGTCGGTTAGTTATACGCTCAACACGAGACCGAGCGGTCATATATAAGTTGTAAATTTGGATCCCGGACCTTCAATCAAAAGCTCGACAATAGTTTGAACACAGGGCCGTCGACTGTGAGGTCAACAGGAGGTCGGCTGGGCTTAGAAGTGAAGCGGCCGTACCTACTGAGGGCTGTCGACGTCCAGCCTCAGAGGCTGTCGGTGCGATAGAGAGACCTCGGCAGATCCAGTGTCGTCCGTGAACAGTTGTGGAGAAGACTGTTCATGGACAGAAGATACTGCAGTCTGGGACGCTGTAGAAGCGCAGTCCAGCTCTTCGGAAAGTAGTGACACTGGCTCTTAATGACGGCTCCCCTTCCTTCTACCGGACCAGAAAACTAAATTGGATCCTGAGCCTTGGCCTGTTGGTGGGCAGGATGAGCTAAGCACCCAATGATCTTTATTTCGGCGCTCTGGTCTCACATATTGTTATTTGGGCACAGCGAGCGACACTGATACCGAAATAGCTGCATGAGTTTAACACAGGCACGATTTCCGACTCTGGAGTCGGCTGACGGAGCTGGATCATGGCCGTTGTCGAAGCCGTCCGCTCACCTCGGGATATTGGAGTTGCAATCCTATTTTAGGTAAAGCACAATGTTTTAGAAATAATTTTGAATCAAAATAAAAATTGAAGGGTCGATTCGCTTATTTTCTCTTTATTTCCATACCAGGTTGGCCAAAATGCTTGTAGTATTGCCATGTAATATGTTACATTGCATTACAAACCAAAATAGTAGTGATACAAAAATGCAAAATAGTGGTGAAATCAAGGTTAGTACTTTTGGAGACAGCTAATGACTTACGAACTTCTCTAAGAATATGCAATAGCATTTCCATGGATATCCCAGAATACACGCGCTTTGTAGACAAATTTCTCAACTTATAACATAGCGTGTAGCCGTGGTAAAACCATGTATGTGAAACAAAACAAGCTTACGTGTTTTTCGGAAATCGAAATGTGAAGAATGCGACGTACACGTTTTTTTACATTGGCACAATGACATACGTGTTTTCACCCTTTTCTTATCAGCTCAATAGTAGGAAAACTGGTCTGGAAAAACATGTTCTATCATTTATGTGTTGTATTTAATATTTTGAGAAAACTTATCAAAATTTTGCTCGCTCAAACGTTTCCAATGTAACCAGTTTCGTATAAATTTGGCCAGCATCATAGAAGTTACGAACTCAAACGTAAAATCGCCTCTCCTGATTGTTTCGGCCACCGTGCGATCACGCATATGTGGCTTCACCTTTGGACGACAGCCGGTAGTTCATGCTGTGGATGCGCAGTGCAAGAGGCTGCACCGCTGTGATTTCCCTCTGCGCGCTCGTGAAGTCCTCGCTCGTGTTTGGCTCGTGTTTGACGCTAACCTCTCAGTTTATTGATTCTAGAGAGAGCTGGCGAAACCTTCCCAGAAGCGTCCCCGCCAGACACTTTCCGGTCGCTTCATGTGGGCTGACCAACCCCACCACATCCTCGCGAACAACTACCATGCCGTTCCTGTTGATGCCCGAGGACTTGTTGACGTAGCGTACGCAGACGGCCGGCTGGCGCATCGTGCATGCGTCTGTTATCTCATCTGCTCTGGTTGAAAACGTGCCCGCCGCCGCGCAAACTCGGAGATGACGATGGAGACCAGCTCCACTGATTTTGATAATCTCGTCTTGCGTTTGCCAACTGGTGTGTGTAGCGTCGGCAGGAGGGGAGCCGATCTGTTCGGCGAGGTCTTGGTCGCTTTTGTCGACACGAAGATGCAATAGTGCTTTGAAGTTTCCCTTTTCCGGTCCCCATTTAATGAAAGTTGTAACTTATGCTAGATTTGCCTGCCGCTGGTGAGACAGATGTAGTCCATCGCGTCCCCTTAGCGGTTTAGAGGCGTGGTGACCACTGTCCTTCAAGGGAATGTGGCACCTTGGTCGCATCATGGAATTTAGTGTAATCAGGGGTACTTTTAGCCGAAAATTATGGTAGCGTCCGTGATTTCTCTGAAAAATGTACAATAAGCTCGATATTTTTATTTTTGAAATGTTCCCCTAGGAAAAGAAATAAATGTCTGCCTGTGGATGATGTCATGATATGGCAACCACTACCATGTTCAATAGGCTTCAAGGGCCTGGATTGGCTGATACTCACCGTGACGTCAGCATATGTCGTCACACCAACAGCCATGACAACTGTGGCCTGCTACTAAGGTTACATGTAGGGTACATTTCCGATAGGTTTTTTCTATGGAAATATCGGGTTCCAAGACAAATGATATATTTATACCGGGTTTTCCGACTTGCTTTACAACTTGGCTATCTCAGTTAAAATCGCGTTATGAAGGTGCCACATTCCCTTTAAAGTTTTGCTTGCCTCGTCCACCCTAGCGCCGGGAAAACGGCGCACAAAATTTGCGGTAAGCCCCCTACTGTCCAGGCACAGTACTATACGCCAGCCAGCTGAGCTGGGCGAGTTCGCGGTGCTGAAGCCGCCGCCGCTTGCTCTCTTACTGGACCTAGTGGGATGGTGGCACCTTATTAATGTAGTGTCCTATATCTTCTAACACAGAAATGAATGGCATTGGTTTTGTGGACGTTCTCTGAATATTTGGATCGGTAAGAATAGCAGCAGCGCGGAAGTGGATTGCGAGCCTATCATATAAACCTGGCAGTCGGTGCGTCGTTAATCCTCCTGGATTATGCGCAGACAGGATGCGGGCTTGCATTTATCTGCAATTAAAAATCGCTATGCGAAGATGACCTGTTTGTCAGATTTATCTAGATAGAGCGTCGGAACTGAAGCTACTTAATTTAATCCAAGCTGTCCAAATATGGATGCAGACAAGTAAATCCACGTGTCTGCCCGGCCCCATGAATATCATTAAATAAAAAATATCATTAAAAAAGCCGCCCCGGTAGCTCAGTTGGTAGAGCGTTGGGCTCCGGCCCGCTGCTCCGAAGCATGCAGTGGCAGTGCATGTCCAGGCTTGGGATCGGTTCCTCTGAGACGCTCCGGCGCTCAATAGTTCACCCGACGTACAGGTCGGCTGGCAACTGACTGGTGAGAGACTGACCTGAGCGGGGCAGCCGTCCCTGTGCTTTGGGGGACGTTAAACTTTGGCTTCTAAATCAACCCTTCATTGTAAAAGTTGCTCGTTCGGGTGGTGGGGTCGGGGTCTCCGTGACAAGTCCCTTGATGACTCTAGTGAGACTCCGACTCCAGCAGTCGAACTGAGAACAACTTGGACAAAATTTATTTAAAAAGGATTGATTGTCGGTTTCGTAAATGTGGCAATTTGACCTTGACATTACCTTAAGTCAGGTAATTTCTACGAAGAATGTCTCGGAGGCCTACTGGGGCGGGGTAAATGAGGTCCAGACATTAACACGCGCATTGACGGGGGGGCGGGTACCCGCCCCCCTCGGGTTTTTCGGAGATAGCAGAAAAACAGCGGCGGGTAGCGCCGCCGTACTTGGTATACCTTTTCCCTCATCATTTTTACAACTTCTGTGAAAATTTTAAGGTTAGGTCATCTCAGGTCAGGTCACCATTACAGGTCAAGTGACCCGACCTCAAAAAAAGTTTAAGATAGCATAAGTCGGAGCAGGGTGAACTTATCCGATTGAAACTCATATCACATAATGGCCCCACCGAGTTATCTAAAAGATGTTCCGGTATTTTTGATATCGATGACCTAAGGTCAGGTACGAGGCATGACCTCTCCATTGGAAATACATGGGAAAAATGGTTTTTACGGAATAACTCAGTAACGGATGGTGATAAAGCATTTATTTTAGCTGCATTAGACTCGCCTGGGCTTTGCGGTTCTAATGATATGCATTTTATATAATTTGACCCTGACCTGACCTCAGGTCAGGTCAAATCCTTGATTTGACCTAGCAAGGTCAACTTATATATCATTCGATTTGGCTTGCTAAGAGGATTCATATAGTTCAAGTCGTTTTGCTCTATCTTTACTTGTTCAGATTTAATGGCCGAAAAACTGAATTTACATGTTATCCCTATGACGGGCATGTTTTGACCTCTCGTGACCTTAAATGTGACCTGACAAAAAAATGGTTCAAATGTTTTCGATGGAGAAGTGGATGGGCAGCCCAACGCCGTTTACCGTTTTTCGCTACCTACCGTGGTTCTCAAGATCTTAGGGGGGCGGGTACCCGCCCCCCGTCAATGCGAAGGTGGCTCAGACCCCCGTCAATGTGCGTGTTAAACATTTGTCCACGCAGAGAGATTTGAGCCTTACTTTACGTGTCCGCGGTCAACCCATACCAGGCTACCTGTGGGTGAGGTGGGGTTCGGTAGGCAATGCATTTTTACCCCTTCTCTTTGCGAACCGCGCGCCGCTCGTTTTCTGGTCGTCTGCGAAAAATCCGAGGGCGTAATGTCCTGAAATTACTTTTGTGCAGAGTGTAATGCCAAAATTCCAGGAAAGCAGGATGTAAAATTCCCTGGGAAAATAGGGTATAAGTAAGCATCTGCGGGATGGAAAGAACATCCTTGAAATTAACTGTTAGCATGCACATTGTCTCGTCAACCATAAGGAATATCAGGGTACGGAAACCATGATTTTCAAAAACTCACTTGCTTAACACGCATATTGACGGGGGTACCCGCATACCGTCGGATTTTTTTCAAAGACAATAAGAAAGGCGGCGCGTTGTGCCTCCGTACTTGGCATAGCTTTGCTCTGATTATTTTTACAACTTCTTCCAAAATTTTAAGGCTGGGTCATCTCAGGTCAGTTCACCAGTGCAGGTAAAGTGACCTCACCTGAAAACGTTTAAGATAGCATAAGTCAGAGCAGGGTAGACCTATATAATTGAACACGACATAGCCGTGTCGCTGAAGCGCCCTAAACCCCAATACACACTATCCAATTTAACTATTACCCGCCCCCCACCCCTCCTGTCAAAGCGAAGGTGGCTCAGATCCCGTCAATGCGCGTGTTAAGGATCCTCTCCACTGGGTCAGATCGTACACGGAAGGCGGTTTCCCGGCGTGGGGATTGAACCCACGGTAATCCATGCTATCCGATCCGAAGACGGGCAACGAAGCCACTAGGCCACCCGGTTCCAGTTTCCTTGCAGGTAAATAAACAACAGTTTGTTTATGACCACTCCGGGTCATAGTTGATATGGGTATCGTTTTAACCCTCGCCCCACGGGGGCATCGATGCCCCCTAAGGTTTTTTCCGGGATAGCAGAAAAACGACGAGGCGCAGCACCGCGGTTGAGGGCTCTATCTCTCACCACATCATTTTCCCACCATCCCTGAAATTTTTACCCCGGGTCACCCAAGGTCAGGTCACCAGGCGAGGTCAACCAAGGGCACCTCACTTCAACTTCTGAGCTTTATAAGAGCTATATTTCGAACTCGATCGATTTGAAACTTCCTACACTTTATCACCCCTCCAGGGTCTACAAGGTGTATATCCGGGATTTTTCGATTTCGTGACCTGAGGTCAGGTCACGAGGTGACCTCTCCCATTGAAAAAGCATGGGGAAAAGCTGTCTTATGATCTAAAAGTCACAAAAACGATTAGAACTGCTCGGCTTACTCAGAAAAGCGTTCTTAGACACCCTTTCACAGATCCCAGGGGCCATATTTGCCCTTTGACCCATCCAAGGTCGTCCAAGGTCACCAGGGGTCAAACACAGTATTTTGACACTAACTTTTGACCTCATTAAGCTAGAGCGCTGAATCAAACACCATCGTGTATGTCTCGTCACTGGCTTTCATTTGATATACGGCAAGGTCACTTTCTGACCTTTCGTGACCTCAGGTCATATTAGGTCAAGAGGTGACTTCTGGAGGTCAAACCACTGGCGGGAGGTCTTTACGTTCCGCATAGCGTAAAAAGGTCTGACATTTTCCTATCAAATGTACTTTACCAGATCTCAATAGCTATAATGGCATAAGAGTTATGCCCAGTTTGCTTAAGCATTGCATCTTTGAGT
This sequence comes from Lepas anatifera, assembly GCA_034440635.1. Classification (NCBI taxonomy): domain Eukaryota; kingdom Metazoa; phylum Arthropoda; class Thecostraca; family Lepadidae; genus Lepas; species Lepas anatifera. The sequence continues at coordinate 401,966 of JAOTON010001604.1, read as the reverse complement.
GAAAATAGCCGATCTTGACCTAACTTGGCCTCTGGAGGTCAGACCATTGACCTGAGCGCTTAAACATGGGAAGTAATTTCTTACTGAATTCACGTGAGCTTTCTAATGCACTATGCATATTTGCGTTAACCCCCATATTTTTGGAGTTATAGGGGATCATCGATGGCCCCCGGTGGGGCGAAGGTGGCGCCGGACCCCCGGTGGGGCGCGGGTTAAATCTCTTGAGCTTCTGAATGCATTTAAGTATCTGAAAGTTGCAAGCGAAATATATTCGAGTGACCCTGGCCTTGGTATGTGACCAAGTATGTGCTTGGATTCTCGCTCGAATGCTCTCTGCACCAGTGGGAACAGATTTAATACACATGTCTGATATTCATATCGCATAATATGCCCACTGAGAAACACAGGCTGCGGTTTCGTGATTGTGCATATATTGATTGTATATTTATGACCTAGGGTCAGGTACAGGTCATAACCCCTTCGTTGATAGTGCACGCGAAAAACGGGAATGGGCCGAAAATAACCATTTTACTTAAGACAGGAATGAAAATGAAAGGAATTAATCCACGATTTTTAGTCCAACTTACTAACTTTCTTACTTACTGTTAGTCTTACACGGACTAAAAACACACCACTTTATAGCCAAGGTTCTCTCACAGATCTACTAATACTTTTGAGAGATTCGGCGCCGGCACACGAAGCTGTGCTGGTCGGGGATTTTGCTAAGAATCTTATATTCTTAGTGCAAGGCTCAGTGGAGTGGAGTCTTACCGTTGAGATAACTAGCAGTGCACTGTTCATTCTTTTGTACTTTATACTAGCAAGGATCACCGGAATTTCGGCTTTATTTCTGATTGTCTCGTTCACAACGCTGCTACCGTGGCGGCTTTCCAGTCTGTTCTGATCCCATACTTAAAAACACCTTTCCTAACATTAGGAAGCTCAAGTACTTATCGAATGGTTGTGCCGGGCAATACAAAAATCTGATATAATATTGTTAACATTTGCCAACACCATGCAGACTTTGGGGTTGACTGCGAATGTAATTTTTGCGACCTCACATGGTAAGAATGTTTGTGACGGCATTGGAGTTACCGTGTAACGTGCCGTATACCGTGCAAGCCTTCAGAGATCGGTAAATGACCAAACTTTGAATGCAATGCCATTTTCGACACCAGTGTCCTGAAATTCACAATTTTAAGTGGAAAACGTATCTTTTTCAGATTTATTTAGGGCTCACCAGGGACTTGTTTTGACCTCACTTGGCCGAGGAATCCCGGGCATGAAACCGGTATAATACACATCTAAATTATGACAGTGAATACCCAAACCATATAAGTAGAATTCCCAACCACCATTAATGTGATATCTTGCCTGATTGCGTCCCCTCGCCAATCTCAAACGCCACTACTACTCCTCCCACATACACCAAGAACGATATGACAACATGTTAACGCCGCACAAAACACAAAACAACCCCGGACTGCCCCAAACTAAAATATAAAACCCACAGAAAAAAAACACAAACTGTGACATGGGAACAGTGAGCTAACAAAGGTTTTCTGGAGGTATAACAATTTTTGTCACGTCACAGAAGTTTCTAGCCCTTTCAAATACAAAAGATGGCGCATACTTTTTGCCTAAGCCGGCTTGGGATTGGCTGCTACCAGATTTTCAGGCGAAGGAAATACTTCACGTGGGTATTTGTTCAGTGAGGCCGATTGGATGGAGGCGCATTCGTTTTCGTCCACTTTTATTTTTCGGCAATTATTCGCACTAGAATAGGATACAAGTAACATTTGAAAGGTTCAAAATTAAACGAAGATTCCTATAAAGACCACCAATAATGTGAAAGTAATCTTATAATTTCCAGGAAGGCTGCCAAAGTCAACCCTGATTTTTGGACTATTTTTTAGTGTTGGTGACATTGAGGAATAAATTAGGATATATATTATTTTACTGAACAAAAGTTGGAAAGTAATACATTTTTTCTTCAAGAAAAATAAATAGACAATTCCTAGGTATTTTTATTATGCGGTTTAAGAGGTTCCTTGAAATTTTCAAACGCTCAGAACAACATCGTGATTTCGGTAAAAAAATCTCCACTTAAAGTGAGGCCGATTCCACCTTTCAATATATTTCGTAAAATACAGATTTATTTTTCTTTTTGTTAGTTATTTCAAGTTGAAACATATCTTAGCAATATTTCTAGCGTTCGATTGCCCTCAACCGTGCGTTTATTAATGAGAAATGGGAATCCAAAGAGATCCAAGTACCGAATTGGCCTCGGTGAAAAGGCCTCAGCTGGATTCCGTCCATTCAGAACAATGACGTCACTTTGTCGTATTCAGGGGGCCGAAATGATCTCGGGCGTCATGAATGGGTGCGCAAATGCACGCGGTTAGTTTTTAGTTACTTCGGTAACCTTGGCGAGCCCTGTATTGAGGCGGGAATATCACCAAGGCAGAGAATACAGAATTTGAGGTCAGTATGGTTGTTGGAGAAAAGACTGGAAATTGAGTGAGTGCGTGGAAATAATTTGAGTTTGCTGTTGGAAGGGATATTGTGGATGAAGGTTCATTTCTTATCCTTGATACTGCAACTTACCTTTCCGGAAATTCACGATTAATTGAACCATTTCTCCCATCTGAGATATCTACTGGAGATAGGTGGGTACCTACCTACTCAGTACAGTACTGGGTGAGGTCATAATACCTTGCAAAAGTTTTCCACAGCTCGGAGGAAGGCTCAGACTGTACCTTTTGTGGCTCATGATTTTTAAGGCTGGGTATGTTTGCTATTTTAGGCTATATAGGCTGGTGGTTTTCACACATTGAAGCAAAATAATCCTAGCAGAGGCTGAGTGTTTAAACCCCACGTCTTGCATTAGATAATGGTAGCCTGTGTGGTGCTTGCATGGGGGAAAGTTGGAGAATATCAAAATAAGGGGAAGAGGGATTTTATCTGGTTGGCTATTTACCATGGCATCAGGGTCAAATAATGTATTCTATATATAAACATTAGAAATCATGTAGCTTCCTAGTTCTATGTTAATGGGTTAGAGATTCAGGGTTATGAGATCCTATCTATGTATATATGAGGTACCTACAATTGCGGAGTGTCAGAATGTTTTGATTCCACTAGGAGGTAGCAGAATGATGATTCTTCACTTCCATTCTACAGCAGATATTTTCATCTACTGTCAGTCAAAACAAAAAAGCTGGTGGTAGTTGTTGCTTGTATTATGAAGGCACATAAATACAGTCCTAAATCAAAGTATTATCCTAAAAAGTATTGGTTTGTTAAGAAGCAATAAACAGGTCCAGGAAAAAGGCTGTGATGGGACTTGCAAGCCTGTAAATACTAAACAAAAAAGAGGCATGTTAAAAAAGCAGGGGATTTTGGCCTCTTTTTGGGATTTTGGCCTCACTTTCCACCTTGCGTGAAAGCAATTTCAGGACCCTGTTCGACACTATGAGTGGTCCCTGCGACAAAAATCGCCGGAGCGTCTCAGGGGAACCGATCCCAAGCCTTTACATGCACTACCACTGCATGTTCCTGAGCAGCGGGCCGGAGCCCAACGCTCTATCAACTGAGCCACCGATCCGTCTATTTTGATTGTGCAGTTGAATCAGCTTAGTGTGACAGCGTTTCAGACGTGCTGTCTGTCAGATACCAACTCCCACATGCTAAAATGAGATATTTCAGCGTCATACTGAAGTATTGATTGTGTAGAATGCTCTCTTTTACACAGGACCGTTCTTTTGAGCATTTGTTGGAAAATGTTTCTTCTAGAACCGCTCAGCATCGGTACCTTATTCTCTCTCCCGCTCTCCCCCCTCCCGCTCCCCCTCTCTCCACTCCCCCTCTCTCCACTCCCCCTCTCTCTCCCGCTCTCCTCTTCTCTCCCGCTCTCCTCTTCTCTCCCGCTCTCCTCTTCTCTCCCGCTCTCCTCTTCTCTCCCGCTCTCCTCTTCTCTCCCGCTCTCCTCTTCTCTCCCGCTCTCCTCTTCTCTCCCGCTCTCCTCTTCTCTCTCCCACTCTCCTCTTCTCTCCCGCTCTCCTCTTCTCTCCCACTCTCCCTTTCTCCCACTCTCCCTTTCTCCCATTCTCCCTTTCTCCCATTCTCCCTTTCTCCCACTCTCCCCTTCTCCCACTCTCCCCTTCTCCCACTCTCCCTTTCTCCCACTGTCCCTTTCTCCCACTGTCCCTTTCTCCCACTGTCCCTTTCTCCCACTGTCCCTTTCTCCCACTGTCCCTTTCTCCCATTGTCCCTTTCTCCCATTGTCCCTTTCTCCCACTGTCCCTTTCTCCCACTGTCCCTTTCTCCCACTCTCTCTCTCTCTCTCCTCTCTCTCTCTCTCTCTCTCTCTCTCTCTCTCTCTCTCTCTCTCTCTCTCTCTCTCTCTCTCTCTCTCTCTCTCTCTCTCTCTCTCTCTCTCTCTCTCTCTCTCTCTCTCTCTCTCTCTCTCTCTCTCTCTCTCTCTCTCTCTCTCTCTCTCTCTCTCTCTCTCTCTCTCTCTCTCTCTCTCTCTCTCTCTCTCTCTCTCTCTCTCTCTCTCTCTCTCTCTCTCTCTCTCTCTCTCTCTCTCTCTCTCTCTCTCTCTCTCTCTCTCTCTCTCTCTCTCTCTCTCTCTCTCTCTCTCTCTCTCTCTCTCTCTCTCTCTCTCTCTCTCTCTCTCTCTCTCTCTCTCTCTCTCTCTCTCTCTCTCTCTCTCTCTCTCTCTCTCTCTCTCTCTCTCTCTCTCTCTCTCTCTCTCTCTCTCTCTCTCTCTCTCTCTCTCTCTCTCTCTCTCTCTCTCTCTCTCTCTCTCTCTCTCTCTCTCTCTCTCTCTCTCTCTCTCTCTCTCTCTCTCTCTCTCTCTCTCTCTCTCTCTCTCTCTCTCTCTCTCTCTCTCTCTCTCTCTCTCTCTCTCTCTCTCTCTCTCTCTCTCTCTCTCTCTCTCTCGCTCTCGCTCTCTCGCTCTCGCCTCGCCTCGCTCTCGCCTCGCTCTCGCTCTCGCTCTCGCTCTCGCCTCGCTCTCGCTCTCGCTCTCGCCTCTCTCGCTCTCTCTCGCTCTCTCTCGCTCTCTCTCGCTCTCTCTCTTTTCTCTCTTTTTCTCTCTGCTCTCTTTTTCTCTCTTTCCTCTCTTTCTTTTTCTCTGCTCTTTCTCTTTCTCTCTCTTCTCTCTCTTTCTCTCTCTTTCTCTCTCTTCTCTCTCTTTCTCTCTCTTCTCTCTCTTTCTCTCTCTTTCTCTCTCTCTCTCTCTCTCTCTCTCTCTCTCTCTCTTTCTCTCTCTCTCTCTCTCTCTCGCTCTGCCTCTCATGGTACGGTGTGTTTTTTTCTTTTACTCGGAAGCAACCATGGCAAGGCTATTTCAAGAATGCTGCATGGCATGGGAATATTACCGGCCCCAAAAAACTAGCATTGCAGGCTTTTTATCTTGTGCTTTGTTGGCTTCATTAGCTGTTTTGGCCCTGCTTCCATTCATGCCATTCTGAAACATGGAAACTGATAAACTTGATTATTTATTGATTTAGTTTGGGGTGTCAAAATCTGAGGTTTAGGCTGCCAAAACTGATCAAATCTGGGTATGACTTTCAATGTAAAATTTACAATTTCAAGATACTGTGAGGGGTTACCTGACCCCTTCAGTGCGCGTGTTAACGATAAAATGCTCTAAAAATTTGGTCAGATGAAGCTAATGGACTACGAAACTGGATTGAAAAACCCACACGTACCTGGCTAAAATTTCGTACAAAAGAAATAGGCGGATCCAGGAGTCTCCAATAGGATGGGGTGTGGGCACATGAGGAGGTGGAAGGCGCTATCTTGACAAGGGGGGTGCCACTTTTGGGCGGAAAATATTATCAGGTGGGCACCAGGTCTTATCGCGGGAGCGCTGATACTCTCGTCCTAGGAGGAAGCGGCATTTTAGGGGGCGCCGGGGTTGATGGAGGGGGATACTCAGTGGCGGCGCTTGCACATTATGACAGCCTAGGCACGATTGGCTTAGAGGCAAGGACGTCGCCCAGGCTTTTTACCTGATAGTGGACAGGGGTGATTCCAGCAGGCCGGCTGGGAGAAGGGCAAGCCCAAGTCGATGAGCGAAAATAATATTTATGTTTAAATGTTTAATGTCATACAAATTGAAGAAGAAAAAATATAAAAACATATGTCGGTGGATCGTGGAAACGGTTATGCGGCAGTATATGAAGGTACAAGGCAAAGTTCAAAAAGGATAGTTAGGTAGGTGAATAAGCCGGGAAGGACAAGGTACTCACGCGAGCTTCCCATTTCAAGGACAGCCTTGGCACTTCATTGTTTATGACGTCTAATTTCTCGCTGTACGATCGATTTGTGAACGGATTTTTTTAATTTCATCCGCCAGATTTTGTGCCATGACTCACGTTCCTCATAAGGGTTTCACAAATTAGATATCTCGCTAATAATTGCCAAGCAACTCTCCCGCACTAGAGAAGGCTAGACATCCGCGAATACAAGAATGTCAATAAAAGAATCCGCTGTAATCAAGGTCCTAAGGGGCAGCATCGCACGTGCTAGCTCCTAAGGCAAACTTGGGCTGCTTATTTTACAAGCCAGTACTCGCGTCCGAATGAATGAGGCATTAGAGGTGTCAATCAAAAAGCACACGTCAGGTTTGCCACGGTGTTAGGCAGATTCAGCGAAATCGCGAAGTGCCTAATATATCACATTTGCTGACGGTAAGAGCTGCGAACGTGGATTCTCAAAGATGCAAATTATCGGCTCTTTGAGTCACTGATCTGAAAAAGGAATATTCTCTGCAACTTAAACATCGAGTCAAATCATAATTATTCCACATAAGATACATACCTACTTCGACATTTAAAAGTGGCTAGGCACTGCCTAATGTGCCTCTATGGCACCGCCGCCACTGGGGATACTCCTGCCCTGTCGCCTGGATTCGTCTATGAAACAGGACACCAGTGTGAAGTGTTTGACTGTGCGCGATATAGCCAAGACGCTGAAGTGTCCTAAAACCCTAATACACACGTGTTTGACTGTAGATTTAACTCTGAAAGTGTTGTGACGTCTGTGCCTGGTCACCAGAACATGTCGCTGCACGCTGTGCGGTTCCGGTTCGACGGCGAGCCGGTGACGGAAATGGACACGCCGCAGTCGATGTCGATGGAGGACGGCGACGCCATCGAGGTGTTCCAGCAGCAGACTGGCGGGGCGTGACTGCCAGCCCTCACTCAGACTGGTGCGATTAGTGCGGTGATGCTGCTCCGCCGTTCACGTTGTCGCTGAGAGGCGCCACAGTTGGTAGGGAGAGAGGGTGGTATGGGAATGAGCTGGGACGCCGCTCTTGAGCTTGGTGAGGTGGCCTGGCTCCAGGAGATGCCCAGCAGACGCCGGTGGAAGACGCCGAGTCTTGTGATTGCCCGCAGAAGTGGTGGCTGAGTGAGGTGCCGGTAGATTCGGGAGATGGAGGCTGAGGCGACGTGCGGGTTGTGTTGCGAAAACAATGTTCTGCAGCCTGGTATGTTGGCGTGGCGCTCAAACTGGCTAATGCGGATGCCAGTGTGTCTGTGAGGGGCGGCTTGTGTTCTCAAACCGGGCACTGTTTCGGAATAGAGCGCTGCAGCGTCGCTGGCGGTGTCTTGAACTCGTGCTGCTGTGCCGCCGAAAACACTGCCAGCATTGGAACCGCGAATCACCTCAAGTCTGAACATGCTGACGTTGTCGGGGAACAGATTCTTTCGGAAAGGTTTGCGCTCACTGTGTTCGAGTATGCTGTGGCTAGCCGTGCATAATGGTGCATAGCCGTGCATAAAATCCTTCCACCTAAGTGTTTCGGTTGTTTTGTGGCAATGAGCGTATCGCAGCGGGACCTGGTCTGACCAGGGCGTAGTGAGCACGCTGTTACAGATGTGTCCTGGTGCGCAAACAGCAAAATGGGTTTGGGATGGACTTGTGGCAGCCGATGTTTCACCTCATGAATAGTTTCCCATCGCTTTGGTGCCGGCGTGCGTTACTGATGCGGAAAATACATTTCATCCATTCATTTTTTCACGTCGTAACTTTCATCTTCTCGAGCAAACTCGCAACTCTGCGTGTAACTAGTGAGGCCCGTACATTTACTTCGGAAATGTATTAAATGAGACATTTTACCAGCTGCGTGTCTAAACATCTCTACTAGACTACTCTAGACTCTGCCCTGGGATTCTCAGGATGTCGCAACTTACCATATCCGAGCATCTACAAACGCGGAGTTGGTCATGTTTGGTTGTGCAGACTCTCTTGCATGTTGAACCGCGATTCAAGCCTAAATCCGAAGGATGTTGGTGCGGAAGATGCCGAAGACGGCACAGTCTTTGCATATAGGTTCATATATACTATATCAGGCTCTAGTTATGGTTTCGTCGTGGTAAAGAGTGCCCTGAGTGTTGACAAAACATGTTTGCAGCGCAGGTCATTTGTTTGACTGAATAACCTCCGAAGTAACAAGTGGATTTGGAAGAAAAAGCGCCTAAGGAAGATAATGGAGAGGAAATTTATAACAAACCGATGAAAGCCACCAGAATCCAATGCGAGCCATGGTATTCGGATTTCACAGAGGCCTCTCATCTAGCAAAGCTTGTTAAACGATTCCAAAAGTCCCTGCATTTGCTTTACTGGTTACCTCAATGCCTAATTGTTTCAACCAGGCAGGTTGGCAGTTTTCACCACCGATTTTGTTTTGACCGGTTTTTACTGACTTAACTGTCAAGAGGCGAAGGCACAGAGGTCCTGTCAGAAACTATTTTCGATGGTGTCAACATCTGCTGTTTGAAGCTTCTGATGGCTTAAGATGTCGGCGCATGACGTTTTGGAATCACTGGTTTTCGATTTGATACTTATTATTTAGTCTAGGGGAATACGGGAAATACAAGAGTCGTCACTCAGTCGTTTAGCCAGGTAAAACAATCACGAGTTCCTGGATAATTTTGCATGAAGATTGTTAAGATGCTGCTTTGAGTATAACAATTCCTAGGCTGTGTTCACGAGGCTGTCAAGCTGTCTGATACGACATGCAGGATAGTGCAGCATTTTAACCCTCGCCCCGGTGAGGGGTGTTTGAACACTCCTCGGGTTTTTCCGACGGCACCAAAATAACGGCAGCGCGAAGCGCCGCCGTAGTACGGCGTACCGAACAAACGACGGCGCCAAGTACGGTGGCGCTTTGCGCCGCCGTACTGTGCGCACCTTATCCTTGATCAATTCCGCAACGTACCTCACAATTTTAAGGTTGGGTCATCTCAAGTCAGGTCACCAGTGCAGGTCAAGTGACCTCAACTCCAGAAATGTTTAAGGTGGCATAAGTAAGAAACGGGTGAATCTATTGAAGCTTATAACACATTAGGGACCTACCGAGTGCTGCAAAATATGTTTCGGGGAAAATCTGAGCTTTTTCAATATTTTTGTGTGACTTTTATGTCATTAGATAACTTTCCCCATGTTTTTCTATGGGAGAGTTCACCTCGTGACCTGGCCTCAGGTCACCAATTTGAGAAATCCCGGAGATACATTTTGTAAACCCTGCAGGGGTCATCAAGTGTAAAAAGTTTCAAATCGATCGTCCTAGAAATGCAGCCATGGTAGAGCTCAAAAGTTGAAGTGAGGTGACCTTGTTTGACCTGACATAGTGTGTCCCGAGGTAAAACAAAATCAGGGATGGTGGGAAAATATGGGGTGAGGTAGACATTTCAACGATGGTGCTGCGCCTCTTCTTTTTCGCTATTCTGAAAAAATATTAGGGGCCGGGGCCATTGATGCCCCCATGGGTCGCCATCTCAGGGGATGGGGACTTAACACGCGCATTGACGGGGGTCTGAGCCACCTTTGCATTGACGGGGGCGGGTACCCGCCCCTAAGATCTCGAGAACCACGGTAGGTAGCGAAAAACGGTAAACGGCGTTGGGCTGCCCATCCACTTCTCCATCGAAAACATTTGAATCATTTTTTTGTCAGGTCACATTTAAGGTCACGAGAGGTCAAAACACGCCCGTCATAGGGATAACATGTAAATTCAGTTTTTCGGCTATTACATCTGAACAAGTAAAGATAGAGCAAAACGACTTAAACTGTATGAATCCTCTCAGCAAGCCGAATCGAATGATATATAATTTGACCTTGCTAGGTCAAATCAAGGATTTGACCTGACCTGAGGTCAGGTCAAATCCTTACTGAGTTATTCCGTAAAAATAATTTTTCCCATGTATTTCCTATGGAGAGGTCATGCCTCGTACCTGACCTTAGGTCATCGATATCAAAAATACCGGAACATATTTTAGAGAACTCGGTGGGGCCATTATGTGATATGAGTTTCAATCGGATAAGTTCACCCTGCTCCGACTTATGTTATCTTAAACTTTTTTGAGGTCGGGTCACTTGACCTGTACTGGTGACCTAACCTTGAAATTTTCACAAAAGTTGTAAAAATGATGAGGGAAAAGGCATACCAAGTACGGCGGCGCGCAGCGCCGCCGTTTTTCTACTATTTCCGAAAAACCCGAGGGGGCGGGTACCCGCCCCCCCCGTCAATGCGCGTGTTAAGGACCCCCTCCACTGCGCGTTCGCGCAATACCACTCTCCACTGCGTGTGCACGCTCCACATACCAGGGCAAATTTTATGCCGACTGTCTCCCTCCACCAAAAAGGTTCCACCGCCAATGGGGTATGGGCGGAACCAGGGGGTCAGGTGCCCCCTCCCCGATTGGCCCTCGGTGCCCCCGTAAAAAATCGATGGCGGTCCCCTGAAATGGGGACAACCCCCCCCAGGATGCAAATATCGGCGCCCACCGATAGAATTTTGCGCCCACCTGATCGGCTTTACCGGCCAAAAGTGGCGCCCCCTGGTCTGGATGATGCCCCGATGGGCAATCCTGGATCCGCCTATGCACTGGGGTGTCGTTGAAGTTTATGCCTCCTACTCTTGTGCTGGTACCGACGCCCATGATAATAGGGCGTGGCATCTGCGTACGCGTCGCAAGCCTTGGATCCAAAGGGGGGCAAAAGGGGTAGGTGCCCCCTCAAAGACCCTCAGCGCACCCTGAAGTCATAGCGCCACCTGAAAGGTCGATGGTGCACGCTGAAATGTCGCTTCCTACACTCCCCCACCCAGATTTAACCTTCGCCCGGGTGGGGGTGTCTTTTAGACCCCCATCGGGTTTTTTTCGAAGTGATAAAAAACGGCGGCGCTCAGCGCGGCCAAACTTGGTCTAGCTGTTCCTTCATCATTTTTACATCTTTCCTGAAAAATTTAGCCCAAGGTCCTATCAGGTCAGGTCACCAGACCAGGTGAAGTGACCTCACCTCAAAAATGCTTAGGACCGCATAACTAAAAGAAGGGTTAATCGATCAAGTTCAAACTTATACCACATATTGGGCCCACCAGGAGCTACAACATTTGTTCCGGGATTTTTGATATTGTTGACCTAAGGTCATGTGCAGATCATGACCTCTCCATTGTAAATACATGGGGAAAATCACGAAATGAGCTTTTCTCAGTAAATATGGATGGAATCAACTGCAAACATCGGTTACGATTTGATCTTAGCCCATTTCTGAAGTTTATGCCAAAAATTTTGAGTTGTGACCTTTAAAATGTCACTTTAGGTCAAATAAGCATTTTTTGGTGTTTTACTCTATAAATTTAGAATAAACCAAGATAGAACTTTTATTTTGTCACCAAAGTGTTTATATAGTCACTGCAAGTCAAATGATATACATCATGACTATACTAGGTCAAGTTGGGTCAGACCATTGACCTGTGTCAGGTCAAATTCTTAAATTTGACCTGGCATAGCAATATTATATATCATTCGATTTGTATTGACGAGAGGATTGCAATGGTGCATCAACTATGGCTGTATCTTGTTTGGTTTGGAAGTTATTAGCGAAAAAGGAAACGCCCTTATGCATGGGTGGCTATGGACATTCCCAAGAATTTGCCCAATATTCAGTGACGTGTAGCTCCCTAGACTTTGACCTGACACGAAAATGAATGCCACTGCAATGAAAGAGCAACTCAAGAGCTTTCGAATGGTCTTTAAAAAATGTTTCTAGCTATCATAGTTTCTGAGATATATGAGGTTTTCTTAGTTCACCTCATATTAGCGATTTTGACCTATTTTGACCTCTGGTGACCTTAATATTGACCTGACAAGAAAAATGACCGAAATATTTTCGATATCATTTTTGAAGAACTTTCGATTGCCGTTTTGCGCTTTTTTCTAGCTCTCTTAGTTTTTGAGATCGTGGGGGTTCTTTTTAGCCCCCCCCACCAGGGCGAAGGTGGCTCGTACCCGCCACCGGGGCAAGGGTTAAAAATGGCCGTCCACCCATAGGCGGATCCAGGGGGGCAAAGGGACACGTGCCCCCATCGACCCTCGGCGTCCCCTGAAATGGTCACGGTGCCCCCCTGAATGTCGCTTCCCACCCCCCTCCTCCCAAGATGCGAAAATCAGCGCACACCGATAGGGTTTGGTGCCCACCTGATAGGTTTTGCCGGTCAAAAGTGCTGCCCCCTGGTCCGGATGGCGCCCCCCACCCCGGAAGGGGCCCCCCGATCGGCAATCCTGGATCCGCTTATATGCGTCCACCTGATAGGTTTTATCGGCCAACAGGGGCCCCCTGGTCCAAATGGCATTTCTGGTAAAGTGCCCCCCGAATAGTAATCCTGGGTCCGCCTATGTCGTCAAGGCAACATAGCTTCTAACCGTGTGTACGCTCTCGCATCATCTCTCCAGCCACCATAATTTGTGCTGACACCTAGCAGCTATTGAGTCGTTCACGAAGTGGCTGACATCTACCGAGCACATGTAGAACTACTGCGGCGAAATCAGCCAATCCGCGCTCGCAGTAATTAGTGGACAGTCGCGCGTTTTCCCGACGAGTGGACGTGTTTCTGGTGATAATAGCTGTGAAGCGTTTTTTGAATTTACGATAGTAGGGTAATTGAATGAAGGAGTAAACGCTTATCGCAGTCGATTGGCTCTCAGGTCAACCATAACCACGTAAGTAGAAGAATCGTTCTCTGTTTTTGCTCAGGGGAAAGTGCCATCTTGTGCCGGATTCGTCAGATGAAATTATGGCGGCGTCCGATGGGTGACCGGAGCAAGCCTAGCCACCTGGGGGCGCGAGGGTAAGGTTTCAAAATTTTGCGTGATAAGGAAGGGTGGGATATTTGGACTTTGTTGCCCAAATTCTGTTTCACAGTTTGTCTAGTTGTTTGATCACGTGTACAATGGTTTGGTACGCAGGAATGCCCAACACTTTTATTTTGGGTTGGATAGATGTGAGGAAAGCGAACTGATCATAGCACCCAAATCATCATTTGATTTAGGTACCCCATGTATATTTGCATATTGTTTTTTCATTTGATTTCTACATATGTGGTTTTGTGTTCTTGCACTACCTTGGATAGAAATTTACTTGCCTGCTTTGAAATGCCTCAGTTCTGATCTTGGTGTTGGTTTGATACATGTTTGTATCTGGTTTTGATTTGTAAGGAAACATGACATCTTAGTTGTTTTGATTTACACCATGATATCATGTTTTTTCACTGTTTTTCAATGTCGTAGCAGAATATTTAAGTCATAATATGTGTAAATAATGCATAAAATGGTGAATATTTACACATCACGGCTTGAGAAGCTAATGCTGGGATTTCGCCAGTGTTAAAAGTGTACATTTTCCGGCAACTTTTACAAGGTATCTAGATATAGTCTATATTAACATAATTATCTTTGTTTTGATTCCCATTATTAATTCCAGTAGCTAATCATTAATGTACAAATTATGGACTGTTCACGTACCTTCACTTTTCTTGTGGCTCCATCCACCTGTTGAGCAGTCTTAAGGGTTTGTTACTAGGAGAGAAAAAGCAGGAACCCCAAAGCAAACAACACACCAGTTGCATGTTGATACAGAACTTCAAATAATTTATCTAGTATGTGTCTAGCTGGAATGTGTGTCAGCAAAGAATTTAGCTATCCTAGCTGTTATGATTTGGTGTCAGAGCATACTGTACTTTGTTTTGTACATATTGGAAAAACTTATTTGATTGAAGAGCTCCAGACCTCTAAAAAGATGGAAGGTTTGGAGAAAAACAACAGCAGCAGGTAAACGGTCCCCACACTGCATGGAAAAGAATCTACGCCAATCATCAGTGTTGGTGTATATCAAAATTGGAATCATTGCTTATGTTAGAACTAATATATGAAAGAAAAAGGAAAAATAGTTTGCTTCAGGCAAATATGTCAGAAAAATGCCATAATAACAATTATCTGCAGCTGGAATTTGCTGAAAAATGTGTTTGGGAAAAACTTCTTCATAGACTGATACAAGTAGCATGTGAGTGCGGCTATTTTGAGCTAAGCAAAATATGTTATGTCATACAATAAGGTGATCCTAAAAGGACAGAATTTTCCTTTAATTGAGGCATGTTAATTCCCTCTGTAAGATTATTTTATCACCCAACTAAAAAACATCAGAATAAGACTTCCACCAGGATTCACTTAATGTAGCTTTATTGTTTGCACAAATTCCCACATCTTCCTCTGTCAATAAACAAGCTGCCCCATACCAGGGGCCTACCAAAGAGCTGCCTACCACAAACAAGACATTGCGGAAATTTGCCACTTTGGGTTGATGCACTGAGACCATAATCTCCTAACATTCTAGGAGCTGTAGCCAAAGTATATGCACTTCAAGGTGTAAACAATGTCACTAGTAATTGAAGCTTTAAGTATAAAATTCAAGCTGCAGAATTTTTGAGGCGTAAAACAATAGATTTAGTTAAAGAAATTTGATTGTGTTTTAGATCTACTCTTTGTGTTTGAAGGCTGAGGGAAATATGTATGTATTACAGTTACCCCTTCAGTGTGCAAAACATAGCAGGCAACACAGTAAGTCGATTGAAGTACCTCAATTTGTCCCCAAAATGAGGCAAATTAGATTGATTAGGTGACATTTTCTCTTAATTGGGATATAATTTTTCCTTCCATAAAGTGTTTGTATTACCACAGTTTTAAATAGACCCAAGCAGATTTTACTTCCTTTTGTCATGATTTGTGCTAAAAGATGTGCCTACATGCCCACAATATTGAAGGAGCTGCCCCAGAGCAAAAAATGTGACAAATAGGTAGCGTCCTTATCAAGATGTCATTAACTCTTCCATGATTTGCTGACTGCCCGGCACTTAACCCGCGCCCCACCAGGGGTACGGCCCCACCTTTGCCCCACCAGGGGCATCGATAGCCCCCTCTGACTCTGAAAATATGAGGGTTAGCGGAAATTTGCAAAGTGCATTGGAAAGCCTGTGTGAATTCAGAATGAATTTTTTCACATGTTTAAGCGCTCAGGTCAATGGTTTGACCTCCAGAGGTTAACCTGGGTCACGATAGGCTATTTCCACTAAAATGTGCAATGCTTAAGAAACCTGGGCATAGTTCTCACATTATTAGAGCTCTTGAGATCTGGTAAAGTACATTTGATAGGAAAATTCTAGGGCTTTCTCTGCTATGTGAAACATAATGAGTTCCCACCTGTGGTTTGACCTCCAGATGGCACCGCTTGACCTAACATGACCTGGGGTCACAAAGGGTAAGAAAATGACCTTGCCGTATATCAAATGAAAGCCAGTGACAAGATATTCACGATGAAGGTTAATTCAGTGCTCTAGCTTGATTAGGTCAAAAGTTACCGTCAAAATAATTTTTTGACCTGTGGTGACCTGTGATGACCTCAGATAGGTCACGGAAAATATCGCCCCTACAATCCGTGAAAGGTGGCCAAGCATTTTCATCTGAGAAATCCGAACATTTGCAATCATTTTTGTGACTTTTAGATAATAAGACAGCTTTTCCCGATGCTTTTTTATGGAGAGGTCACCTCGTGACCTAACCTCACTTCACCAAATCGAAAAATCCCGAATATACATTTTGTAGACCCTGGGAGTGTCGTCAAGTATTGAAAGTTTCAACGCGATCGCCTTGGAAATGTAGCTGTGGTAGAGCTCAAAATTTGAAGTGAGAGGACTTTGGTTGACCTGGCCTGGTGACCTAACCTAGCGTGGCCTGGGGTAAATATTTCAAGGATGATGGGAAAATGATGGGGTGAGGGGTAGACCCCTCACCCGCGGTGTTGCGCCGCGTTTTTGTGGTATTCTGAAGAAAAAATCCTTAGGTGGGGCATCGGTGCCCCCGGTGGGGGTGAGGGTTAAGCAAGTTTTTGAGCCTCATATTGTCATTTAGTTTAAGATATGATTATAGGTCTAAGTAGATTCTCCGATGCAGGTGACCGGGTGCGACTGCTCGATTGCAGTGATCTCAAAATATAGGTTTTTTACTTTGAAGGCTGTAAGTAAAACAATTGTTACCGATTTTCAAAAGTCTTTCACCAATCGACGCGCTGTTGAATTCTCTCAAATGTAGCTGAGTAGAATTTTTCGGTTACAAACGGTTCTCCGGCCAGCGAGGAAAAATATGTGGGGTGGAGTTCCGAGCCCCCCCCCCTGCAGTGCGCGTGTTGTAAGACGTCGCCAACTCAGAAATAAAAAATTTTAGTAGCCAGTACTAAAGACAGCAATGAGGAAAAAATCGGACTAGTTTTTATTCATGGAGTGAAAGATTTCTTTTCAGCAGCGAGTTTAAGATTGGTTGGTACCTAGTTTTGCCGTTTCCGACACGTAAGCCCTTTCTTGTGATTAGCGATTGACAGCTAAATCCCTCAGGAGGGATTTCTGCTTAAGATGATTTTTTAAAATTCCACTACCTCTTTTAAGAGTTAGTGCAGGAGTGCCCTGCCTTACCCGTGTGACCCCACTAATAGACTCGATTAGGAAAAGATAGGGTATGTTGGTACAAAATTGAAGCTGTACCACTCCTCGCTCCATTCTGATTTCTATTTGGAATTCCGTACTCTACTGAGTATAAATGTTAGCTTATGTTTCCACGCCTGCCTCGGAAAAAATAGGCGAACTAGTGACCTTCGAGGAAGACGAGAAAACCGCCTTTTAGAGTGTTAGTGGGTTAGGTATTTGAATAAACTGAGTTTTTAACCATAAGAAGCAAAGGTAAAATTAGCAACAAAAAATATAGAAAACGACATATGGGCACAAAGTAATTGAAAACATTGTATGCGATACTGTGGTAAGAATCAATACACAATTTTGTAGTAAGTCTTCCTGTTGGGATTTATAGTTTTCAATAAACAGATTTCTGATGTGAGCTTTTAACTTTTCTTTCAATATTGGTACCTGGCTAATGTCTGGAAAAAATAGGCATATCATCTGATTCCAAGCCTTTAGAGCTGAATGCCACAACGCAAATTGTCTGTACTTTGTCTTTGCCAATGGAACGTGAAAATGCTGTGCAGGTCTTGTATTGCTGGGATATGATGTTCGAACAGTGACAAAATAGCTCATGGGTTTTGAGTGATCTATGGTTTTGGCTAATAAAAGCATCCTCTGATCAAGTATCATATCAGAAAGCTTAATTTAAACTCAATAAACAAGTCGTTAATGGGATAAAAGAAGGGCTTTTTATCTATTATTTGCACACCTCTTTTTAAACCTAACAAGTTTCCCTATTTTGGTAGGATAGTTGCTTTCTCAAACAACAGCGTCGAAGGGGGCTCCATGAAAAGGCTTACCCCCCCCAACCGAAAATGCATCCGCCACCGCTGTGTGGTGGCCACTGGGCGGCGGCTTGCCTGTGCTGCAACGGCTGCTGTTGTTGCAGGTGCTGGTCGGCAGCTGAGAATGTCGCGCGGCGGCCCCTCGGACTCGGCCGCCATCGTCTACCCCCCGGTTGCCGCGAAATCACCGAGGACCTCGGACCCGATGAACTCATCCGCCGTCTCAAGGTGAGCCTGGCTTTCAGTCTCAGCTTTAATGCGACACGAAATATCTGTGAGGAAAGACTGATTCTCAAGGTGGGAGGGCGACCTTACAGAACGTGATTGCACGGAAACAAATAAGAACTGCATGTGCTTAATCTTCGCCCGGGTGGGGGTCTTTTTAGACCCCCCATTGGGTTTTTCCCAAGTGACCAAAAAACGGTGGCGCGCTGCGCCGCCAAACTTTGTCTAGCTCTTCCTTTATCATTTGTACATCTTTCCTGAACATTTTTAGCTCAAGATCATATCAGGTCAGGTCACCAGGCCAGGTGAAGTGACCTAAAAAACGCATAACTAAAAAGGGTCAATTGATCAAGTTGAATCTCATACCACATAGGCGGCCCACCAGGAGCTACAACATATGTTCCGGGATTTTCGATATTGGTGATCTAAGGTCATGTAGAGCATGACCTCCCCATTGCAAATGCATGGGGGAAATCACGAATGAGCTTTTCTCAGTAAGTATGCATGGAATCAAGTTCATATATCGGTTAGGACTTGCTCTTAGCCCAGCTTTGAAGTTGATACCAAAAATTTTGGCCTGCAGCCTTTGAAGGTCACCTAAGGGCAAATAAACATTTTTCGGCGTTTTACTCTATAAATTTTGAATAAACAAAGATAGAACTTTTATTTTGTCACCGAAGTGTTTGTATGGTCACTGCAAGTCAAATGGTATACACCATGACTATACCAGGTCAAGTTGGGTCAAAACGTTGACCTGGGTCAGGTCAAATTTTGAATTGGACCTGGCATAGCAATATCATATATCATTAGATTCGTATTGACGAGAGAATTGCAATGGCGCATCAACTATGGCTGTATCTTGCTTGGTTTGGAAGTTATTAGGGGAAAGGAAACGCCCTTATGCATGGGCGGCTATGAACATTCTCAAGAACATTCCCAATGTTCAGTGACCTGCACCTCCCTAGGCTTTGACCTGACCCGAAAATCATTGGCGCTCTAATGAAAGAGCAACTCAAGAGCTTTCGAATGGTGTTTAAAAATTTTTCTAGCTATCTTAGTTTCTGAGATAAATGAGGTTTTCGGAGTACACCTCATATTAGCAATTTTGACCTCTGGTGACTTTGATATTGACCCGACGAGAAAAATGACTAAAGTATTTTCGATATCATTTTTTAAGAGCTTTCGATTGCTGTTTTGCGTTTTTCTAGCTCTCTTAGTTTTTGAGATCGTGGGGGTCTTTTTTGACCCCCCAACAGGGCGAGGGGGCGTGTACCCGCCACTGGGGTAAGGGTTAACACCCGCACTGAAGAGGTGCCTGGCACTAACGCACACTGGAGAGGCCTGGTAGGCCCCCCTAAGATCTCGGAAACTAAGAGGCGTAGAAAAACTGGCTGGTGGGTGGGTGACAGTTTTGGTGATCTACATCATAGGGAATTTTTATTGACTTAGGTCGATATCTTCAAGGTCAAACGAGGTCATAAAGGTAAAATCTTGGCAATACTAGGAACCTTTTGGGAAATGCCATAATTATGGGGGAGGAAGACGGAATAAGCGTAAGGCGGACCAGAGTCATAGAGGGAAGGTCTCAAATAATATTTTTTGCAATTTCGGGGTCAAGGTCATTGACTTATGAGGTCACAATATGGCATGCTACCTATAATGTACACCATAACTGGAAATATGACAACTGTTTAGCGGCAAATGAGGATTTACCTTTACCCATGATCTTCGACCTTGACCTTTACATTGAGCTACCTTGTTGAGTCAACTATGACGTCATAGCATAATACACGTCAAATCTGGCAACGCCATTTGACCGGAAGCGTTGAGGTCAATGACGTGGAAAGTACTGACCTGACCTTGACCTGTGACCTTTGACCCTGACCTTCATGTGAGGTGCCCTTGACATATCGTCCCGGTTATATGGCGTTATGACGTCACCACTCAGTCTCTAATACAGGAGAGAGAGAGAGAAATGGGATAATTATGGGGGAGGAAGACGGAATAAGCGTAAGGCGGACCAGAGTCATAGAGGGAAGGTCTCAAATAATATTTTTTTGCAATTTCAGGGTCAAGGTCATTGACTTATGAGGTCACAATATGGCATGCTACCTATAATGTACACCATAACTGGAAATATGACAACTGTTTAGCGGCAAATGAGGATTTACCTTTACCCATGATCTTCGACCTTGACCTTTACATTGATCTACCTTGTTGAGTCAACTATGACGTCATAGCATAATACACGTCAAATCTGGCAACGCCTTTTTACCGGAAGCGTTGAGGTCAATGACGTGGAAAGTACTGACCTGGCCTTGACCTGTGACCTTTGACCCTGACCTTCATGTGAGGTGCCCTTGACATATCGTCCCGGTTATATGGCGTTATGACGTCAACACTCAGTCTCCAATACAGGAGAGAGAGAGAGAGAGAGAGAGAGAGAGAGAGAGAGAGAGAGAGAGAGAGAGAGAGAAAAAAAGAGAAGAAGAGAGAGAAAAGAAAGCGAGAGAGCATGAAGGCACCCCTGACCTTCATGTGAGGTGCCCTTGACATATCGTCCCGGTTATATGGCGTTATGACGTCAACACTCAGTCTCCAATACAGGAGAGAGAGAGAGAGAGAGAGAGAGAGAGAGAGAGAGAGAGAGAGAGAGAGAGAGAGAGAGAGAGAGAGAGAGAGAGAGAGAGAGAGAGAGAGAGAGAGAGAGAGAGAGAGAGAGAGAGAGAGAGAGAGAGAGAGAGAGAGAGAGAGAGAGGGGGGGTCAGTGAACGGCATCCGACACTGCGTTCAAACGACCGTCACCTCACCGCAGCTGCCGGATGGCGGTCCTCTGAACCACGACCCACGCCGGCTGGTGGGTTTCATCTGGCGGCTGGGCCGCCTCTGCCCGGAGCCGGACCCGATATGGCATCGCGCCGAGCGCCGGAATCATCGTCATTACCACGGTCATGCACTTGGTCTTAAGTCTCCTGTGCTTTGAAAACAAGCGGGGTGTCATTTCTCACAGGTATTGCTTAGACCGTAATAATATTTTTCCTTGATAATTATTGGCAAAGAAAATGTAAATCGGAGACATTTTGACCTTATTGATATAGTATTTTTCGACATATTTGACACAATTTATTTTTCAGATTGCTCAGCGTAGCACAGATTCTTTCTGTTTTAGAGGGTACATACGTTACACCCGACACATCCGCCACTTGACATGACCCGTCAGAACCAATAAACTGTTTCTCCAACAACATATGTCAGGCGACTTGTTCATTCATGTTGGCGCACACATCGCCTACGTGACACACTGCGTTCAGTGTTTATTGAATTTAAATTAAACTTTCTGATATGATACTTGATCAGAGGATGCTTATGTTAGCCAAAATCCTAGATCACTCACAACCATGAGCTATTTTGTCACTTTTCGAACATCATATCCCAGCAATACAAAACTAGCTCAGCATTTTCACGTTCCATCGGCAAAGTCAAATTACAGACAATTTGCATTGTGGCATTCAGCTCTAAAGGCTTGGAATCAGATGATAGGCCTATTTTTTCCAGACATTAGCTAGGTACCAACATTGAAAGAAAAGTGAAAAGCTCACATCAGAAATCGATTTATTGAAAACTACAAATCGCAACAGGAAGACTGACTACAAAATTGTGTATTGATTCTTACAACAGTATCGTATGCAATGTTTTCAATTACTTTGTGCCCATATGTCGTTTTCTATATTTTTGTTGCTCATTTTGCCATTGCTTCTAATGGTTAAGAACTCAGTTTATTCAAATACCTAACCCACTAGCACCCTAAAAGATAGTTTTCTCGTCTTCCTCGAAGGTCACTAGTTCGCCTATTTTTCCGAGGCAGGCGTGGGAACATAAGCTAACATTTATACTCAGTAGATTACGGAATCCCAAATAGAAATCAGAATGGAGCGGGGAGTGGTGCAGCTTCAATTTTGTACCAACATATCCTATCTTTTCCTAATGGAGTCATATTAGTGGGGTCACACGGGTAAGGCAGGGCACCCTTGCACTAACTATTAAACAAGTAGTGGAATTAAAAAAATCATCTTAAGCAGAAATTCCTTCTGAGGGATTTAGCTATCAATTGCTAATCACGAGAATGGGCTTACGTGTCGGCAACGGCAAAACTAGGTACCAACCAATCTTAAACTCGCTGCTGAAAAGAAATCTTTCACTCATGAATAAAACTAGTCCGATTTTGCCTCATTACTGTCTTTAGTACTGTCTACTGAAAATTTTTATTTCTGAGTTGGCGACGTCTTACAACATGCGCACTGCAGCGAGGGGGCTGGGAACCCCACCCCACATATTTTTCCTCGCTGGCCGGAGAACCGTTTGCAACCGAAAAACTCTACTCAGCTACATTTGAGAGAATTCAACGGCGCGTCGATTGGTGAAAGACTTTTGAAAATCGGTAACAATTGTTTTTCTTACAGACCTTCAAAGTAAAAAAAACATATTTTGAGATCACTGCAATCGAGGAGTTGCACCCGTTCACCTGCATCGGAGAATCTACTTAGACCTATAATCATATTTTAAACTAAATGACAAAATGAGGCTCAAAAACTTGCTTAGCCCTCACCCCACCGGGGGGCATCGATGCCCCACCTAAGGTTTTTTTCTTGAGAATACCAGAAAAAAGCGGTGCAACCCCGCGTTTGAGGGGTCTACCCCTCGGCCCATCATTTCCCCACCATCCTTGAAATATTTTACCCCAGGCCACACTAGGTTAGGTCACCAGGCCAGGTCAACCAAAGTCCCCTCACTTCAAATTTTGAGCTCTACAGCAGCTACATTTCTAAGGCGATCGCGTTGAAACTTTCAATACTTGACGACACTCCCAGAGTCTACAAAATGTATGTTCGGGATTTTTCGATTTGGTGAACTGAGATCAGGTCACGAGGTGACCTCTCCATAAAAAAGCATGGGGAAAAGCTGTCTTATTATCTAAAAGTCACAAAAATGATTGCAAATGTTAAGTTCCCTCAGAAAAAAACATACTTGACCACCTTTCACGGATTGCGGGGACGATATTTTCCTTGTGACCTATCTGAGGTCATCACAGGTCACCAGGGGCCAAAAACAGTATTTTGATAATAACTTTTGACCTAATCAAGCTAGAGCACTGAATTAACCTTCACCGTGTATATCTCGTCACTAGCTTTCATTTGATATACGGCAAGGTCACTTTATAACATTTCGTGACCTCAGATCATTTTAGGTCAAGCGGTGCCATCTGGAGGTCAAACCACTGGTGGGAACTCATTATGTTTCACATAGCGGAGAAAGTCCTATAATTTTCTTATCTAATTTACTTTGCCAGATCTCGAGAGCTCTAATAACGTGAGAGCTATGCCCAGGTTTCTTAAGCACTGCACATTTTAGTGGAAATAGCCTATCGTGACCTTACTTGACCTCTGGAGGTCAAACTATTGACCTGAGCGCTTAAACATGTGAAGAAATTCATTCTGAATTCACATAAGCTTTCCAATGCACTTTGAAAATTTGCGCTAACCCTCATATTTTCGGAGTTAGAGGGGCTATCGATGCCCCTTGTGGGGCAAAGGTGGGGCGGTACCCCCGGTGGGGCGCGGGGTTAAGTGCCGGGCAGTCAGCAAATCATGGAAGAGTTAATGATATCTTGGTAAGGACGCTACCTATTTGTCAGGACGAAGTGGGATGGATTCTAACAAGTTGTCCCATACTGACCTCTAATGTCATGACGCCTGTCTGGTTGCTGACTGACGCAATAGCGTAGCTTGGCCTGCCACTGGCTAACTATGATTCATTTCAGCGGACAGACGGATGAGCTGCAACCGCTTTCCTATTTAGAGAAATCAAGACCTTGACCCAATATCCATCTGCCCTCGGAAAATACTGGGTCCGCCTCTGTGAGACACACTCTGACCTGCAGGGTCGTAAAGCTTGGAATGCATAGCGCACCACGGCTTATAGCCAATGCACGGTGGCGAATATTGCCATGTAGCCTGCATTTAATCAATGGCTTTACATTTCGCAATCGCGCTGCCGCTCCAGTTCACCTGCACTGTAGAATGAGTGGTGACGTAATAACGTCAGATAACCATTGTATATGTCAAGATTACCCTACATGAATGTCAAGGCCAAAGGTCACAGGTCAAGGTCATTGACCCCACTAGTCCGTTCAAATAACATTATTCAGTTTGAGGTATGTTATATGACTTCATAGTTAAGGCCAATCAATGGCAAGTGGCGAATATGTCGATTTAGCCTGCATTTATTCTAGAAACCGAAGTTCTGTGTTCTGGACAAAATTCAAGCCATACAACTCAGAATTTCCTATATTTTTCGAAACTGGGCATACTTCTTTGCTTTAACCCACGCCCCACCGGGGGTCTGGGGCCACCTTCGCCCCACCGAGGGAGGGGCATCGATGGCCACCCCTCTAACTCCGAAAATTATGAGGGTTAGCGCAAATCTGCAAAGTGTGTTAGAAAGCTCGTGTGAATTCAGTTTGGTTTTACTTTGCATATTCTAACGCTCAGGTCGATTGTTTTTAGCTCCAGAGGTCAAGTTGGGTCACGATAAGCTATTTCCACTAAAATATGCCATTCCTAAGAAAATTTTCGTTCTGCCGTCTTCTCGAATTCGGTTAGTCCTTTTCCGTCCTGGAAGTTACAGCTCATGGACATTCCCGTAACGTCCTTGTTCGTTTCTTCGCGGCGAAGAGCTCGGAAAGTGATTCGCCTTCCTCAATCCCGAATAAGTCGTAGAAAAAATGTTGTCCCATCCCGTTGCATTACATATTCTCTCCATTATTTCCATTCAATGTCAGGCTTACCAGACTAATACCTTTACTGGCCCCCTCAGTGCAAGATAAACTAAAACATTTGCGACCTATTAGATGCAGTTCCTTAGGTCACAAGCTCTGGCCTAGGACAGTATTGACAGATGGTCTCCCTAAACAGTGACTACAAATGCCTGTTCATATTTGAATTATCGTGTAAAACATCGACGGGGTGCACATCGACAGACTGAAAAGGAATACAATAGGGCAGGATGTGCTGAGTTCTGTCTAGGGAGGGGTCGCTAGGGGCGGGAGGTATGGGGCGTTGCGGGATTTTGTGCGTCTGCACAAATTTTACTCTATTCTGTCAAAGTGTCTGCATTGTGAAGTGCTCTGACAAAGAGACGGCGTTGGGATTAGCTGCTAACCACAACTCGTCCAGTTTAAGTAGAACCTTTTTGCTTCTTCTGTATGTGTTTATTTCTTTGATGAGACGAATACAGTGTTCTCCGGCCTTCTGAAAAACTTGTTACGCTTTCCAGATACCCACATAGAGGCGATACCGTTTTGCTCGTCTTTTAGTGCAGTGGCTCCCAGCCCTCACGGTGTCTGGACCCGTGTTTTATTAGGACCCTACATGATGCTAACCAAATACTGATGATCCTAAAAATGAATACTGATTTGTGAAGAAATAGGGTTGATTGTTTATAAGTGTCTGGACTGCACCTGCTTTGTACTTACACTCTTTCCTTGAAACATGGTTGTTCAGAAGGGAAATGCAAATGTAAGGGGTGAATGTATTTGTTCCATTTTCTCCGTTTCAATTTGGAACTCTGTTCCGGGAACCTTGCTATGCATGTAAGCGATGTAGGTGCTCATGCTGCCTCCTAGTTTCGTCCCCAAGCTCCCTCCGAAGACCTGGTGTCAGATGTTGCCCTGTATTCCCCTTGTTAGCAGCCACGACCGCGTGACAGCAACACCACCCGCTGCTCCATCACCTCCCCGCCACGCCAAACGGAGAGGGCGCGCCTTATGGCATGGTCGCCAGCCACACCCCAAGCTCCCGCGCTAAATCTGCGAAAAAGCTACCTTTAATTTTTAAACACATAAGCAGCTCCTAACATATGCTATGCTTACCTAAACCACAGTCACATCCGATTAAACAATACAATCGGATTTATTACAATACTTACCCCCGTGTATACCTGACCGATACCTGCCTAACTCCGACAAGCTCAAGGAGAGCTCACCAGCGAAAAAATATCTGCCAGAAAAGGCCTACCCCGTGCTATGGCATGTCACTGTTCGGCCTGAAACCCCTCCCCCGTGATATCATTTATAAACAGCCGCATATTGGTTTGAGTAAGATGATTTATTTGTGCCTCCTTAGCCATATTAGGCTATTTGTTCACAAAGACCTAAAGGGAAAACCAAGTTAAAAACGAATTAACGACTATCCCATATGGGCTTCAAAGAATACAGGTCTTAATTAAGACTATTACACTCTCCAATCCTCCGAGGTCTCGGCACATATCCAACTGGTCCCGGCAAAGTCCCGGCGGAGAACAGCATCAGGTCCCGGCGCCGGGACGCCGGGATCAAAAGTAGAACCTCTAGTATCGGCCCACTTGAGATAAGCGGCACCGCATCCTAAATGGTTCCACGGTGTCAGCAGGTTGTGCGACTCGGAGTCAGAGTCGGAGTTTAACTCAAATTCCGACTCCTTCGACTCTGAGTTGAGTTGAGTAAAACAAATTAGACAGGTGAGTTGAGTTGAGTCGGTCACACCTTGCAATGAGTTGAGTTGAGTTGTGAAGACCGCGAGTCAAATGAGTTGACGAAAAAGTTGACTTTGTATGTAAATATGTTCAATAAGTTTTAATTTGCCTACCTTTTACAAACCTCTTTTGAATACCTTTACCTCCATTGTTTCAATTGTTTCAAAGTTTTAATTTGTTTCAACATATCAAATTAATTATACAGTTCAATTGCTTATTTTAAAGGCCCATCTGGTCTGAAGAAACGCCTAGTGACAAATTATACATGTACTCAAAAATTAAACAGGCTCCTATCTCTGGCCTCGTCTTTAACATTTTAAGAGGTGGAACGGACTGCAAAATGCATTTCAAATGTCTCAAAAACTACTCATCATCAATATCCAGTATTACTTCTATTCAACCACCACTCACGGTTAGTAGAGACCTAGTTCTCTATTTCCCTGGTAGAGACACTCAAACGTTCCACCGCCACTCCAATAAAAGAAAAAGGACAGGCAAGAGTGCGCCATTGCTGTCTTTGAAGAACAAATTTAGTCAAGGATAGGTTCAAGCTAAAGTAGCTTCAGGGCAAAACATTGTAGTAGTCATGTGATAATTCATGATGATAATTCATGATGACTCAAGTGATGTGAATATTTTTAAACTACATATGAAATTGTTTCTTTTGTCTTAAATGTGCCGTCTGCAGCTGCTGCTTTAATTTTCCTGTTAAAAGCAGTTCTAACTGTTAGCAAAGAAAAGTTTGAACTCTGATTTGACAAAATATTGAAATACCATTGTGGCGCGAATCAGACAAATTATTTCTTGCTACTGGTTTTATCTGATCGTCGTCCTTATTTTATTTGGAAAGCCGTATACATTGGCAATTTTCTATCAAACTGAGCTCCAATTCTGAAGTGTGATAGGTACGTGATGTATTGGAGGCTTACAAGCTGAAAATTGTATTGGGCTTAAAATATGAATGTATTAAATGCAAAACGATGATAAAATTCCCATATATATATTGTCCTATGTCATATATTGATATGGTATACTATTTCAGTACATACATGTATTTCACCACATAGGCATATGGATGACACACAATGTGAACATGTAGGTTGAAAAATAGATGAGAAGTAAAAACGCGAGCAAGCCATGAGATGACAGGCGCGGTGAGCAACTCCACAGTTATATGTTTCCAGATGAGTGGTGCAGAAAGGCACCTGTGCATGGAAAACCCTCGTAAAAAAGACGACCAAGGGAAAAAGAAAAGAAGTAATTTCCTAGGTTTTGCTGTAATTCTTAGAATTTGCAATACCAACTAGGTACTCTAGTAATTATAGCTTAGATTTTGGTTCAGCTCATGGCATAGTAATGTTTCATTTAGTAAAATTATCTAGCATCGTTCTTGAACAGAAACAAAGAGTAATAACCTTATCATTTCTGAAAATACAGTTTAGATCATGTTTTTAGCTTAGACCTTTTCTGATAGTATGGAGGTGCAATTATTTCCCTATGTTGTTGTAACCTTAACCCATTTAAGTTCTTTCCATTTCATGTACCTGGTTAAACATGCAAGGCTTATTTTAGAAATCATTGCAACATGGCGTGGCAGCTTTATCGGGCAGTGACAGTCTGGAAGAATAAAACATATACATGGCTCCTGGCTATAATTAATTTTTAATCTTTGAATTAATTAATATTCCATCTTTTAAGCTTAAGTTTCCTGTATGACTTTCTGTACAGCTTATCTCTTAGTGGCTTATTGGCTTATTCATTTATTATTTATTTATATTATTTATCATTTATTTATGTTTTGAAACCGAGTCGAAATTTGAGTTGAGTTGTAGTTGAGTCGGGAGGATTTAACCTTGAGTCGGGGTTGAGTCGGCTCACTGAACTCTTGACAATGAGTTGAGTCAGAGTTGAGTCGACCACTCTCAGCACATGAGTTGAGTTGAGTCGACTCAAGAAAATTCTGAAACTTTCAACTCTGGGTGTCAGTACCTCCCCGCCCTGGGTGACGTATTCTTTGGCCTGTATATAGCACCCTACCCTGAGATCAGTGATCCGGCGTGCTTACCCTCCGGTGAGAACATGCCTGCGTCAGCGCTGTAGCAGCTGCTGCCCCTGCCGACAGACGCTGGCGCACACGTACCAGTCGATGGTACAGGATGACGGCGCATACCAGGAGTACCTGCCGCTGGCCAAGCACATCGCCGACGACTACTTCCGCGAGTACCCGAGCAAGGACGTCCAGCTGCTGGTGGCATGTTGCATCGCCGATGTGTTGCGCGTGTACGCACCTGAGGCACCCTACAAGGACCCGGCACAGGTCAAGGTCAGTCTGATGTCAGCGCGGAGCGACGCAGGCGGGAGAGATAGGTCATGGTCGGAGGTAGGCGGTGATATCTCTCGGAGATTGCAATGAATCCTATATTGTGGTTGGTCTTGTCATGCGAGATATGTTGTGATTGGTTGACCCCGTGTGAAAGAGGCGGCGAGTCTGGATGCGGCGTATGTAGGCGTCCCAGAAACCCCACAACCCCGGCCGGTGTGGTGGCCGGCAGGTTGTGGATGACCGCCTACTTTTCAGCACAAGCCATCGGCCATTGAACGTCAGATAGCATGCCCTCTATTCCAAACGTATCATGGAGTATTTTGGCTTCTTTAGCTGCCCATATTGCCCTCAAAATATTGTCGCTCCTTATTCCGTGAACTATTTCTCACTCGGGTAGCTCGATGGTGTCCGGTGTGCTGGTCGGCGCTGTTTCTGCAGATTCAGACGTCTGCCATTACCGACAGACAGGCTCCTGGTGGACATTTCGGTGCTGTAAATTTGGGTGTGTTATAATCCAGACACCATAATCCGAAACCCCCCCGCTTTCATCTGGGTCTCAAACAAGTTATCACTTTATATGTGTGCTGTGTAGCCTATTGTTGGAGATGGCTTGAAGTCCTTGTAAGGAGGCGTTAATGCGAATTACCACTGACAGAGTGGAGCAGAGTGACTTACTTGCCACGATCTATGGGGCAGGGAGACGTGGTTAATGGCTTTCAATGCGGGTCGATTTCAGTCTTTCTGACATACATGTGGAGAAATCAGTTCCAACTCCACCATTTACTGAAGTACCAGCTCCATCCTTTTCTGAAGCTGCGGCTGAGGCCTTGCGGCCGCCGATCCGGACAGGGCAGACTGGACGGACCCGCTTCTGTGCCGATGGATTGCGAACAGAGAGCGCCATTGTGTCCGGTGCGCGACATTTTTCCTTGTCCGCTCAGTCGTCCTGATGGACGCAGCCAGAAGCGAATACTACGCGGGTTCGGGCACACACGGCTTTGGGGTTTCGTTCTTTTTTGTTTCCCCGGTTAGCAGATTCCGCGTTGTTCATAGCTCACTAACTGTTTCCCCTGTCTGGGTACGATTGATGTGATATTTTGGCGTTTCCAGTAAGAACAGTGGGATTGTGACAGCGGTCTGGGGCCGAACACCATGTGGACGTAGTTAACAGTTGCTAAAGGGATGTAGGGGAGCAAGTCAAGTATCCCGGCTCATCGAGAACATAAATTAGCTTAACAACCATTGGCGGACGCAGGGGAGGGGGCCATTCCGGCCATGGCCCCCCAAAGTGATGGAGGGGGGGGCAAACTATCTTTTGGCCCCCTCAAACGCTGGAGAAATTTTTGAAAAAGGTGTTTACACTAGGTCTAGAGCCAAAAAAGCTACCCACCCCCTTCCCCCGGAGAGCGATCATGTACTTGGAGAGGTGGCTTATAGTACGTCTGTCGAGCACTGAAAAAGGTGTTTACACTAGGTCTGTAGAGCAAAAAATATTCGCCCCCCCAGGAGGAGAGGCAGACATTGGTTTGCCCCCCCCAAACTCGGGTCTGCGTCCGCCCCTGTCAACAACTAGAATTATGGCCTAAAATGTCCGAGAGGGAAGGGGTGAGACCTGATATAGTGAAATAAAGAGCTGTTAGTGCTGCTGCAACGGAAATGCTAGTTGGGCTGTGAGACGCAGCATACTGCAAATCCTAACGACTCCCTCCACATCTCACAGACTATCTTTATGTTCCTGATCAAACAACTGGCTGGTCTAAAGGACCCCAAAGACCCAGCGTTCAAGCGCTACTTCTACCTGCTGGAAAACCTGGCCTACGTCAAGTCCTTCAACATGTGTTTGGAGCTGGAAGACAGCAATGAGATCATCTGCAGCCTCTTTTCACTCACCTTCAAAATTGTCAAGTGGGTATCCAGGTTATGGTTGACCATGGTGAACCGTTCATGCATTTTGCTCAGGGTTTTTTCTAGTTCTCACATTAGAAGACGCTCGCTTTTTCATCTATATAGTGAATCCATCGCATTATGAGTCAGCCGCATGTCATCTGAGCTATATTTATGAGTTTCAGAAAGTGGTTGGTTTGGGAGTGTGGGGTCACCCTTGCCGTATGTGTGTGCACGTTCGACGTCAGCGAACGTTTTACTCCATTTTGCAGTGACGAGCACTCGGGTAAAGTGAAGAGTTTCATGCTGGACGTGCTGTGCCCGCTGATCTACGAGTCGGACGTCGTCTCTAACGAGCTGCTGGACATAATCCTCATGAACGTGGTGGAACCGGCCAAGAGCTCGCGTCGGAACGCCTACCACCTGGCCAAGGAGCTCATCATGAAGTGCAGCGACACACTGGAGCCCTACATTCAGGCGGTGAGCCGCTGTCTAGTCCGGCTATCAGACGGGGGCGGTGTGTTCCGCTATTTCTGTAAAAGTGGCACAATATGCTCTTTTCTTATGACAAAACGGAACCGTAAGACGAGAATATAATCGTAATCATCGCAAATACAAAAAGAAAACTTGTGTTATGACCTCGAAATCAAAACCAATGATGTTGCACGTAATTGCTTGTTAGTTAGGCTATTTTTTCGGCGGGCTCTATCACAACAATCGGAAATACAAAGAACTTGTGGTATGCCCTCGAAACCGAAACCAATGCTGTTGCATGTGATTAGCCTGTCAATCAGACTAATTTCTTTCGGCGTTTCAAATAGCAACGGCTCAGCATCCTAGCTCGCCAACTTCTTAACCAAGCGCCTCTCCTGCGCTCACAGTTTTTCAACCACGTGCTAATCCTGGGCAAAGAGGAGAAGAAGCTGGGCATCTCCCGCAAGGTGTACGACCTGATCTACGAGTTGAACCACATCTGTCCGACTGTGCTGCTGGCCGTGGTGCCCCAGCTGGAGTTCAAGCTGAAGTCGACCGAGGAGGACGAACGCTTCCACGCCGTCAGTCTTCTGGCGCGCATGTTCTCGGAGCAGGAGAGCAACCTGGCCGTGCACCACCGCCAGCTCTGGATGGCCTTCCTCGGCAGGTACGCCGGCTGACTGATTTCTGATGCGGGCAACCGTGGTGAGTGTTGGTTTTCCGGGCCCAACACTCCTTTTTCGTGTTTACCTTTTGGTACCTTATCATTAGTGTTATCATTGCTAGTATTGCTATTATTCTCATCATTATTATTATTATTACTATTGTTATTATTATTATTATGGTTATTATTTGTACTACTACCTTACTGCTATAGATTAGTGACTATCAAGTAACTGTAGCACAAAATTAGCCTTAACAGCTGACGTGCCCTAAAACCCCGCTGCAAATAGCCGTAGAGGCAACAACCGGGGTATCAGAAGAAGACAGGAATTAAAAATAATTTACAAAGTAAGAGAATACAAGCTTACAGGAGCTTCTTACTCGGAGGTGCGAGAAAAGGTCGACCTGAACAAAAGACGGACTGGAACAGTGGGTGCCACCCTCCACCCCCCGCCTTTTCTCCAGTTTCGACTTGCCGTTTGGCGAATTGGGTGTTGTGCTGTGGGGGGTTTCAAATTATTTTTTTCATTGTTCATGGGAGGTCTTGTGGTGCTAGTTTTGTGGGTTAAAACTTAGTTGTTTTTAACTCTAGTCCGACTTTTACCTGTTGCCTCTCTTAGCCGGAAGTTGGACGTCTAAAACAAAAAGGTATCTCAAAATGTCTTACAATGGATATGCCTCATGTTTAAGTGTGCGACAGCTGTAATAAACCTTGGGTTCCTGGTAAAAATCACAATCCGACATGCATACAGCCAGTTTGTGGTATTGATGAGACTCAGTACCGCCCACGGCAGCTGACGCCCCCTCCCCGTTCGGGTTGCAGGTTTAACGACATCTCGGTGAAGATCCGCACCAAGTGCGTGCAGTACTCGATGCACTTTCTGTTGAACCACCCTGAACTGCGCTCCGACATCACCGAGACGCTCAAGTTCCGCCAGCACGACTCAGACGAGGCGGTCAGGTGAGCTGGAACTGCTCCTGCGGCTGGGGCAGCTCAGACGAGGCGGTCAGGTGAGCTGGAACTGATCCTGCGGCTGGGGCAGCTCAGACGAGGCGGTCAGGTGAGCTGGAACTGCTCCTCCGGCTGGGGAAGCTCAGACGAGGCGGTCAGGTGAGCTGGAACTGCTCCTGCGGCTGGGGCGGCTCAGACGAGGCGGTCAGGTGAGCTGGAACTGCTCCTGTGGCTGGGGAAGCTCAGACGAGGCGGCCAGGTGAGCTGGAACTGCTCCTGCGGCTGGGGCAGCTCAGACGAGGCGGTCAGGTGAGCTGAAACTGCTCCTGCGGCGGGGGAAGCTCAGACGAGGCGGTCAGGTGAGCCTGGCTGCTCCTGCGGCTGGGGCAGCTCAGACGAGGCGGTCAGGTGAGCCTGGAACTGCTCCTGCGGCTGGGGCAGCTCAGACGAGGTGGTCAGGTGAGCTGGAACTGCTCCTGCGGCTGGGGCAGCTCAGACGAGGCGGTCAGGTGAGCTGGAACTGCTCCTGCGGCTGGGTAAGCTCAGACGAGGCGGTCAGGTGAGGTGGAACTGCTCCTGTGGCTGGGGCAGCTCAGACGAGGCGGTCAGGTGAGCTGGAACTGCTCCTGTGGCTGGGGCAGCTCAGACGAGGCGGTCAGGTGAGCTGGAACTGCTCCTGCGGCTGGGGCAGCTCAGACGAGGCGGTCAGGTGAGCTGGAACTGCTCCTGCGGCTGGGGAGCTCAGACGAGGCGGTCAGGTGAGCCGGGACTGCTCCTGCGGCTGGGGAAGCTCAGACGAGGCGGTCAGGTGAGCCGGGGCTGCTCCTGCGGCCGCTAGAGGCGGTCAGGTGAGCTTGAACTACTCCTGCGGTGCTCCTACGGCTCCATACATATTTTTACACGTATTTATGGCACCAAGTGATCAGGGTTGGAAAAAGCCGGCTTAAATTGAATTTATGCCAGCCAGTGGCTTTTATTAATTTAAGCCGGTTTAAACCGGCTTAAATTAATAAAAGCCGGCTTAAATTCAGAATCAGTGAAAGACCCATTCAATGCAAGAACACCCTTTCATATCAAAGATAGATAGGTGAGAACTGCACAATACTATTAATTTGCATATCGTTTTAAGAATTTGAGTTGAGCATGTCATCCATCAAGTTGGCTGAGCACAAAGTCAATGTTGATTAATACTGGCAAGCTGGAGCATACTGTTACGAACAGGTGAATGTGATACTGTTTCAACAGTTCACGTAATCACAGCGTTTTACCTGGATGTGGAGATAGGTCACATATTCTTTCGCTATTATGGTTGGTTAGATATATCAATTTTACCTAGTCATTAAAACAATTCCAAAACAAGGCAAAACTGTATTGGTCTCACACAAAGCGTGACAAATTACTATACAAAGACACTCATTGAGCAGCAACATATCACATTGCTCGACTGCATCATGTCGGCTTAATGACGGCCGCGCAGGGCCCTGTGCCAGAAAGACAGCTTCTGCATTTGAAAGTTGGTGGTTAGAATTTTGGCCCTGTTCAAACTTAGGCCATTTACTCTATCGTGCTTTTTTGGTGGTCTTTTAGTGGATGTTGGCCAATATCATTTGGTGCATGGTTATTGGAATGCAAAGGTATTTGTTAAAATGTTAATGATAGGCTAGCTTGTGCTAGGGTTTTGTTAGCGTTTGTGACACTCCAAAAATATATGTTTAAGATCAGTAAGCACTTATGAACATGAATATGGTATTTATACTTTAAGTTCCATATTATTTTTGAAAATATGAAAAACAGTTCTCGCGAGAACTTAACGTGAGTGGCTTTTATTATTGTCATGATAAGTGGTTTAAACCAGGGTGGCATAAATTAATTTATGCCAGCCGGTTTAATCCATGGTTAAAACCGGTTGAAACCAGAACGTGACTTGAATTTGCCAACCCTGCAAGTGATGATAACTATTGATGCAAACAATCAGGAACGCTAAAATTTTTATTCTTACCTTGACTTCCTGCCCTTATCTTTATTTTTTGTGATCTAGTGAGTAAGAAACCTTCTAGATAGGTTAGTACCGACACGGTTGTATGAGGTTTGTGGATGGTAATACCTAATGCAATTTAGAGTGGTTGTACTGCATCAGTTTGATAGTTGATGGAAAATTAATAACTAATCGAATAAAAGCAAATTAATCGGATATGCTCACACAATTATTCAACCAAAAATATATTCACTTCCTCTCAAATGCTAAAATAGAAGCCATTCATTATTTTCAAACCAGGCAATTCCACCCTGGTACTAAGCATGACTCACGCTGGATTTCATTTGCACGCCGGATTTGTGTGGGGTCGCCGCTGGTCATGAAACCTGATTCTGGAAGCTGCGTAACTGAAATAAGACAGACGAGCGTGGTGTAGAATCCGTCGCATTTCCACTCTTTTTAGGAAACGGGGGCCATGAGCCAATACAGGTACTAGCCATGGTATTTAGGGTGTTTGAATCGTGTCCTATTTACCGAAAAATAAATATGTCGCGGTATTATTAAACGTGAATGTTCTGTTGAAATGCATTCTGAGCTTTTTCATCCATGCCTCCTTGAGAGAAATGAACCCAGGATGGTTGTGTGACCGAAGCTGCTCCTGGAAGAAACGCTCACTACTTTCTGCAAGCCGGCATCCTAGGAGCACAGTAAAAATGGTGCACATACGTACGCATATATACACCAAAAAACATGTTTGGTTTGTTCTTTTGAGACGATCTGTGTCGGAACTGCAACACCTTCCTCTTCTCCAGGTACGAGGTGGTGATGGCCATCGTGGCCACTGCCAAGCGGGACTTCAGCATCGTCTCGGAGAGCGAGGCTCTGCTCAACTTCGTCAAGGAGCGCACGCTCGACAAGAAGTTCAAGATCAGGAAGGAGGCCATGTGCGGTTTGGCCATGATCTATCGCAAGTACCTGAGCAACCCGGACGTACCCGAGGCCACGCGCAACGCTGTCACCTGGATCAAGGTGCGCACTGAGGCGCTTAGAGTGCTAATGTCGGGGAGGGTGTGACATGAAGTGATACTCCTCCCCTCGTTTTATAGTTGTATTTTGGAGCAAGTTCTGAAATAATCAAGAACTTGTTAGGTACATCTCCCTGGAATTGAATCTGTACACACTAGCATAGGCGGCGGACCCAGTAGATTCTATTCAATACCTTGGAGTATTGTATGACACCACATTAACTTTCGCCCAATATTAAAGACAGGGTTACTAAAGCAGATAGATATGTGGGTGTGAGGAGTATAACCCTGTTCTTTTCATTCGGTGGACCTCTTCTGGTAGCATACCTATTTCGGCAATATTGGGTCGATTCTAAAATATGGTTGCGTGATTGGGGGAGGGGGAGTGTGCCAAAACAAATATTGATAGAAAGTTTCAGCACAAATTTCGTGTCTGACTTGTTTCAACCACTCGTGCCTTCACATCATTTTTGACATATTCACTTCTTTTCGCAAAGTTTAGAATCACCTTCAGGAAGAATAAGTGCGATGTACTTTTCATTCATAAAATTTTGATTGGAAGGATGAGCTATGCTCTCCTGCTCGGGACTTCTTCTCTCCACGTCCCCGCGGCACAGCCGGTTTACGAACGCCGCTTAAGTTCATGTTCTCTATGCCAGTGTAGGATATATTTTATTGCACAGCTTTTGTACCGGTAAATTGTGGGTCGCTTGTTATTAGCTGATCGTGTTTTATCTATCGACATGGGCTGTAAATGGAGCTACCTGTTGCCTGTGTGCACAGAATAAGCAATAAGAACAGTTTTGAAGTGTGGCCAGCTAGTGGCATTGGCACAGAATAATTATACCGTTTGAGTGTGGCTGAAATCTCTAACCGTGCCGCCGTGCGGCTCACAATCAGCTGTCACTTTTCATCTTCCCCCTTTCTTTCTGAAATAAGAAGAATAACAAAGACAATAAGCTTGTTTCCTCCTGCTGCGGTGCTCGGTTTTAGCAGTGGCCCTTGCCCGCAGGACAAGATCCTGCACGGGTACTACATGACCTCGCTGGACGACCGGCTGCTGGTGGAGAGGATCGTCAACACCTGCCTGGTGCCGTTCACGCTGCCCTCCGAGGAGCGCATGCGCAAACTCTACTACCTGTTCGCCACGCTGGACGAGAACGCCACCAGGGCCTTCATCGAGATGCAGAAGCAGCAGTTGGCGTTAGTTGAAGGAGGCGGGGGGGTTGGAGGATGTTGGAATGGTGGTGGAAACATGAGGCCGTTTCAGGTGGGGTGGAGCGTTGTGAATCGTGATGATTTGTGAGTCCTATAGCCCAAATAACTAAATTGGGGAGGCATATGCATATCCTGCATATTCTGGGGCGAGGTTTTGAGTGGCATAACATCTGTTTCTTTGGGCGACGTAACATATGCGTGGCGTCTGTGTAACCAACCCGTCGTGTGAAATACTTTTCGCAGAGTGTGGGATGTCAAAATTCAGGAAAAAGAGTCAAAATTAATTAACAAAATAGGGAAAAGCAAAAAAGGATCAGAACATCTGAAAACAAGTACATGCACTAAAAAACAGTACAAAATATCAAGCATGGAAATACAAAACAAATAAGGAGACCAATATTGATATTAAAATTAACTGTATTAACAAAAGTAAACCAACAGAAACCCACAAATCCACCCGCCGAGTTCAGCATTTTCCAAATAAAAGCATCAGAAACGTACAAGTGAATACATTAATAAACCGCAAACCTACAGCATTAAGATGTAAGTAAAGCAAAGTCTGGAATATCTACCTACCAAAACAATACCTCGGGTGAGGTAGGTCTTGCTTTAGAACCTTTAACAAGCTGAAGTCTCAAAAGACCATAACTGTCCAAGATACCAAAACTTGTCAATTTGAAAAAATATTTCAAACTTCTTTTGAAATTATACCTACACCAGCGGGATTCACCCTCTGTTTTCACTTCATTCATGGAGAAATGCAACATGCAATCACACAATAAAAAACAGTCAAATTGCCCCCAGAAAATATTAACTACCTGAAACCATGACACGTTTATTCAGCAGCATCACAAATGACAGACACGGGACTTCATTTACCCAGGTGCCTGGATTTCAATTTGAATTATACTACCCCATTGAAATAAAGAAGAACAAAAGGTTGAGGTTCAGAATTACCCTGCTTAAGCCATAAGACATACCAACACTGGCTACTTAAAACTTACCAACTCTCAAACGTACTTTAGAGCTCGATACCACCCTGCATGCAATCCAGAAAAACGTACACAAACACCACGGTTTGGCAAACAGTAATCTAAACTGCGGAAAATTCATTTTCACAATGGTAAGAAAGAAATCCGCGTCAAATCAGGCAAACCTGTCGACACCGGTGCCAAGTACGGTTTTCTAATGCGAGTAAACGACCAGGCAGGCCCGAGCGGAAAAGGATGTCGAAATTCTCCACCTTTAAATCACGCAGAGATTCGGCGTTTGTAATGAAAAAACTAATTTTACCTTAATCTTCGTTATTTTTCTAAAGCATCCTGAAATTCATCTAAATATTTTGGCTGCCTTTGGAGATATTCCGAGAAATACATAGAGGTGCAATTTTCATGATCCGTGAAGATTCCCTCTTTAGGTATTTTTCTTTAAAAACTGTAGAACAAATGTCTAATATTGGGATCGTTTTATCAAACCGAGACAGCAGAATTTTAAATTTTATATATGGTAAACCACAAAAACATCGTAAAACTATAGTACTTCTCTTTAAAGTCAAGGATGTCTAAATTATTTGGCAATGCTGGCATTGTTCCACGGAAAATTCCGAGTGACATGACCCAAAATATTGCTAAGCAATATTTTTCCGAATAGAAAAGATTCTGATTTCATATTTGGGGTACTCTCAAAAGTTTCCTTTGCACAGAAACTTCAAAAATAAATGTTATAATTCACCCTGACCCGCGCGATTTCTAAGGATGTCGAAATTCAGTCGTAAGGAGCTGACGTCATCAAACCAAATATTACGTCAGAAGCACTACATTTCAAGGCCTTGGGCCTTGGTTAGTAGTACCCTCCAAGAATGGTGTGGTGACGCAACATGGTGACGATTGCTTGTTTTCGAGCAATGTGAATTTCATGATGTCTCATACCAGTCTTAGCCTCTGGCAGTTTAAACATCAGTTTCGGCTAGCAAAATAACGAGCAATATTTCGGGTTTTTAATTTGTCCTTGAACTTCAATTATCCAGTGGTAACGCAAGTCAGCGCTGCCGCTAGTCATTGCGTTTCTTTGAATTCAGCTATATGTTTAAGACGAAAGCGTACATCCCAAGCGTGTGAGGCGTGGGAGCTTTGTTGTTGAGTTGAAAGAGGAGAGAGGGGAGAGAAACGGCGAGGGTTAGTGTGGTTTATAATGTGGGGTATATTATTAGTAGTCATACTTTATTAGTACGCTACGAGACGTGAGGGGTCGATGGCTGACTTTATTTTCGTTATATGGTTGATTCAGCTTATTGCATCTCCGGGTCAGGCATTATCTTTCGCATTCTGTGAGGTCTCAGTGTGCTTGTGAAGAAGCAATTGTTAGGAATGTTCTCTTACAGGGTTTTGTCATTTTGAGCATTCATTGTAAAATGTTTGTGCTAGAATCCTTCAGTATTCAAACTTCCTTCTCTCCAAAGATGAATGCTGTGTTCTATTTTGACATGGAATCAGTCCTGACGGGACTGTTTAAAGAATGCTGCATTCCATATGACGGTAATAGGTTCGTAAAGCTAGGGTTGCAGCATCTTTGTCGAATGGTATGTTGGCTTCAGTTGCTTGTTTGGCCCTGCTTCTATTCCTCAACTTCTGAAACAAGGAAACTGATAATGCTGCATTTTTATTCATTTAGATCCATACATGTATTTGCAACAATAGCAACAAACAATAAAAGACCATGCCAGTACATGCTAACACAAGGCTAAAATCCAGTAGGAGATGAAAATAAGGGCACACTAAAAAGCTGTCATTGAGGCCACCAATTCACAAGCTGATGATGCCGTAAGCAGATGATTCTGATGATTTTGTTTAGGATGTCAAAATTCAAGATTTAGAATGTCAAAATTGATCAAGTCTAGGTGTGGGTTTCCACGCAAAATTCCCAATTTCAGGACACTGCAGCCCGTTCTCTACACTGAAACGGTGCAGAAACGTGAGACCGGCAGCAGCATGACCTGTGTGACCCACCCGTACAGGGTACAGGGTACCCGTTCGCACGGTGTGCGTAAGACCGTGCTGGAGGTGCTGCAGTAGGACCTGTGTGACCCGCCCGTCCTTGTGCACAGGGTGCGTAAGACTGTGCAGGAGCTGTTGGAGCTGCACCGCACGCTGCCCTCCGACGAGCGCGAGAAGGAGAAGGCTCTGCGCATCAACTACCTGTCCAAGTTCCTGCCGGACCCGGTGAAAGCGCAGGAGTTCATCCGCAAGTTCTCACTACACCTGTCGCAGGAGGAGTCGCTGCTGCAGCTCATGGAGACGGTCATCAACCCCACAGTCTCCTGCCGCGAGAGCGTCGAGTCTGTCAACATGGTGCTGAAGCGGCTCGGCCAGCCGGTGATGACCAACCTCTACTACAACACCATCAAGCAGCTGCTGGAGCGGGTGTCGTCGGTGATGATCGACCACGACGCGCTGCTGGCTCTGATCCAGCTGGTGGCGGCGGCTGTGCGGGACCCGGCCAGCGCGCAGGAGCTCAGCATCGAGCCCGGAGCCGCCGTCAACCGCG
The DNA here is from genome assembly GCA_034440635.1 of Lepas anatifera. Taxonomy (NCBI): domain Eukaryota; kingdom Metazoa; phylum Arthropoda; class Thecostraca; family Lepadidae; genus Lepas; species Lepas anatifera. Next base: position 361,470 of record JAOTON010001604.1, on the reverse strand, counting down.
GCCTGCGCCTGCTGTTCGTCATGTCGTACGTGCAGGCTGCCCAGTTCCTGCACGCCGACATCCTGATGCTGCTGCTGCAGATGGTGGAGATGAACGACGATGTGGTCACGCCCAAAGTACTAGGCGTGCTGCACTTTGTGGGGAAGTACCGCCCGTTGGCGGCGGAGTTCCCTGAGCTTGTGGACGCGCTGGTGCCGATGTGCCAGCAGCTGGCGGCCACCGGCACCACCAAACAGGCCAAGCACGCCATCCGCTGCGTCTTCGTCAACGTCACCGACAACCAGGAGGGCGTGTTCACCGAAATCCTGGAGGTGGGTGGCTGAATGTTGCCGAAGGCTCGGACTGAGTGGTTGAATGTTATGCAAAGTGCCCTGGTATTTCACTATCCATAGGACCAAGAAGTGAGGTATAATATTCTGCTTGTTACATGATGAAATGACACATCTAAACACATTCAAATTCGTACAGTGCTTGTCAGATGTATTGTTTGAGAGGCTCAACGTCTAAAACGCTTGTCTGAAACACATTAAACATGCAAATCATAACCATTCCGTTTTGTTTGAATTGTCGGCGCCACTATTCACAAGTGCTATCATTTGCCCTGGTGTTCTTTCATCGTATTGTCTGTGCTATGACGCCTCTGCCGTGCTTTCAGCGTCTGAAGGGTCAGCTGGAGCTGGGCAACCCGCACTACCGCACCTCCATCGTTTCGCTCGGCCACGTGGCACTCTACCTCTCCGACAAGTTCCCCATCCAAATCAAAAACATCATCTCCAGACGCATCGTCAAGGAGCTGCTCATGCGGGTTAGTACAACGTGGTGATAGCAAAGAGGATGGGATCATGGGCAAGCACTGGATTTTGAGCTCTAGTAGTAATAGGAAATGGTCCCTCTACCAGGTCGGTAATGTTTTATCACCTTGGCTACGATTCTCTATCGCCAAGAAATTGTCTTGCAATGATTTTGTTTTGGTAAGGGTGTTTTATAGCTTGACTTTCTAAGCTTTTTTTTGGTACCTCCAGCTTTTGATAGCTTTGAAAGTGGCAGGGAGAAGCTATGAACCAGCGGGTGATTGGGGTAGGTAAAACATGAGTGAGTGTCTGGGAGTGTAAGGCACTAAGTGAGCGAGTGTCAACATCTAAAAGGAAAGTGAGTGGGTGGGTGCCAGAGTCAGATTCCGTGACTGGGTGAGTGTCATAGATTGGGAAAGCGTAGAGTCAAGGATGAGCAAATGCTAGAGGAGGTGTCACATCCGCCGTGCCCCCTTATGTCAGGATATCACGGAGAGCGGAGAGGTAGAGGAGGAGTGGTGTGAGGAGGAAAATTTGCCGGAGGGCATCCGCTGTAAAGTGGAGGCCATGAAGCTGATGGCACGCTGGCTGATCGGCCTCAAGGATGACGTCATTTCCGCCCAGAAGACGTTCCGCATGCTAATCGCCTTCATCATTCACCGTGGAGACCTGCTGGAGGAGGGCAAAGTCAAGTAAGCTGTGCCTGTGACTTATTGCTTATTGTCGGGTATCTGATTAGGTTGCGGGGCGCTTCTGGAAATGCGCTTGGTCACTCCAGCTAATATCTGGTGTTTTGAGATGTCGAATATACGTGCCCGCTTTTCAACCACCATCGTTCGACAATCGTCGCCGCTAGATTGAACTCTCGCCGTTGGACTCTCGTTTGACATTGTCATTGTTGACAGTTGGTTGGTCTTGTTCTCTTACGTTTCTGACGTCAGTGAGACAGTTCGTCTGTGACGTCAGTGAGACAGTTCTCCTGTGACCTCAGTGAGACAGTTCTCTTGTGACCTCAGTGAGACAGTTTGTCTGTGACGTCAGTGAGACAGTTCTCCTGTGACCTCAGTGAGACAGTCCTGTGACCTCAGTGAGACAGTTCTCCTGTGACCTCAGTGAAACAGTTCTCTTGTGATCCCAGTGAGACAGTCCTGTGACCCCAGTGAGACAGTTCTCCTGTGACCTCAGTGAGACAGTTCTCTTGTGATCCCAGTGAGACAGTCCTTTGACCCCAGTGAGACAGTTCTCCCGTGACCTCAGTGAAACAGTCCTCTTGTGACCCCAGTGAGACAGTTCTCCTGTGACCTCAGTGAGACAGTTCTCATGTGACCTCAGTGAGACAGCTGGTGTGACCTGTGACCCCGGTAGGCCCGGTGCACTGACACTCTGACTGTGTTGACCTTAGTAAGCCGGAGGCCGCCTGGCTGCGGTACTCGGCTGGCGCGGCCATGTTGAAGATCTGCGAGCAGAAGGGCGTAGGAGACCAATTCACCGCCGAACAGTTCTACAGCTTGTCTCTGCTGATGGCGGTGAGTGAGACGCCGCTCTGTCGCAGATACGGAATGTGCTGAAGATTGTGTGGTTGTGACGAGGTAGAGTGACATCTCTTACCTTTTTGAATGTAAGTTTATTTACACGAGAGTATTGTTTTGCCAATCTGGCGTTTGGATAATTGGGTCACTGAGTTAAGTTCTTGTTTAACAGCTTGTGCGCAAAGTTTTAACGGAAAAGTGAAAGAGTTCAACAAATAAGGGATTTGCGTTCGAAACCTGTTTTGACGCCTTGGGTTGTTTGGAGTTCTACCACCTATGAGCTTCTACCTCCGAATTTAGATTTCTCTAACGAATGTTAGACTTAGTACTGTGTCTGTTCTGATGGCGCTAACATGACCCCGGTGGTGGGAGTGTTACCCCGTTGGTGAGAGTATGAACCCCAGTTGCGGGGGTGTGACCCTGGTGGCGGAAGAGTGACCCCGGTGGTGGGGATGTGACCCCAGGGGCGGAAGCGTGACCCCGGTGGCGGGAGTATGACCCCGGTGCGCCGACCTGACCAGCTGACCTTTGCCTCAGGACGAGTGTGTGCAGGTGCGGGAGCGGTTCGCTAACAAGCTGCACAAGGGCTTGAATCGGGGCATCCCGCACAAGTGCCTGCCGCTGGACTTTATGGGCATGTACGCGCTGGCTGGCCAGGAGCCCGACAAACGGCTGAAGGCCACCGTGCGCGGCTTCATGGCGGCCGACATTGCCAAGCGGCGGGACGTCATCAAGAGTCTGCTGCTGACCGGCGGATGTGAGTGGGCTGCGGGGCAGTGCGCCGGGGTGGCGGATGTGGGTGGGCTGCGGGAGGCAGGGGCGGCGGATGTGAGTGGGCTGCGGGGCAGGGCGCCGGGGCGGCGGATGTGAGTGGGCTGCGGAGGAAGTGGGGCGGGGAGCGGCGAATGCTGTGCTCTGGTGCGAGTTCGGCTTGAAACTACAGAAACGTTATATGTGTAGGAGCGCAAACATGGTACAGAGTTGAGAGGGATAGCTTGGCTGTATTTTTTCCACTGACGTTTTAAAGCATGCATGTTGGCGGAACCCAAGTCGGGTAAGATCAGTGAAAGACACTTCCACACAGTTTTCCCTCAACACCAGATGACCAGGACATGGAGACAATGTCGAAACCATCTGGCGTCTGTGTATCCGTTGGAACACAGACGCCATACAAACCACGATCCCCCGGTTACATGAGTCGATAAGTCCGTCCCCGTGCCGGGTACTTAGTTAAGTAGAGCGTGCTGAGGCTTCTTATATACCCGGAGTATTTTTTAGGGGGAGGGGAGTCTCTTGTCGATCTGTTTTATCTTTCTTTTACGGTGGTGCTGTATGACCAAAATGGTTACCGCGTGCCTAAACCCAAATAACCAAAATCTTATTTTTATTAGCCGGGCTCGGTAAAAAAGTGGTGAAGTCCGACTTCGGTGTTCCGAAAATGACTGAGCCGGGGCGGGGTTCAGCCTAGCCGTGTCACGGTGAGGCAGTGTCCCAAAACCTGGGGTGCTGGGTGCAGAGCGACACCCAGTCAAGCAGAATTTTCCACTCACTTTTATATATTTTTTCCTGAATTCTCCACTCACTTTTCAAGTATGGTTCTAGTTACCAAAGACATAATTCACTCACATAGTTAACAATATTCAGCAATACACTTACTACAAGGGCCATTTCAATTGCCTCCTCTACTAACGTACACTGGAAAAAGAGAGCAGGAGAATCGAATAGAAGATCTCCAAATTAACTCGGCTTTTATGCACGTCTTTCGCTTTTCTGCAAAAAATCTGGCGACTTCTATTTTTCAGGCCAATTATACCTGGCATCCTTATCTCCACCGATTTCAGTGGAACAACAGAATCGAAATTCTGGCGCAGGCAAGACGCTCAGTGCCCACCCCGGAGAAAGTTACACTGGGTGAACACCGCCACTAAATTCCACCACTCACAAAATTCGTGAGTGGAAAATTAGACACCCTAGCCTTGTGTTGCCAAAGAAATGAACTGACCGCTTTAAGAGATACATTTCTGGAAAGCAGTTTATCTGTGCACATGATTTCTAGGCTTACGTCCTTGAAAAGTTGTTTTTGTATGTCTGGTACCGAGAATAGTGAAAAACCATTTTTGGTCATATTTTTGTTAAAAGCAATTATCTTGAAATTTGTATGCTAAGCAGCATATTTTTTGACATTGTATCATAGAAAATTGACCATTTATTGCGAAGAAAATCATTTTTATCCGTATCAACCGTTCATTGCTGCGTCCACGCCGTGTGACACCCAAATCCACTCACGACACCCTACGACACCCTAGGCATAAAAATGCTGATATTTTAGTTGAACTGGAAGTGTCCGGTATTTGAATATATTGAAACTCTACATTATCATTAAATCAATTTTTCTGGCCACAAGAATGCATCCAGCTACCCTTCAAACACCGGCACTTTTTGTATGGCTGGTCTACGGCGTGGACTTACCAAAACGCCGTCTTTACATCTAGTAACTAAAAGCGGCATCTTTAGGCTTTTTGAAAGGCAGGTTGCATATTCGTTATTGACAAAAAAATTATTTGTCTTACTCTTTGTGTGATTTTATCTGTAAAATTTTATAGCCTATAAGGATTCAGAAAAATAATTTAGGGCAATTTGTAAAATGCAAATTATGTAGCTTAGGCGACCGGCAGGCAGCAAGCCATTAGAAATTTAAAGTAGTAGTCGTTGTGACGCTGTCGCAACGGTCGCAACCCGCCGCGCCTGGCTGATGTAGACGAAAGGAAGAAACAAAACAGAAATAAGGCTGTAGCTTCGATTAGATTCATACAAAGAAGCATATTCATATGAAGGTGAGAATATATGTGAGGAAGAGCAGGGAAATTGACAAGTAAAGAAAAGAAACTTTTCGCAAGAGTCTGGAAGAGTTTATTGCCATGATAGATAGTTTGTAGTTTCGTCTGGGTTACTTAAGTGTAAGCCAAGGCTCTACTGGGCCCTAGCATAGGTGTATGCGGGTGCAGTGATTGAGATCAGGAGTGGCCTCCAAAATTCCGATAACTATAGGTATAGGAGAGGCGTTGTCCCGGACAGAAAAACTATACAGTGTATGCTTAGATAATAAATTCAGGCACTAGGTATTGCATGACAAATCCCTTCTTTATTTTTCACCACCTGCCGGTCTCGGAGGCCTCCTCTGCAGAGTTGTTCTAAGGGGGCCCCGATATTTCGTCTCAGAGACTTTTTAGAGCTGGTCATATGGGAGAGGAGAGGAGGGACAAAAGAGTTGGTCTAGGGAAGCCCCCCAAGTGTTGGTCTTCATCCAAAAAATGTTAGTCTAGGTGGCTCCCAGAGTTCTTTACCCCCGAAGGTTGGTCTCAGAGGCCCCTCAAAAGTTTTTTTCGTGACAACTCACCATTGCCTCAAAAAATAATTGGAGACTGCATCAAGGGGTTTCAGTTGGTAAAGATTTACCTGCTTAACCCAAATTTTTCACATGGTAATGGTCAAACAATGCTGCTTGGGGACGATTTAAAAATATTTACTTTGAGACAATTAAACAAAATATCCATCCCTCAGTTCAAACAAGGGCTCTGAGAGTTTACAGCCTGAGTACCCAAATTGGGAAATTTTTACTCCACCATACATTTTGAGGGAATTTTCCACTCACTCGCCATATATTCCAGCTGAATTTTCCACTCGACACCCTAGCACAAAACCTATTTTGGGTCACTGCGGTGAGGTGTGGTTGGTGACGGGCGCCGCGTGCTGCAGCGGAGCGGGCGGCCGACCAGCTGCCGCACATCATGCCCGACTACATGCTGGTGTTCGCCGTGCCGGTGCTGGCGCACGACCCCGACTTCGTCGAGTTCGACGACGTCGAGTACCTCACCCGCATCCGGTCCTGCCTGTGGTGAGTCACGTGGGCGGATTGTCGCTACCAGCGTTCTTAGGTTACCCGTGCTTGTCCCAGAGTGGCTGGTGCCAGTGTCTTGCTGTGTGATCACCACCTCATTCTGCTGAGGCGGTACATCACCATGTATATGAAATCCGTACACGGACAGCGGGTCCTTGCTTTTAAATCATCTGTTCCTATATGTTACTTCACCTGCAACTGTAGGATATGTTTTAGTGGTGAAACCTAAATAGAGCACCACCGCTTTTAGGCCAACGTGGTCTAATTTTGTTGCGAAAATGCTGCTTAAACGTCCAGCGACATTGATTTAGCTCCGATGGAAAGTTTGAGCCGTAGACATCTCTCCCACCCAGGTTTATCCTGGAGCCACTGATCACCAAGAACGACAACTACTGCTTCGGCTTCTACAAAGCACTGGTGGAGCGCATGAAGAACCACCTGGACGCCGTGCGCAGCGAGGAGGAGGCGGCCAACCACAAGCTCTGGGCCGTCTGCGACCTGGCCATGGGTCTGCTGCTCACCAAAACCACCAACTTCGAGATGCGCGACTTCCCCTCGGGCCCCGTATCCCGCCCATGTACTTCCGCAAGCCAGCCGACCCCAACTTTGTCAATGGTAAGAGGGAGGCTGCGCCGGGGTCTGGAGTGGAGTGGTAAAGTCGGGACAGGAGGCTATGTACTAGTCAGGGTATTATTTATGCCCCTTCTCGTCACCCATGTCAGTATAGGTTCGTTGAATCTCCTTGCTCCTCGCGCAGCGTCAGCCTGGCTCCCGCGCTGAGCAGGCGTTCTCCCCCAGGTAAACTCTACCTGCCTCCGGAGCTCCAGAGCCTGGGCAAGCGCGGCGGCCTGGCCACCTCCTTCAGCCACTCGATGATCAACAAGCGGATTCAGCTGGCGCAGCAGCTGCGCGCGCAGAAGGACGCGGCCGAGGGCGTGCAGCGGGAGCTGACGGTGGTGGTGGCGGAGCAGACGGCCGAGGTCAGTGCTGGGTCACCGAGGTCGGCGGGGTCAGGTCAGACCGCGTGGCACAGACTGGTCGTGTATTGGCGGAGAGCAGCCCCGCAGTTTCTTTCAGAGCTCGTCATTGGCTTTTCATGCTTACTGTCGAATGGTAGATAAAATATACCGCCCCGGTAGCTGACAAGCTTGACAAGTCCCTTGATGACTTTAGTGAGACTTCGACTCCAGCAAACGAACTGCGAACAACTTGGACAAAATTTATTTTATTAAGAAAAACAATTGATCACAGTTTGATTCAACATGGGCTTGATGGCATAATGAGCGCCGGATGAAGTTGACACGTTTTGTTTGCACTTTAGTGACTAGCCAATCTCAACACTAAAAGCAGAGAAGTTTTCAATTGAAATAAAATACCCATTTGTGCCTTGGAAATGGGTCACATTAGCTCATTACCGCCCATGGCCATTTATTCATAAGCCAAGCTCAATTTTCCAAAAATATAATGGGCGAAACCACATCTAATCACGTTTCCTGGTGTTCTGCAAGCCTTGTGAATAGTTCACCATAGCACCTACTCAAAATTTTTCTTCGTGTAGGTGCTCAAAATTTCACTTGAATCCTGTCTTGAAATATAACTTCCGAGATAAAACATGTTGATTAATATTGTAGATTATATTTATATATCCCAAATATCTAAATTCCGGTATATGGTTGTCAAAATCGCCATGGATCCTACCAGTGCCAACACGCTTCCCTCCTTTGTCATTTTGCTTATCAATACTCGTTGTGGAACACAATATATATATATATATATATATATATATATATATATATATATATATATATATATATATATATATATATATATATATATATATTGTGTTGAATTTACAGCAGCATTGAGACTTATCACTTTCTTCCATTATTAGCCTATTAGCCTGATCTTATTTTTCTGTTCTTCGTTGGTTTATATATATATATATATATATATATATATATATATATATATATATATATATATATATATATATATATATATATATATATATATAGGAGTATTAAAAATACTGGGATCCCTATTCGTCCACTTTTGAGTACATTCGCACTTATATGTATTTCCCGCAATATCTCTAAAATAGGCAGAATATTCCGCTTGCTTTAAGGATGGTCTTAGGAAAAAGAAAGAGATGAAGATAAATTTGGTTGTTCACTCCATCAACGCCGAATTTTTGCGTGATTTCAAGGCAGATAATTCCTGTCATTTCACCCTCAGGGCCAGCAAAACTGTACTTGGCAACAGCTGACAGCAGGGTTGGTAGAATTTCTGGCGGTGTGTTTTTATGTAGCGATGTCTAAAGGAATTTTCTGCAGTTAAAATTAGTGCTTGTGTGCGTATGTGTATTGCCGTGGTGGAGTTCGGAAATAAAATTTTGGACAAGTTGTTTTAAGCACTGCATTTCTACGCACAATAACTGGGCGCAATACCTGGACTTTCATTGTCTCTTCCGTTGGTACCATGTCGGCTCTACTCATACATACGTGTAAGTTGGTAAGGTCTAGCGTACCAGTTCTTTTGTTAGTACTATTGTCTAGCGTGCCAGCCTGTACTGTTTAAGCAGGCATATCCTGAGTCTGCAGTAGATTCTCTATTTTGAAAAGCTAGGAGCTGGGAGAAAAGGTCTTAGAAAAACACTGAACTCAGCGGAAGGAGTCGCTTTTGTGGGCTCTGCAGGATGTTTTGGCTTGCAATAATAGAAATGATTTTAATGCTCATCATGCATATCTTTGTTTTACCTTAAACATGAAGAAATTCATTTATTTTCTTTAAAGGTATTGTATTGGTATTTTTCGATTTTAAATGTATTGTATTGATAATCTACATTTTTAAGCATTCGAAAATAAAAGGGTTAGATTTGAAACATTGGGGTTCCCATACCTTAGCATTTCTTTTGGTACAATAGAAGGCGTAGATATTTTCAGTAGTTTGCAAATATTTCTATCGATCTAACAGGTGCTTATTGTTGCTAATTTTTTCAGATTAACTGTGACATTTTTTCCTTGAATGTTGACATTACTCGGTACTCGAAAGTAATTTTGGACACTCTCCTGGCTACACACGCTATCTTTTTGTGGGAAAGGGAGACCTCTGCCAACGCTGCCTGGTACCGTTTTCAGTCCGCCACCTGCCTGTGTCGCGCCCTCATTACAAGACAAAAGAGACAGATAATTTGACCCTCGACAGCAAGAAGTAAAGTGACAGCTCTGATTGGTTGGGATGCTGAATTGATGTAAAAGATCCTCGTATTTCTCAGAGCTAAGGCTTTACGGTCATATATGACCTATTATGAACGTTCCGGGCAAGGGAAGACCTCGTCATCTAAACTCCTTTCTGTCTAGATCACTTGAGTTGACATTCTTATCTTTGACACATAACAAACACACAGATCTGACCATTTGTTCTGATAGGACACTAAATGACCTAACAGTTGGCGTGCCCCGAAGTCCAAATAACTAACTGACGCCACCCGATCGAGATCCGTCACTGCCATTATGCAGTCTGCCCCGCCGCATTTGGCACCTCTCCCATTTACTTGACCACCGACGAGGGTGGCCTTGCTGACACCGGGATGGTGATGGCGAGAGGTCACGCCGATGACCTTGACCGCTTGCTTCCGGCGCGAGTCTGCGTCTGCCGCCGCTGCGTGGCGGCTCCGATGACGTCACGCGTGCAGACCTGTCTGATGGCGGATAGCGGGTATGGTGGTGGCGTGATTCACTCTTGCATCGAGAAACAATGTACAGGGACGTGTCAGAGCAGTCGCCTGTTTCTGCATTGTTATTACCAGCATTTTGGGCAGCGCGGCATTATATCGATCGCTCTCTGAAGAGTAAGATTTACTCCACGGACATCGGTGTGAGCGTCTCTTCCCTCAACCCCAGGCTACAATTCGATCCGCTAACATCGATATAAATCGTACAGAACTCATAGAAACTGGCTATTTCCTTGACGGCACACAAAAAACGTGATGGAAACTCTGACCCGGATGCCAGAGGCGAGTGTGGAATTTCTGCCTGTCGACCATGATGTTCAGCTGGCCCCTCAGACACGTTACCATAAGACCCACTGTCAGCGAGGCACGTGTCACTGGGGGCTGTACCGAATAATACGGCACCAAAAATCGCTTACGGCCGACTGGTTGCGTTGACTTTGTTGTGAAGCAGTGTCCTGAAATTGGCAATTTTGCGTGGAAAGCCATGCCCTAAATATGGCTAGATATGGCTGTATACCCGCACCCTATGGATTTAGGAACAGTGGCCGTACCCTGATTTGATCAACAGGCTTATTTTGGGTTGGCAGTTCGTTCTCAACATTGAAAAGCTAGGAGCTCATGGAATAGGTATTCAGTATTTGATATATATATATATATATATATATATATATATATTTACTTTTTGTATTTTTATGATATTTCGTATCTCATATATTTCCTTTACTGGCTAACCAGTAAAGAAATATGTTACTACTGGTTAACCAGTACACTCTGGACCCCGTCCCTGGCCCTTCACGCCAAGCCCCTACACAGAGCCCGTATAGGCGGGTTGGCTGACGAGTGCGGACCGTGCCGGCAGGCCGCCGTGGAGGGGGAGGCCGCCGACGCCGCCGGGCAGAGGCTGATTCGCGACCCTCCCGCCACCTACAGCCGCCGCGCGGCGCACGACCGCGAGCGCGGCGACGACTGTGAGTAGCCCGAACGAGTGGTGCTGGCGGTCAGGTGTTGAGTGACGTCACCCCCACCCTACACCGGGGGTCACATGCACATGCGACCGGGCATCTCGTGACAGTGCCAAACCGGTGCTGGCGTACATCGGCGGTGATTATCACTTTGCTGAGCTGAGGCTGCCGTGTTCCGTTTGTGTATGCGGTCTTGTAACGCACGCGCCTCCTAGCCCTGATGCCGTGCTGTTGTTATTGCTGTTGTGTTGTTGTGACGTGCGCCCGGTGTGCAGAGTGACCGTTGTGTGCCCTCTACTTTGACAGCTATCGATGATACCAGCTCTGTCGACGCATCCGCTGCCTCTGAAGCCTTAGCTGACAGTCCGGTCAAACAAGAGAAAATCACCAAGTAAGGATGCTAATGTAAAACAAAGTACGCCGCGGTGTCGCTCTGTTCCGAACAGTGTGTGTTGTGTTTCGTTGCCGGGAAATCTGGACCGCTATCTCGTTTTAAGTGTTTTATGTCGTGAAACTAGTGTGAGTGAGTAACTCGAGAAAAGGGTCTGTTGTAATTTTCTACTGTTAAAGGCAATGGACCACTTCGTGACAATTCCACAAAGACTATTTAGGGACAGCATAAGCCTGGAAATCAGGAAACAACACTTTGTTCCCATCTTCAGTAGCTAAAAAAACCGTACTACGCTAGGTTGACCTAAACATCTTGTGTAATCACGCGGTTAACCGCTCACGGCATGTAACGTTGCGACAGCGATGTCATTGTTAACGCTTATCACTTGATATGTGTGGGCAGAAGGAAAGGGTTTCGTTCATGGCGAGAATTAGGAACTTACGGCCCTTTGTTTTGAAGTTAACATTTTGCGGGAGTTGAATGCAGAGGGTTTTGGGTGAAATCAGATGTGCCAATAGTGGGTTCTCGACACGCCGCGCAGAACGTATCTTAGTTAAAAACACGTAATAAAGGTGGGACACTCCATTTAATCTGTTGTGGAGTGTGCCACTCATCCACCAGACTCCTTGATTGATACCTCAATTGGAACTTGTGGCGTATTGCTACTACGATATTTGGGTATTCTTCCAGCTACTTCAAGAAGGCCCCGAAAGCTTTGTCCCCGGTCGGCTCGCCCGCTCAGCGCTCCACACGCAGCGCTCGGTCGGACCAATCAGCGGCAGCCGAGGAGGAGGCGCCGACCAATCAGCGCGCGCCCACCCGCAACACCAGGCGGACGGCGGCCAAGCCGGCCGAGGAAGAGACGAGGTTCGTGGCAAGGCACCGCCGTTGCATGGTTCTTGGGGTCAAACTAGATGGAAGTTTAAACAAGATTGAAAAGTGGGTGCCTCGGCTATGTTCGTGTGTGACCCGGCGGTGCCTCTAATGACCCCGGCTTTGTCTGCGTGTGACCCGGCCGTGTCTGTGTGACCCGGCCCTGCCTGTGTGACCCGGCCGTGCCGGTGTGACCCGGTCCTGTGTGTCCAGCGGCAGGTCTGTGAACGGCAGCAGCCGGCCGGTCGACCCTGAACCTGCTGCCCCGGCTCCCGCCAAGAGGAGAGCCGCCAAACCGGAGCCGGAGGAGGCGCCGGCCCGCAAGTCCTCCCGACACGCAGCCCCGGAGGAGCCGGCCAGTCACCCCTCACCAGAACCGGTGGGAGGAAACGGCCGCAACGCGCATGTTTGACTGCTTGTGTTAAGGCTTAACACGCGCATTGACGGGGGCGGGTACCCGCCCCCTAAGATCTCGAGAACCACGGTAGGTAGCGAAAAACAGTAAACGGCGTTGGGCTGCCCGTCCACTTCTCCATCGAAAACATTTGAACAAATTTTTTGTCAGGTCACATTTAATGTCACGAGAGGTCAAAACATGCCGTCATAGGTATAACATGTAAATTCAGTTTTTCGGCCATTACATCTGAACAAGTAAAGATAGAGCAAAACGACTTGAACTGTATGAATCCTCTCAGCAAGCCGAATCGAATGATATATAATTTGACCTTGCTAGGTCAAATCAACGATTTGACCTGACCTGAGGTCAGGTCAGGGTCAAATTATATAAAATGCATATCATTAGAACTGCAAAGCCCAGGCGAGTCTAATGCAGCTAAAATAAATGCTCTATCACCATCTGTTACTGAGTTGTTCTGTAAAAACATTTTTCCCATGTATTTCCAATGGAGAGGTCATGCCTCGTACCTGACCTAAGGTCATCGATATAAAAATACCGGAACATATTTTAGAGAATTCGGTGGGGCCATTATGCGATATGAGTTTCAATCGGATAAGTTCACCCTGCTCCGATTTATGCTATCTTAAACTTTTTTTGAGGTTGGGTCACTTGACCTGTACTGGTGACCTGACCTGAGATGACGTAACCTTAAAATTTTCACAGAAGTTGTAGAAATGATGAGGGAAAAGGTATGCCAAGTACGGTGGCGCTACGCGCCGCCGTTTTTCTGCTGTCTCCGAAAAACCTGAGGGGTACCCGCCCCCTCGTCAATGCGCGTGTTAATTCTATTTCGTTTTGCACCTTTTTGCTGATACATAGCGCTGGTTTTGTGACTGGTTTCATAGCTGTAGCTTTATGTGAGGTATTCTGCCACCCTTTTGAAATCTTCATGTTGACTTAAGTTTTTGATTGATCTGGTGTTGTCCTAAGTTTATTTCATGGAACCAGTCTGAAAATGTTCAACCACAGTAATGCAGTCCACAAGACGGTGTTTTAGAAGTAAGCATTCAGTGCGTTTGCATTGAACACGAAGGCATCGCCACCGGCCAAAAGGTGAAGGGTCTAACGGTGATTATCTCTGAAACTCCTCCCCGACAAAAAAAGCGTCACGAACTTCGGATTTTAACTCCTTATAACGCTCGTTTCATGCTTTCGACGGAACTTCAAAGCATTCTGCCAGATCGGCTGAAGTAGCGAAGCTCTGATAAAAAATGGGGAAGGTGCTCCCCCGCCCTACCACTTTCTACCCCAGTGACAATGGAACTCCTTTGATCGCTAAGTGTGTCAAATTGGGGTATTCACATTTGGCACTAATCAGTCAAACCGCACTGACCACAAGTGGACATGGTGTACACTGGCCTATCTTCTCGAATCCTGGATGTAAAATACACTTAGATTATATATTCGGGCAGAGCTATTCGTCAGAATCAAGTAGGCCAAATCACAAATTCTGTTTTTTTCTCAAAGTGTTTTTCCAAATTTGTTCAGCAGCGATCTGTATAATATCAGGCAATGCATTGCATACCCAATCATCACTCTTCAAATTAGAAACCCACACCTACTAAATTAATCACGTCTTCAACATTTACATGTGCAATTAACTATTACGGATAACTTTTGCCCTTTACAAAGCCTCCACTGCCGTATGCAAGGTAACCCCGAAACGGTAACTGCAACAGACTACACTATGTGCACCACCGTAAAGGAAGCCTACGGGGCCGAACAAAAGAAGTCACCCATTTCATGGGGCTGCGCATCAAAGTCCATTCCCAACACCGATACACCTTGCCTATATAGGTACAACATCACAAATTCTGAGCCATATTGTAGCCAGACCTCGAATTCGAGGTCGAGATCTGGCAGGTTGAGGCCTGGCTACACTAGGACTGAGAATTTGTGATTTGACCTGCCTGATTCTGATGAAGAGATGTGCCTGAATATACATCCCTAAGTGTATTTCACTTTCAGGGTTCGAGGAGGCAGGCTAGTATACACCTTGTCAACTATAATCATGCTCTTCGTCTCAGCACTCCGAAACCTATCACACTGACCGCCGTTTGCGTCCATATTCACGTTCGGACCAGCTAACTAAGCCCACCATTGGCAGGCACCGGCGGTGAAGGCGACACGAACGACACGCTCGCGGAAATGAGGCAGCTGCCGCTACCTCAGCTCCAGTGTCCGACCAGTGACCAGCCTTCGTGATCACTACTGCCTGCTGTGACCTTGTGACGTAGCGATCACGTGACCAAGCGTACGCCGTGGACGCCCTCTAGTGTAGCGGTGGAGTGTATAGACGCGGTGGACTTGTTTGCACGTATCTCGGGAGGTGATGCGAGTGTGTGGTCGCGGATGGACAGCACGAATGACGATACGTAGCTCTCGCCCTTTAGAACTGCTCCACGGCTTGTCGAGATTGGCGTGCACTTCTGAAAGCGACGCCAAGTCTTACCCTATTCGGCCGACTTGTATCACTCTACTGCGTTTGAATGAGACATGTTCGTGAGCTCGATGGCTCACTCGTTTGTGCATAGTGGACACGACTGGAATCCATGTGTTAATCCGCGACGGCGACGTTAGCAGTCTGGCGGGTGAGAGGTCAACCATACTACACTCAGACTGGGGCTGCGGCTGCGGCGCCGGCCGTGTGAAGTCGTGCTGCGGAGCCGACAGCGGGTCCGTGTGCCGCGCGCGGCGGGGTGGCCAGGCTCCGCGTTCTGTCGCCCAGGGCGGGTGGCGGCGCGCCTGTCGCTGGGCTGCGGCTGCTGCAGATGCAGAGCAGGCGCCGTGGTTCACCGGGGCGACCTCAACACGTCAAATGCATGAACAGTGCCTGTTTCTGACGAGTTTGTGTACGTACTCGCTAGTGGTACAAACGAGCATACAGCAGTGAAAACGTGGGTATAGCCGTATGGAGTGGAAGTAAAGGCTACTGGTTCTCCGTATGAGTGCGATGCCAAACTTGTCATAACCCTTTTTGCCTTTTATCTTCAAGAAATAGCTTTACCTACTTAGCTGATGGCTGAGTTGATGTCGAGCTGTATTCCTACGGAAGGTTTATCATAAAACCTTGTTTCTTAACGCTATATTGGCGCTGTTTTAAACCGCCAGACTGTCTTTAAACTGTCAGGCATTCTGCTACCTGAACACTGAATTCATCATGAAAAGCGTGGTGTGGGCAGCACTTTTGGGAAGGCTCTCTTGCTATTATCTTGAGGCCCGTGGATAGTGGCGGTGAATTTTGGCCAGGATTGTGTGTGAGGTTGCCCCGGTGTGCCTCGTGGCAGTACTTTTGCAGTTAGTGCGATGTCGGAAGTTTTGGCCAGGTTCGTGTGTGAGGTTGCCCCGGTGTGCCTCGCGGCAGTACCTCCGCACTGGGCACGGCGTCGGTGCCGGCGGGCATTGGTCGTTCGGCGCGTCTCTAGAGCTCCTGCCAGCCCGCCACCACCTGTTGTGTTACAGCGTACAAACTTTGGAGTTGTTTTTCCACTAAGCTGTTGTGCGGTGATCTGGTGGAATATACAGGGACCTGTCAGCGCCCCTTTGTACCTGGTGGAACCACCGGGGTCGTACGAACCGGCCTCACCCGCTTTGATCTCGACACTGGCTTGATACCGCGGTGGTCGGCGACCGCTGTGAGCCACCTATCGCCTCCGGTCTCAGCATACGCGATTTGGCACGGTGGGGCGGCGGCTGTGCTGACTCGGGGCTACATCCGTCAGAGCGTGAACGTCATCTGGGGCCGGCTCAGCGGGGGCGGCGGAAACAGTCCGCTCACTCCGCCGCACTCCCCTGCACGGTGTGCCGTGGCTGAGCTGGCCGGCCTCTGCTCTTCAGGATGAGGGGCGGCTTCATCAGCGACTTTGGCGTGCCGCGGTGAGTGTCGGCGCGGCGCCGGGCGCGGCTACCGTGTCGGTGGTGGGTGAGAGTGGCCGGCCGGTCTGCAACAGTAGCGGTAGCGGCGCCGGTCGGTGCTGAGGTGGCGGCTCGGTCGGCGATGGACAATGGAGCGCCAGCGGGCGGCGATGCCTCCGGCCTGCTCTGGCCCGGGCAGCCACGGTAAGGCGCGGCAGGTGCTAGGCAGCCGCGGCGTGACACCACTGTCTGGGTGAGTGTGGACTGCACGGCGGAGCTGTACACCGGACGTTGGAGACGTTACCCTTACCCAGAGATAGGTCCGCGTGAAAGGCTGACTTATCCGTTGTAAAATGTTAAAGAGCTTGTCGGGCGCGGTAACTGGTGGTGACATGAGCTGCAAAGACGGGCATCATTTCCAGATGGGTGCAATGTGGGATAGAGAGAATTACTACTCCCTATTTCTGTGAGTGTTCGAGGTACCCAGAGGTCATCATCGGGATGCAGCAGACTTGAGGCTGGAGAGGCATCCATATGGTGCCGCTCTGGGGTTGTGATCGCAAAACAGGTTTCGTATGTTTGCTTAAACGGGAAAGGTAGCATTAACAAATTGTTTTTGACACGGCTTTCTCCCATCGAAGATCGGATGAAAATAGCCGCTTAGAATTATAATCTGAAGCCGTTGGAATGGCTATGGGCCCAGGAAGCATTGAACTGCAAGTCCCCACAGCGTCTTCGTAAACCCTATGGTTCAGGGTCCGATGGAGGCTGTGCTGGAAATGCATTTAAAATGAAAGCTCACTGCAGAATTCCAATTTGTGTCGCTTTGTGTTCTGCATCGCCTGTGATGTTGAAGGCCAAACTAGAGGGGCTCTTACCACAAATGCTTCCTTTCTCCACTTAACACCCGCCCGGTGGACCTCTGAGTCACCTTCGCTCTGGTGGTGGTGCGGGTGCTATACCCTTTCCCTGCGATCTCGGCTCCTATGCGGGATAGCGAAAAACGCGAACGCTGGTGGGATAGCTCATACAAATTAACGATGAACTACATCATTCACCTTTTGGCTCAGGCCAATATTGAGGTCATGACAGGTCAAAGGTGACGGGTTATAATTGAGTTTCTTGGGCTCTAGCGTCTGACAGTGTTGAGTTAGAATTTGTATTTGATTTATTCAGTATATATGAGCGACAGCATTATCCCCACAGCTCAAGTCCATTGATAAAACAATACATGAATATTTACAAGAGATGTATGCATGTATCTTCCGAACACTTTGGCGGCCATGGTTGCGTCCGATATGTTGGAATAAGGACTCTTTTAAGTTGTAGTAAGTATAAACTTAACAATTAATAAAGACACACACTTAATGCTCAACATCCAAATATTAAGTTTACAAAAGAAGTCGAACAGAGTGGTAAACTGCCATTCCTGACGTATGCGTTAGGAGGGTCGGCCTAAGCTGAAACATCAGTCTATGAAAGCCAACATTCACGGTCTAGGAACTAGCTTTTTAGCTTATACCCCTTCTGTAAAACGTGCCATCACCTTAACGGCTATCTATAGGCATTTAGTGTCAGCTCATCATTCCAACTTTTCCACAGGGAACTCGACTTTTAAAGCGCTTCTTTAAAACAATGGCTTCCCCATTCATCTTTGATTGTTCGGTCAAGGATTTTGAATAAGAAGTACGATTTATCTCCCAAGGCATGTACAGCTAAGAAACTAGAAATATTTGTTATTCCGTATTTTGGTCAGCAGTCTCTAAAACTTAAGAAAGAGTTATTGTCCCTTCTTTCCAAATATTACCCTTATCTCAATCCAAAGATCGTCCTTCAGAACACCTCATCCTGGGTTCTATCTTCCGGTTCAAGGACAGGTTACCAAGAGTTGCCAATCCTCAGTGGTGTATCAATTCTGTGCGCATCGTGTGGTGCGTCGTACGTTGGTTCCACCCATCGTTCATTACACGCAGGATAAAACAACACTTAGGTATGTCCGACCGACTAACGAATGGTGGCGAATCCAGATCCGTCTGCGATTCGCGAACATTCACATCAATGTGATACCCGGTTACCAGATGATTTCAAAATTCTGGATAGGTGTGGTACAGGTGTAGATTTAAGAATTCTCGAGTCTCTTTATATACTAAAAACAAACCTAGGTTGAACACAATGTCTTCGGCTTTCCTCTTCAAATCTTTGTATACAAGTACCTTCAACATATATGTGTGTGTTTGTTAGTGTCTTATATTTTTAGCAATTATCCGTGAAACTGCGCCTTTGGCCTTCTTGTCTACTGCTCGCTCCTATGTAGGTTGTTCATTTATTACACTGATGATGATATTGTAATATATCGAAACCGGTCTGGATGTTGACATGTGTGTCTTTATTAATTGTTAAGTTTATACTTCTTTACAAGAGATGATGAACTCATTCACATATACAGTTACAACCGCAGAAGCATTAAATTCAAATAAGCATGTAAATATTGAAAGAAAAACGTGATGCTATAAAACAGTGAAATCCTAAAACTATGAGTTCACTAAAACGGATGATCCCGAAGATATTTAATGACGGAGTATCTAAACGATGAGAAAGTAGATAAAAGATGGTCGATGGAAAGATAGGTGCTGACGTGATGATTAAAACACAATTGCACGGATGAACAATCCACATCTCACGGTTTCTACTCTCCCAAAAGGAATGTTAGCAGCTGGTTTTGTCCCTCATTGGTCCAACGCTGAGGCACATGCAACGGTAGATTCCAAGCAGGAAGGCGGAGTCCGTTCTGTGGATGAGAATTTTGTAGACAAATCGAATGTCTGTCAATGTTTAAGACACCATTCGCTTCCTCTCGTTACGGCGAATCGAATGGTGATTATGATTTTGTATATGACTAGGTAAAAAATCAACCAGGTGTAAAAAATGACCTGGCTTAAGGCCAGGTCAAGGTCACCATCTGACCTAGCATGGTCAATATGCATATCGATTGAATCGCAACGATAATACAAAGGTAATGGCATCAAAACAAAACTATCATTTCATGCGGAGTTATTGACCCAACCCTTAAAACCTGCTTAAGTAATCCCAGATGACCCCTCAGAGGTCACAGGCCCAAACTTGCAACATGTACCTGGAAAGGGACCTTGGGTACCACGATTTGGAAAATAGGAAGGTATTCTAAGTTTTATTGCAGAAATAAATCCATTTTTGTGCCCATTCCCTACACAACCTTCCCATGAAATCCATTTCCAATGGAGATGTCATGATCTGTAACCAACCCTAGGTCATTCATTAAAAAATCCCTAGAATATATTTTCGTAATACTCGTTGGGCCCTTTGTGATCCTGAGTTTCAATTGGAAAGATACACCCTGTCAGGTATGTGGATTTCTATCCCTTTGGGGGTGCCTCGCACTCCCAATAATGTGCTGGGCACCCCCCAATGGTGATTTGGGCACCCCACCAAAGGGTGAAGCAAAGTCCTTATAAAGTGCGTAAATCGAGGAAATTATCAATGAATGCCGTTCCACAGTGCTATAATGGCATTCTGCATCTGACCTACAACTTGATATTTTATCAAACAACGGAAAGCCTCAGACATAATGAACAATAAACATTGATGATGTTTCGAGTCCCGAATTATATTTTGTGTTTATTTCACCATTCAGCACGGGGCAAAGCAGCACGTGTTTCCCTCGTCTGGCGTATTATCTGGTTGTACTTCGGCAGCGTTCCCCATTAGTCTTCACTCTCTATAATTCTTTCGGTGGTTTAGTTTTAGGTTTATGAACGTATCTATCCTCTTCCCTCGGTTACCTTGGAACTGAGTCCCAATCCTCTCCACTCAGCAGGAAACCCTTCGCGACACTCCCGACTTCAGCGAACTCGGCCACCGGCTAGCCTGTGCTGACTGCTGCCGTCTCGCCTGTACCAAGGAGCCGCCTCGGATGGTGTGACAAATAAACAAGCCAATAGAGAGTAGGGTATGGCTAGAAATGTTTGACAAACATAAAGTTGATACATCTGTTTCATGCTTTAAAGCTCTATCATGTCCATGGATAATTTTCCGCTGAATTTCTAGCGATACAAGTGATCGCGCCTCCACCAATCAGCGTCCGCCAACCGCCGGCACTCGCGATTGCCTGCGGGCACAGAGGTTACAGGGGTCACGCTGGGCGTCGCTGACACCAAATTCAAGCCTCGGCGGGCAGGGGTCGCCGGCGGATTGTAATGTCTACATGTGTGGTGTTGAAAATGGTGGTCGTTGTGCCTGGTGTCAGACTGAGGGAGGGGACCGGTGTAAGAGACATTCAGCGCACGTGGGTGGATATATGAGTTCGGCGTTTGTGCAATTTGCAGTGCCGATAACACTGGAAAAACATGAGTACGAGTTCATGAAATGAGTTCGGTATATGAGTATACTTGGCGGACAAAATTACGGACACCAATTTCGAGTCCATAGTATTTTTCGGTATCAGGGTAGGTGATGCAGCTTTTCAACTTTAGAATTGGCACACCTATTAGAAATACAACACACACGGTGTAAGTGACATACACGCCTATCTGACATTTTATGCGTATGCAACACTACAAGTTTAAAATGCTAAAATTAAAATTTGAGGCGAAGAGATAAGTAGTTCTGAACGTGTAAACAAGGAGGGTCCAAGGCAAAGCACAAGATACCTGAGGGAACTTAGTGATAAGTCTGTATATTTTAATGACATGAACATCACTACATTCCTTTAGCAAACGCCGTTCCCCTACCAGTTACCACATCCTTCCGATGTCGCCCCCACTCGGCTTCCAAACAGCCAGAAGCCACTGTGCACGGCCGTCTAACCGTGATTGTCCGACCTTCTATCTTTAGGCCTATAAAAATCGGTTTGTATGCTATAATGCTCCACTATATAATGGTCCCGGGTGAAGCCGCTGTTTCTAATTATTTATTGTTTATTATTATTCTTATTTGTGGAAAGTTATGTACCGCTGTTAGACCAAGACGTTCAACTCTCAGCATTCGCATTATGCCTAATTTGGTGGGATTTAGGCAGTGGGTGACTTCACAAGTAGTGTCCAGCATTGAAACGGTGAATCCTAGCGAAAGGAATTCTTTTGTTGGTAGATGTTGATCTTTCAGGGCAAAATTTCCGTACTAACCAAAACAATATAGCGTACTAGGATTTTGATATCAGGATGGGAGAGGACAATAATGACACATCAAGCAACGTTAATTAAGTTTTTTTCGAGCGGGGACAGTTTTTTAACGGCTGGATTTTGTATTATGTTCAAAATTTTTAAAATCGAATTGAGAAATCTTTATGGCACGTCACATGCTGGTGGAAACCGTAGCTGAACGGTCTCTAAATAAAGCAGTAGCGGGTTGTTGCGTGGATTTTGATGAGCGGTACCGTGCAGGGCTGTATCGAGTTAGTGTTAAAATGCCGTTTAAGTTTTATTGTTCATCATTTTCAAGGTTCAAAAGGACTGTGTGATGGCTAAAACAAAGAAAGTATGCTATCTCCTTTCACATGGTGGTCATTAAAATTTTCCCTCCTCAACTTTGGGCACCCCCAATGATGTTCGCAAATCCACACCCCTGCACCCTGTCCTTACTAATGCTATATTTTTTGGAGATGAAGTCACCTGACCTGCACTGGTGACCTGGCCCGAGATGACCCAACCTTAAACTATTGAAGAATTGACTAAAGCCAAGCTGTGCCAAGTACGGCTGGCTTCGCGTCGCCGTTTTTTGGTGCCGCCGGAAAAAAACCGAGGGGTGTTCAAACGCCCCCCCCACCGGGGCAAGGATTATAGGCAAATGCCACAGTTTGGGGCACGGTTTCTCCGGAAAAGTGTCATCGAAGTGACACTCGAGGAACTTTATCAAGAACATGCTACCTGGGTGCTGGAGCCCTGCTGGCTCTGCTGTCGCTCTCTTAGTATGAGCTTGTCCGCAGTCGTCACTCGTCGGGAAAAGTTCCCGCTGTCGGCATTAGGTGGTATGTCCGCCTGAAACGGATCGGGAAAATGTGCCTCCAGTAGCCTGCCACCCCCTGTCAAATTGTCCCCCATCAGCCTACCGCCCCCTGTCAAATTGCCCCCCCATCAGCCTACCGCCCCCCCTTGTCAGCCGCCCCAAACGCAAATCCTGGGTGCGCGCCTTGAGTGTACCCATTATTGGCTTAGCGATCGGGGCGGGCCCAGCGAACAAAACAGACGGCTTCTGACCAGGCACGGATATCGCACAACTGGGAGGGTGGCACGTCAATTCAAGAGCGGATATAGTTGCATATTTTGAGCAAAAATGGCCATCCTCGATTGTGAGCTGCTGATGGGGTGGGGATTGAAAGTGAAATGTGTGGTATCCTGTCAGTTCTATAAAATGAATATTTAGCTGGATTAAATGTCTAAAGACGAACTTCCCCTTCCATTTTCAAATGGAAGTACGCTGCATGAAACGCCTCTGCCAGCTTTACACCTCGGTCACATTCATTCAAAGGCCCGGCACCAGTCTGACACCCGACCGCTCACCAGCCATAAATAAGCTCGGTCTGCTCGCTCAGCTGCGGTCTCTGACATTCGGTTCTTGGACTTATTACATGTGCAGTCAATTTGAAGGAGCTGGATTTGTGATAAGATTTTGAAATTGTCAAAAATGACCAGGTTTTTTGCGGTGTTATTCATACAGCAATGGCGGATCTATCCGGTCGGTTTGGGAGGAGCAAACCAAAGTCGAAAAGCAAAAAAAAAAACGTCACGCCGTGAAAGCTGCGTTACAATATCACTTGTCGGTAAAATTTTAGAATTTTGGGTATTGAAAAAAAGATCACGGGTTGAAAAATATGGGCTAGAGATAGTTTTTTTCCGGTCCGAGGCCCAATATTTACACTGAACTTAACTGGTTCTGTTTAAAGTTGAGAGTTAAAGTACCAGAATCTTGCTTATAAACTAAAAAGGAGTCGGGGAAAAAAGGAGGTCGACCACTTTGGGTGGCAAAAAAATAGTTTTGCCCCGAGCTTTTCCGTTTGGGGGGGCAAATGCCTTTTTTGCCCCGCCTTGGATCCGCCACTGTCATACAGTATGCTGCTTCGAAATCTGGCCAATCATATATCATATTAAAAACTCACACAGACGGTGCATTTCGTAGCTAACTATACCGTTGTCCGGACAAAGTAGGGTATCCGTGGCATCTATCATTGGCTTCGGTGTTAACCTGCGCCCCACGGGGGTGTGGCGCCACTTTCGCCCCACGGAGGGGCCATCGATGGACCACTCTAACTCCGAAAATATGAGGGTTAGCGCAAATCTGCAAAATGCATTAGAAAGCTTGCGTGAATTCAGTAAGAAATCAATTGAAACGTTTAAGTGCTCATGTCAATGGTTTGACCTCCAAAGGTCAAGTTAGGTCATTAAGGATAGGCAATTTTCACTCAAAAATGCAACATTTAACACACGCGTTGACGGGGGCGGGTACCCGCCCCCGTCGGGTTTTTCGGAGATAGTAGAAAAACGGCGGCGCTACGCGCCGCCGTACTTGGTATACCTTTTCCCTCATCATTTTTACAACTTCTGTGAAAATGTTAAGGTTAGGTCATCTCCAGGTCAGGTCACCAGTACAGGTCAAGTGACCCGACCTCAAAAGAAGTTAAAGATAGCATAAGTCGGAGCAGGGTGAACTTATCCGATTGAAACTCATATCACATAATGGCCCCACCGAGTTCTCTAAAAAATTTTCCGGTATTTTTTATATCGATGACCTAAGGTCACGTACGAGGCATGACCTCTCCATTGGAAATACAGGGAAAAAATGTTTTTTTACGGAATAACTCAGTAACGGATGGTGATAGAGCATTTATTGTAGCTGCATTAGACTCGACTGGACTTTGCAGTTCTAATGATATGCATTTTATATAATTTGACCCTGACCTGACCTCAGGTCAGTTCAAATCCTTGATTTGACCTAGCAAGGTCAAATTATATATCATTCAATTCGGCTTGCTAAGAGGATTCATATAGTTCAAGTCGTTTTGCTCTATCTTTACTTGTTCAGATGTAATGGCCGAAAAAAATTGAATTTACATGTTATCCCTATGACGGGCATGTTTTGACCTCTCGTGACCTTAAATGTGACCTGACAAAAAATGTTTCAAATGTTTTCGATGGAGAAGTGGATGGGCAGCCCAACGCCGTTTACCGTTTTTCGCTACCTACCGTGGTTCTCGAGATCTAAGGGGGCGGGTACCCGCCCCCGTCAATGCGAAGGTGGCTCAGACCCCCGTCAATGCGCGTGTTAAGAAAACTGGGCATAACTTATACCATTAGAGCTATTGAGATCTAGTAAGTACATTTTATAGAAAAATGCCAGAACTTCTTCCGCTATGAGAAACGTAGTGACCTCCCGTCAGTGGTTTGACCTCCAGAGGTCACCTCGTGACCTGATATGACCTGAGGTCACGAAAGGTTAGAAAGTGATCTTTTCGTATATAAAATGAAAGCCAGTAACGAGACATACACGATGATGTTTGATTTAGCGCTCTAGCTTAAATAGGTCAAAAGTTATTGGCAAAATGATGTTTTTGACCCCAGGTGACCTTGGATGACCTTGGAGAGATCAAAGGGCAAATATGGCTGCTGGGATTCGTGAAAGGGTGTCAAAAAACGCTTTCCTGAGCATGCGGGGCATTTGCAAGCGTTTTTGTGACTTTTAGATCATAAGACAGCTTTTCCCAATGCTTTTTCAATTGGGGAGGTCACCTCGTGACCTGAACTCAGGTCACGAAATATAAAAATCCTGGACATATATCTTGTAGACCCTGGAGGGCCATAAAGTGTAGGAAGTTTCAAATTTATCTACTAAGAAATGTAGCTTTTATAGAGCTCAGAAGTTGAAGTGAGGTGTCCTTGGTTGACCTCGCCTGGTGACCTGACATTGGGAGACCCGGGGTAAAAAATTTCAGGGTTGGTGTGAAACTGATGGGGTGAAAGATAGAACCCTCAACCGTGGTGCTGCGTCTCGTCGTTCTTCTGCTATCTCGAAAAAAATCCTTAGGGGGCATCGATGGTCCTCCCGTGGGGCGAGGGTTAAGACTATTGCAGCTTCCTCTCAAAATGCTACGATGCAAATTGAGACAGTTGCGTCAAATGGTTGGATTCTCAGTGCATTGGTGATTAAAAAGACCAAACATGATACTTTTCCTTCCAATATTTGGTAAGCCGCTAGAGTCAAAATGATTTTATCACAATTAATGGTTCAAACAAAAAAAACGGCTCCAAACAGGGATTTCGCTGATTACATATTTGGAATCTACGCTTAAAACTATCATAACCAAGAAAAAATATAATTAGGTGGTCTCCTCAATTTCTTATACAGAAGCTGAAGCAGTGTGCAGCCTTTCCGGCTGCCGCTGAATGGTGTCTGCTGTTATGGAGCAGTTCTCGCGGCCAGTTGACGTGCTGCTGGACGTTTTAGACGGCTCTGTCTCCAATCCTCCTTCCTCTTTAGACGGGCATATGTTCCAGTTTCATACGGCATACGCTACTGGGACCACGTGGGAGCTTATTTGTGATATTGTATGGCAGAGTGTTGTGGGAATGACCTAGGACCCTAAAAGATGATAAAACAGATGACAGTAAAAGCGCTAAAAGACTGATAGCCCAAAAAGCTAAAGTTCAGGAACAAAGCCGTCTAAACCCTAAAAAGCCCAAAAAGGCTACGTCAAGGTAAATATAAAAAAGCGTGGGATGAGGTAAATGCAACGTTTCGGTCCTAGACCGTCGTCAGGCGAGGGGTCTAAGACCGGTAAATGCAACGACGGTCTAAGACCGAAACGTTGCATTTACCTTATCCCACGCTTTTTGTCTTTATCTTTACCTTGACGTAGCCTTTCTGGGCTTTTTAGGGCTTAGACGTTTTAGTTTCTGAGCTTTGGCTTTTAGGCTATCAGTCTTTTAGCGCTTTTACTGTCATCTGTTATATCATCTTTTTAGGGTCCTAGGTCATTCCCACAACACTCTGCGGTTTATGGCACCCTATCTCCAGCAGGTCTTCCGAGAACTTAATATTGTATGGCATCGAATCTCTTACTTGTAATCGAATCTCTTACTTGAATTATCTCACTTGTGCTTTGCCGCATCTATAACGGGTTAGATAGCGTCAGTGCCTTGTTTTCGGAACTGCGGTCTCTTCCAGCTGCCCGCGCACTGCGGTACAGTCTGCTATCCAGTTAGTGCTCTGCGGTACAGCATCTTTCCAGAGTGCTGTGTGCTGCGGTGCAGTATATCGCCAGGTTTGTGTGCTGTGATGAGTACATATTTCCAGCTCAGTCTGGGCTCAACCGGATTTTGACAAACACGTGAATACCTTTGCACTTTTCCCTGCTGAGTGGAGATAAAGCCATTGCTATTGTGCCAAAGGTCATTTGGAACGGATATTGTCTTGATACTGCAATTTCCACAGCGAGCTCAGCAGTTTTGAAATACAGCTCTTTTTACACGGTTCGGATAGATGCCCCGACCAGTCGCGTTCGGGAGGATTCTCCAGCGGTAAACATTCGCTTCAGGGAGATGCGTATAGCAGGAAGGGAGTGTTTGTACCGGCCCACACACGGACCAGCCCGCTCCTGTTCATTTTGGAAATGCTTTGATAATTTTTACCTACGTGTTTGCTCAACAAACACGAACAAAGAAATAAGCGTGTACTGTGGCTTTAACTTTTTTGAAGTCTCCTGAATGAGGTATTAGGGATAGTTGTAGTACAACTTGAAAACTCTAAAGCAGCAGGATTCTGTGGCCGTGGGTGGAGGAACGGGGGGGGACTCTGGCCGTAGGCGGAAGACTGAGGCAGAAGGATGATGTGGCCGTGGGCAGAGGAACGGGGCGACTCTGGCCGTAGGCGGAAGACTCTGAGGCAGAAGGATGCTGTGGCCGTGGGCAGAGCAACGGGGGGACTCTGGCCGTAGGTGAAAGACTCTGAGGCAGAAGGATGATGTGGCCGTGGGCAGAGGAACGGGGGACTCTGGCCGTAGGCGGAAGACTGAGGCAGAAGGATGCTGTGGCCGTGAGTGGAGGAACCCGTGGGGGAGTATGGCCGTGGCTGGGGGACTGATACAGCATTGTTACAGCGCTGATACAGCATTGTTATTGTCCAAAAGCGTTTGTTATTTGCTTTTCAATGAGTCTGAGTATCATCGCTACCGGTTTCCAGAAACACCTCCCAGAAGTAACATTTTTATGAAAATGTCTGAGTAGACCCCTGTTTACCGCCTTACCTAAGTCGGAAGGGAATAAAGCATCGTAAACGGATTTAGACCGTGGCTCCTTTAACTGGTATCTAGGGACTGTCTGTAGCTCTTGCATGGTAGCTCCTGTTGATCGGTGTTTGAATCGAACGCGTAATGGAGTAGAGTTTGGACTTAACACTGCTTGAAAATGCTAAATTTTGCACAAGCGATAAGTTCTGGGACAAACGAGATACCATATTAAAGAGAATGATGCACATTTGAACGGAGATCGCCATGTGATAAAGCATGCCGAGGAACCATTCGATCGATATTTCATTTGTCTCAGAACTTGCCGTTCGCGGAGAAAATTACAATATTCACCCCTGTCGACCCTGTCCTCTCCCGTCGTCACGTGAGATGAACTGAACTGGCCTGCGTTTGGCGGGAGACTTCGGACCTAGACCGGATGGGATCTGAAGTTTTCTGGCCATGGTAGACTCTGTTTAGAAGAACCCGCTGTCACTAATTGCATGCATAAGCTTACAAGGTCGATGAATTATCACTGCATATTCGAATAATGCTGCTAAACTGGTCAGCTCAAGCTGGTAGGGCGTTAAAATCTCGTGATCGGATTTAGACCGTGGATCATTTACTTGATGTCTTATGGCTGTTTGTAGCTCTTGCGACCGAGAAAATACCCATATTCACCACTGCCGACCCCGTACTCTCCCTGTCGCTACATGAGATGACGAGACCACTGTTGACGGTAACCATTACAACATGACGTGGGGCTCCCGTCCAGGGATGTCGCCATGAATTTATATCCTAGGGGATTAGATGACAAGGGGACATCCTATCCCTGATCCTGAGGGGCCTCTGCACTGGGGCGGGAAAGGTGCTCAGTTTTGCTATATTTGCTTTTAACAAAATTGTGCTCTTTTATGTCTTAATTTATCAGACAGGGGACCTCCAATGTATTCTAGGGGTCTTTAAGTCAAACGAAGTAGGTATCGATGACAATTGGGCCTCCTTTGTGCCTCTGGTGGCAAAGGTGCCTCTGCGTGTCATATGCCTCGTCGATCGAGGCCTCCTTGACATATTCGATAGCCTGACCTTAAAGTATGGAAAGGGCTAACAATTATTGCTGACGTAGGATCATCTTCTTCCATTTAGGGAGGGATGGAAGAGTAGGAGAAAGAGTAGGATAATATCCTTATCTATACATACTCTTTATCAGTTAGGGGCCTCTCATGCACATCTGGAGAACTGATTACAAATTCGGCAGCTATCGATAACACTGGATACTTCTGCAATAACTGGAGTCTTCGGCCGCCACTTACTTTGACGGATGAGGTTACCTGGGCCTGTTTTGGGGGCTAATCTTTGAAACAAAGAGTATGCCAGCTTGTGTAACTGGCCTAAAATTGCCCTCCTTCATTTAAGACGCTTTCTTTATTAGTCAAGTTACCTGCTATGCGTATCCTTGACCATCAATATAAATGATGCACGTATCGCTCATAGGATCTTGACCTACTCAAGGGTCTGATCTTGAATTGTTCGACAGGTCACGTTCTGTGGCTGGTTTAAGGATTTATTTTAACTTAAAGGGGACCTCCGTTGCCAGTCAGGGGCTATCCACGTATGCCAGGGCCTGGAATGTAAGCAGAGTACCGATCCATGACGATGGGGGGAACCTCTGGTGTTAGTGGCCGCCCTCTAAACACTTACAGCATTGGATTTGGCCTCCTTTACCTGTTCAGGGACTTTTCTGAGTGGGCAGTGTGCCTCTCCAGCCATGCCGGGCTGGGGAGTTTCAATGTCGAATATGCAGTCTTATACACCTACATTGTGTATGGTGGGTGACGTATTCATAGTTCAGCATACTCCTCAGCCTATCACAGGGTTCCAGCATCGAAGTGGACCTTCTGAATAAACTGAAAGTCCTCTTGAAACTACATTCAGCAACATACAGCCAGGCCCCATGCAGTGACGGCGGAACGTTCGAATTTAACGGGGTGCACCTTGGCCTTTTCAACCCATTTTTCCAGTCAACGTCATAGGGTTAGTGTTACAATTTCTTATTTAAGGGGAGGGACACTGCACTCCGGTGCCCCCCCAGTTCTGCCACCAGTATTTCCATGCGCTTTAGACAATGGGGGGAGGAAACGGCGGTGCGAAGAGCCGCCGTACCTTATCCGTGATCAGTTCCGCAACTTTCCCCAAAATTTTAAGTTTGGGTCATCTCAGGTCAGGTGTTTAGTACAGGTCAAGTGATCCCACCTCCAAAAATGTTTAAGATGACATAAGTAACAAATGGGCGAATCTATCCGATTGATTCTTATACGACCACTTTTACTCTTACCTACATACCACTGCTACTTTTCGTTTAATTAACAGATAAGCAGTAATTTTCCATAAAATGTATTTCAACAGAACAAATAACAATTTCAGGGTAGCGGTTTGGTAGCGCTTTATAATACGAAGCGGTTAGCAGTTTCGCGATTTCGGAAAGTGGCGCTAGTGACGGGAGCAATTTCAGCCAGCGGGACAAGGGAAAATGATGTAGCGTTGCAAAAAAGTTGGTAGCGGTGCCCACCTCTGCAGAGATTACACGAGCTTGATCGAGTGATGACGAATAAATAAGCCTGCTGAAGCGGAGAGGGCGCGTCTCTCAGCGGCGGACGGTATCGGTTTCAATTGTCCACCCGGCCCTCCGGAGGTAGCCGTGGCACCGTTCCCTGCGCTGACCAAAATAGCCCCACTGTCCCGCTAACACAGGCAAGTACACCACTAACTGGGACAGTCGCCGACGACGGCGAGCGCAGGTCGCGACGGCGGACGGCGGCTTGCGACGCGCCGATTTGACACGGCGACGACCACGGCGCAGTGCCAGCTGGCCCTGCTCTCTGTCGTGGACAAACTGCCCCGCTCGGATTCGAAACATGGCCACTGGCCACGCGGATTATCTGTCGAATTTAACTCGTTTGGTAGCCCTGCTTATCTCTGATATGGAGGTGAAGAAATAAGAAGCAGATGGCGAAGGAAAACAGTATTTTTCAGGAATCGGGGTTGATCGGGGTTGAAAACTGATATGTCATTACGTGGAAAGAAAATAATTAATGATGTAAGGCTCGGTTTGTCGACGGCGGAGACATGGTGCCACGAATACTGCTAGGAAAACACACCGCCACTCCGTTTCCGCTGCTGGAGGCCGCCTTTTAAAACTCGATCAATGATTGGTGAATGATAAACAAACGATATATAATTTGCAGTAAGACTTTATCTCTGGCCCAGTTGCCATGCACAATTCCGATCAGGATCGCACGACGCAACCAGATGTATTTTAGGGAATTTTTCCTAGTGTGAACAGTGTTACCTGACACTCCTGGGTGTGAACAGTGTTACCTGACACTCCTGGGTGTGAGCAGTGCTACCTGATGTTCCTGGGTGTAAACAGTGTGACCTGACGCTCCGGGTGTGAACAGTGTTATCTGATGAGTCGAGTGCGGACAGCGTTACCTCCCCAGGTGCGGACACTGTGACCTAATGCCCCGAGTGGGGACAGTGTGACCTGACGTCGCTGGGTGTAGATAGTTGATAGCGACCTGATGCACCGGGTGTCAACAATGTGTGGTTACACATGCCTCGAGTGTTGCCAGCGCACCTGACGCCCGAGTGTGGACGATATGATCTAATGCCCCGAGTGTGGGCGACGTGACTTGATTTCGCCGAAGGTGAACTATTTGACTTGATGTCAGCCAGTGTGCCGCGGCAGGGTGCGGACACGTTCACGATGCAGTATCGGTGTGCCCTCCTCTATCATCGGCGACGACTGGAG
Organism: Lepas anatifera; assembly: GCA_034440635.1. Classification (NCBI taxonomy): domain Eukaryota; kingdom Metazoa; phylum Arthropoda; class Thecostraca; family Lepadidae; genus Lepas; species Lepas anatifera. The sequence continues at coordinate 329,922 of JAOTON010001604.1, read as the reverse complement.
ACCCGCCTCCGTACCCTTCCGCGACAAACTGCTCTACCTGTACGAGCGCAACCTCCTGGTGGACGTCACCTTCCACGTATACGAGCCGGTACGTGTGGTCAATGCTCTCGTGAACGAGTCACGGTGCCCAGTCACATGTACACGTCGGTACGTATTGTCACCTTCCACGGGTACGATTTGGTACGTGTGGTTATTTTTCAGGTGTAAGAGCTGGTAAGTTAGGCTATTTTCCAAGAGTATGGGCCGGCACATGTGGTCATTTTCCATGTTTATGGGTCGGTACGGGTTGTGGAATTTCACATCACATAGACGCTATAACGTCTTGCAAGGTTGGCCTCATTTTGCCGAAGCGCTCTGGTCATACGTGTGGGTATGGCAGTGAGCTTGACGTCAATAGAAGACTTCGCTAATAGGATTTGACGCAAGATTTGCTCAGCCGTGTCGGCTTCTGTCAGCAATGTGAGTCAGGGTCTAAAATAGGCCTGTCGCTGAGATTTAATAACAGAACTACTGGCGCGTCCGCGCTATCGCAAAAAAACGATGCATCTCCTGTCAGAAATAGGCATGCTGAACCAGACAACTTCTCGGAAAAGACTGACAACACTTTCTCTACCTTGGAGGACTCCGCTGAAACTAATAGTCGTTCCCATAATCATTGCTGGAGGTGTAAGCCATTAGGTGTTCATTCCCCGACGATGGTCGGTTCGGAGCATGCCCTCAGTCCAGCTACGGTCCAGCTGCGCCCTCAGTCCAGCTGCGGTCCAGCTGCACCCTCAGTCCAGCTGCGGTCCAGCTGCGCCCTCAGTCCAGCCTCAGTCCAGCTGCGACATCAGTCCAGCTGCGGTCCAGTTGCGCCCTAGTCCAGCCTCAGTCCAGCTGCGACATCAGTCCAGCTGCGGTCAGTTGCGCCCTCAGTCCAGCTGCGGTCCAGCTGCGCCCTCAGTCCAGCCTCAGTCCAGCTGCGACATCAGTCCAGCTGCGGTCCAGTTGCGCCCTCAGTCCAGCTGCGGTCCAGCTGCGACATCAGTCCAGCTGTGGTCCAGCTGTGCCCTAAGTCCAGCTGCGGTCCAGCTGTGCCCTCAGTCCAGCTGCGGTCCAGCTGCGCCCTCAGGCTCAATAGGCGCCCTCGAACTGCGTTATCGACGCGGCATGCTCATCAGAGAGGATTCTGGGTCATCTTTGCTTGAATTCAAGGACTCTTTACCTAGATCCAGTGGCGGATACAAGGGGAGGGCTAGGGGTTCAAGCCCCCTCCACGCTAAATGTCAGAAGGCCTATAGTTAATACATAGCTGGAGGTGGTTCCGAGGCAATGCCGGGGAGGCTCGAGCCCCCTAGCCCCCTCGCTCCGTAATAAAGTCCTGGATCTGCCACTGCCTACTGTCGTTTTCCTGCGGGCGCTCAACATACCAGCAGAATGAATGAATAAATATCATGCATTTCCCTCCCTTCGCCCACACAGTGCACATTCAACCGAGAGTAAAATGCATTTGGTGTAATGGCGTGTGCTGACGAAATTTTTGATCCCAGCACAGATAAGAGAAGTCATGTATGTTGACAATAGCTTTTCAAATTTATCATGCTTATAGTTGATGAAAGCTTTGATGAAACCAATGATTACCAACCGCCACAGCATAATGATCCGTTTTTATTCCTGGGAGGACTGCATGACCCCGTCCTAAAAAATGAAAACCGATTGATAGAAAATTGGCCTTATTTTCTTGGTTCAACCTGTTCATACTTTCTCCAGAAGATGGATTTTCACAGTCGAAACGAGGATGGACAGTGCACTTATATTTCTGTCATTTTTCTCAAAAATTTCTCGATTCTGAGCTCTGCTGCCAGCAAGGTGCACCGAGTTATATTTCCAGGACTCATCAGACCTAAGTTTGATTACCAATATCATGGAAGTCAGCTAACACATAAATTTTTGTCGGGAACGGGTATCATCTCTTCTTAGGCATCGATAGAACATATTAGAAATTGCTCGAAATCATGCAAAAGTTCAGTGAAGTTTTTTCAGAAGATCTGTCTTGAGTGCTTCTTCCGTAAGCTAAATGAAATTTGTCTTGATGAACAATATATCATTAAAAGTTTATTCAGGTCTCGAAATGTTTGCTATATGAACACGAAGGTTGGCGCTCCTCTATGCCCAAACAATAAATCAGGTTTTGAAGAGGTGGTGAAGGTGAGATGCCATAAATCCGTCCGTCTGACATCAATGGAGCTTTTGTCAAAGCTGTCTCGAATTAACATTCTTGGCTCCAATTCATTCATGTTCTAAAACAGACCTCCCTGATCTTCCTCAGAAAGACTGCGCAGTTCTCAAATGAGGCCATGTGCCGTCGTTTGGGAACCGCCCGATTTGACGGCATTGCTACTTCATGAAACGTAGTGCTGAGGAGCAGATTTGTGAACCCTTGGACATGTTGTAACCGAGCAAAAGCTGCATTAGATGATTCAACTGCCCTAACCACTAGATTCGCTTCTGGTAGAATCCTCACTCGAGCGTGCTCCCGCTAGATGATGAGAGTTATTCTGCCCATCGCTCAAGCCCCTCTGATCCTGTGCCCTCCTGACACTGCATTCGCGTCCCCAGGCGACGCGGCAGCCGCCCGTGCCCGAGCTGCTGTCTCCCGAGCCCCCATCATCTGGCTCCACCAACGGCTACCAACTCCGGAGGAAGAAACACTGCAACTCCTCCGTGTCATCGCTGAGCGACACATCCGAGTCGTGCAGTGACTCTGACTCCGACTCCGAGGAGGACTGCGGGCCCGCTCTGGTGATCCGGGCGCACCGGCTGGTGCTGGCCATGGCGTCGCCGGTGTTCCAGGAGACGCTGTACGCCGAGATCAGCCCACGACCGGTGGTCGTACGCAACTGGAACCCCGGCTGCTTCAAACTCATGATCGAGTAATGCATGGGGAAAACAGGAATTGGGCTGTATTTGTGTAGATACGGCTATGAATGCCTTCATATTCTCAAAATCGTAGTATCCTGGCCCTTTTCTAGGTTCATGTTGCAGCTTTTGACCTGTGACCTCTGAGAGGTCATCTAGGTCACTCAAGCAGTTTTTCGGACTTGGGTCAATAACTTTGCAGGAAATTATGATAAAGCTTTTGTTTTGACGCCATTACGCTTGGATTGTTATTGCAAGCTAATTTATATGCAAACTGTCTATGCTAGATGCGACAGTGACCTTAACCTAATCTCAGGTTTAGGTCATTTTTTATTTGTTGACCTAGTATGTCATATCACGCATCATTCGATTTTCCGTAACGAGAGGAAGCGAATGGTGCCTGAAAATTGATTCTAACTCCACTCTGTCAGATGCTAGAGCCCGGAAACTCTTCTTTAACATGCCACCTTCTTTGACCTGTCATTACTTCAATATTGACCTGCGCCAAAGAAGTGACCGATGTAGTTTCTTCATGAAGTTGTTTAAGCAATCCAACAGCGTTTGCGTGTTTTCGCTATCCTGCATAGGAGCCGAGTTCGAGGGGGAGACGTGTTTGAACACCCCCCCCAGGGCGAAAGTGGCTCGGATGCCCACTTTCTTTAACATGCCACCTTCTTGATGTCAAACGGATGTCAAACGAATCTTCTCTGTAGAGGCTCTGGGTTTATTGCAAACAATGCAGTAATGTATTTTGAAACCACTGTAGGCATTCAAGGTGAAATCTGAACTATTCCTAGCGTAACAAAAATAGTTGGGGCTGCTCTAGAGTGTCAAGTCTGGTCTTGTACTCAGCGCATGAAATGGGCTGCTTTCCAGTGTTTGCACCTCATCGGTTACACAAACGGCAGTTTTAAGCAAATGAATGTGTACGCTAAGTGCTGACCCTGCCTGTCTGTCTGTTCCACAGGTTCATCTACACCGGAGAGTGCATCATCGCCTCTGTTGAAAAGGCTCGTGACATATTCCAAATTGCAAGAGCCTTCCAATGCACCGAACTTGTGCGCTACATCAAACGCTTTGTGGCGGACGCTGTGGAGAGCTATCGATTTACTCCTCTCACATGCAGCAACCTCTTTTTCTTCGTCGACTTCGCCAAGGAAGTGGACGACCAGGCTATGCTGGACCAATGCTGGTCGTACGTGGATCAGTACGCGGGAAGAATAATCAGCACAAGTGACTTCAGCAATCTCAGCAAGGACATGGTGGCCACCATCTTGGACAGGGAAACATTCGATGCTGGTGATGAGCTGGTTGTCTTTCTAGCGGTGAAACGATGGGGTGAACATCATTTACGAGAACTCCAGTTAAACGAAAAGAACGCGCCTTCACTGAGAGAAGTCGTGGCAGACCTGCTACCCTTCGTGCGGATGGATAAGATTGAGGAGAGTGACTTCATTAAAACCGTATTGCCATCCGGTCTGGTCGGGCCGCAGGAGCTGGTCAGCTTCTTCATGATCCGGGGTATCGCCATCCCACGCAACATCGATTTGAAGGACAACCAATCAGCGTGCAGGACACTGCTGGAGGCAGGCCGACGCAGGCGTCCCGGCGGCACCCCTCATCGATGCCTGCGTTACCGCGCCGGCTATAAGCTCTGCCGTGAAGACATGAGCGCTGTCCACGAACTGCGCTTCCGCTGCGACAAAGACATCACACTGGTCGGTGTCCACCTCGGCTACATCTTCAGCCAGCTGGAGCTGGGCCTCACGGTGCGTGTGCAGGGGCCGTTCGAGCGCGTGCAGTGGACCGACATCTTCTCACAGTACCACAGGGTCAGCGACAACGCCAGCGGGTCCCAGCCAGCCGACATGAAAGTGGAGTTTCACACGCCCGCGCGCATCGAAGGTGGCTGCTGCTACAAAGTCACGTGCAAGGTTGAAAGGTGGAAGTACACGGCGGGCGACTTCAACATCTGGGGCGGCCGGAGCGGGCCCAGTCGGGTGCGCAGTGAGGATGGCAACCTGAGGTTCTTCTTTCTCCAGGCGGCAATCGAAAAAGGGCGCGAGATTCGGTTTGCCGACATGGAAAAATGTCACGGTCTGATCACAGAGCTGCTCTACACTCTTCCAGAGTGAATTCACGCCAGAAGCACACTCTTTGCAGCTTTGTCCATGTCTTGATGCCGGCCAAGAGACGATATTTGTGGCCAACTGAAATGTTGCTTCACACGCTTCAAAATACGTTAGGCTCAAAACGTTTATGTTCTTGGAGAACGAAGTCAACGGTTGTTGTGAGTAACCAAGACTATATAAATGCCTGGTTTCAAAGAGAAAACGGGCAAACGCTTATTCTACCATACAAAACCTTTTTGCAGTTTTGTCTATATGGTAAATGGTGTGATGACACGAGTGCAAAATGTGAGCCTGAAGCTTAAAACCGGAAGAAAAATTACGTTTCACTTCCCGGCCGATGCCTATGGATTGACACAACCTGCTGTGGCTGGGGTCGGTTGGTGCCGTGGGTAACGGCTGGCGTCGGTTGGTGCTGTGGGTAGCAGCTGGTGTCGGTTGGTGCCGTGGGTAACGTCTGGCGTTGGATGGTGCCGTGGGTGACGTCTGGCGTCGGTTGGTGCTGTGGGTAGCAGCTGGCGTCGGTTGGTGCCGTGGGTAGCGGCTGGCGTCGGTTGGTGCCGTGGGTAGCAGCGGGCGTCGGTTGGTGCCGTGGGTAGCGGCTGGCGTCGGTTGGTGCCGTGGGTAGCAGCTGGCGTCGGTTGGTGCCGTGTGTAGCGGCTGAAGTACCACGCCTTGGCGAGCTGAGCCAATGGGCTGTCGCTCACAGATTCAGCTGGCCTGAAACCTTCCAAGTGCAACGACCCTTACAATGAACGGCTGGCCACAATGACGTGCGCTGATGCGTCCACGGCTTCCCACTGGTGGATGCCCCCCCTCACCTCCCGCACTGGTAACGGCAATGATATGTGGAGAGAGCGATGGAGGCTTCAGGCTACTAGATCAGTCTACTAAAGTAATATCAACGTTCATTGTATGTTAGCACTGGCTGCCTCTGCTCGTGCCTCAAAAGAAAATGACCGTTGAGATGAGGTTTTTCACAGTGATAAGTGTTAAATGTTCTTCAATTGTGTTTGTCGTCAGTTGGCTTACATCGGCCGCTCATCTGCGGAAATATATCCTAATTTGGGAGGAGCCTTCTGAGGTCACATGTGGTGCAATGACAGTGGTTTGGCACCCAGCAGCACGCATATAGCTCTTCACCGGATGTCCTGAATGGCTTTCTCGTGCCGTGTTCGGTTGAAGAGGGCCCGGAGGTTCCGCGAGCTTTCTTTGGCGCCTGACAAACCCGGTACGATTCGCTCAATCAGCTACATTTACTTCAACTCTCCTGGTTGAAGGTCCTTTATTTTGATTTTGGCGGCCATTGGCCAGTATTATAGAAACTGTGGGGGCTCTCTAGTGAGAAAAAATAAAATGACACTGGAAGTGCCTTAACGTCGTCTATTCTGAAGTTTGAACCATACGTACTGACATGTTTGTCGCAGTGGGCCAAAACTGATCAAATTTAGACCCAAAAGAAATTCCCCATAACTCAGGAACAATAAAACCAAGAACAGAAAATACATAAATGTGTTCTTCTGGACGCAATAATTCAAATGGTGAAAGGACAGTGTGGCATTGTAGGGTCACGTTATGACATTGACCCAAAGTCAAAGTCAACTAATAACCTTTCAAAGTCCTGTTGCATATCATTCAAGTCCTTGGATCATGCTCATTACTACGATACAAAGTTAAGAGGGTGCCATGTTTTATTCAAAAGTAAAAGACATTAACAATTTCGAAAACTGTGACTTTTGGTGACCTTGGTATCAATCTGAACCCGAAATGAATGACAGCGCATAAATGCTCGTTTTAAGAGCTTTTTCATGGTGTTTTTAGAAACTTGATCTAGCTCATCCAGCAGTTGAGTTACATCCATATTTTTCGGCTTCATTTTAGAACAGAATTGTTTTACATCGGCTTAGAAATGTAGTATCTTGTCCTAATTATCGAATTACGGCAAAAGCTATGCTTCATCATGCTACATGATAGATATTGTTAGTACACTTGAGTATATAAAGACAACGAGCAGGACAGCAAGTTTACATGTGTGCTATGAGACCCGGTGAGGCCGAGTCTGACGTGTGGCTGCTACAAACATACCAGCATCATTTCAGCCCGCCCAAGTCTCAATACGTTCGCTGTTCGCTGAAGTCAGGAGAGTCGGGAGATGGGTTTCTGTTGAATGAAGAGGAGTGGTGTCCGGCCTGAAGGTAACCAATGGAAGGAGGAGAGAGGCGTACATGAAATTAAAAGTTAAGGACGAGTTGTAGAGTGTCGGGACTGAAAGAAAGCGCTGACGAAGTAAAACCAGATAATATTCCAAGAGAGGGAAGCACGTGCCGCTTTTCTCCCTTTGGGATGGTGAAAAGGTACAAAACTGTTTTGGTATTCAAAACATCGTCAGAAACCGACGACATGAATATTGGAGCGCAATTTACCTTTCTGACGCCATACTGCGGAAACTAAAACTCTATAATGGCGAAACTTAAAAGTCATAGGCGACGGCATGGTTTTACCTATGGATGGCACTCTCAATTGATCTATCATGCTAACGCGACTTTTTCAAACTATTTGGGGCACCCAAATCTCAAAAATGTCAATTACGACTGCCTTTCACGCGCAGTGGAGGGGGTCCTAAAGTACCCCCTCCTCCACCATCTATTTGTCAAAGGTTGTCAGAGAACCCTTCGCAGCCGGGAAACGCTATTTGGCTGCTTCAAGATCAGGAAATGCATGAGCGTGTCGATTGGTGAAATAATTGTGAAACTCAGTGAATAATTTGTTGACTTAAATGCTTCCAAAGATATGCCTATATTTTGAGACCGTTGCAATCACGCGCTCGCACCAGTTTGCCCGCACTGTAGACCAAGTGGTGACGTAGTAACATCATATAATCGGGGTTATATGTCAAGTTCACCAAACATAAAGCTCAGATTCAAAGGTCACAGGTCAAGGTCATTGACCCCAGTGCCCGGTCAGATAGTGTTATTCAGGAGGATGTATGTCATGCTATGATTCCTTTCTAAGGCTAGTCAATGTCAAGGTCAAGGTAACAAGTCAAGGTTGAATATATTTTCAAGGTCATGCCCTCATCTCCCTCGCAATGTCTGCTATAGCGTCAATTATATTGTACGTGATTGGAAATATGTGATATTGTTACGCCACAGGAGACTGGCATTGAATGATCTTGATCCTAAACTTTCACAGAACATTGTCTCGCACAGGGGGTAGCCATGCATACCCAAATTTGGATGCTCGAAGCGTTTGAAGCAACTAATATTTACATCATATGAGAGGAGATCGCTGGCTCTGCAGTGAACCTCATTTGATGCACTTTTGATTAATTTATCTTTCGCATTTTGTTTACAGCAGCTGTGCAGCGTTTGCTATAGGAGTGAAAATTCAATTCGATCCACCGCTGGGTGCAACTCGCAATGAGAGCAAATATGCAATGTGGATAGAAACACCAGCCTCTGGGCTTCTGAGGCTTTCGCTCTCTGCGTATGCTCATTTTTTTTCTCGTTGGCAAAAGTCTGCAATTCCGCTTCTTGTGCTGGCAGCCATCACCAGGGCACCTTGTCCCCGGGGAGGGGAGGGGCAGGGAGCTATTCCGGGAAACGCCTCCTATCAAGAGAGTCTCCTCTACCTTGCCTATGTTTCAGTTCCTAGGGGGAGAAATGGTGGGAGCCGATATCCAAATGGATCTTACTGCGGCATGTGTGGCCAACTTGTTGGGCTCCTCAAGGCTCCTTCTGTGGGTGTTGAGACAACCCCTTTCGTCTTCTTGGCTAGGAATTGGTTGGCAATTGACATTCCGTGGCATGAGACGAAGGTCACACACAGCGCACAAATGCGCAGTTAGCATCGATTAGTCACTCGTGGACTTGAGACGAAACGCGTGGAATAGCAGCCAAGGGAGGGCTGAACACTCACACTGGAGGGGGCCTCGGAGGCTCCCCACCTATGTTTCCGAGGTGACCGGAGAACCGCTCGTAGCCGAAAAACGATATTCGGCCACATTTAACAGACTTTAACGGTCTGTCTGACTGGTGAACTAGTTTTGAAAATCGGTGGAAAATGTTTTGATTTCTAGGCTTTCAAAGACAGACCTACATTTTGATATTGCCACAACCGCGCGGTCGAACCAGTTCGCTTGCTTTGGAGACCGAGTTGTGACATCATAATGCCATATAAGCGAGATGATATGCCAGGGTAACCTCACATGAAGGTCAAGTTCTTACCTAGTCTGAAGTATATTACGCTATGACGTCATAGCTAGGATGACGCAATGTCAAGGTCAGGACAAATATCACAATAAAAGGTCGTGGGTAACGGTCAATCCTCATTTTCCGGCCAACTGTTGCTTTAGGGCTAGTTTCAGTGTACATTATAGTTAATAATTGTTGGGGTTTATCGACGCACCAACTGCCAGGGCCATATGGAGTCACCAACTCTCTCCCTGTTGGAAAGGTTTCTCGGGAGCCAGCTTGCTCCTTGTTCAGGGAAGCCGCCGGGAACCTGGGTCAGCTGAAGTGTACATTATAGGCTGGATACCATATTATGACATCATAGTTCAATGAACCTGAATGACTTTGACCCCAAAATTTTAGAAAATATGTTTGCAACCATCGCTATGACCCTGGTCTGCCTTCGGCATCTTCGCGACGTTTCCCGCATAATCATGGCATTTCCCAATAGGTCCCTAGCATGGCCAATATCTGACCTTTATGACTTCGTTTCATCCTGAAAATTTTGACCCAGGTCAATGAAAATTGACTATAAGGTAGATCACTATGGTCCTACTAACCCTCTCCCACGGGCGTTTGTTAAAGGGAATGTGGCACCTTGGTCGAATCTTGGAATTTAGTGAAATTAGGCGTACTTTTAGCCAAAAATAATGAAACCACTCATGATATCTCTGAAAAATGTACAATAAGCTCAATATTTTGTTTTTAAAAATACTCCTCTAGAAAAAGAAATAAATATCAACCTGTGGATGATGTCACGATCTGGCAACCACTACCATACTTGAAACGCTTCAAGGGCTTCGATTGGCTGATGCTCATCGTGACGTCAGCATATGTCGTCACACCAGCAGCTCACAAAAATGGCCGCCCGGCGACGGGCTGATGGGGGCTGGTGTCAGGTAGGTTTTAGCTTTTTTCTACGAAAATATCGAGTTCCAAGATAAATTAAATATGGAGTACCAAGTTTTCCGACTTGCTTTATAACTTGGCTATCTCAGTTAAAATCGCGTTGTGAAGGTGCCACATTCCCTTTAACCCGCGCCCCACCGGGGTCCGGCGCCACCTTCGCCCCACCGGGGGCCATCGATGGCCCCCCTCTAACTCCGAAAATATGGGCGTTAGCGCAAATCTGCGAAGTGCAATAGAAAGCTCGCGTGAATTCAGTAAGAAATTACTTCGCATGTTTTAGTGCTCAGGTCAATGGTTTGACCTCCAGAGGTCAAATTAGGTCAAGATCGGCTATTCTCACTCAAATATGCAATGATTAAGCAAACTGGGCATAACTCTTATGTCATTAGAGCTATTGAGGCCTGGTAAAGTACATTTGATAGAAAATTGCCAGTAATTTTGCCGCTATGTGGAACGTAAAGACCTCCCGCCAGTGGTTTGACCGCCAGAGGTCACCTCGTGACCTAATATGACCTGAGGTCACGAAAGGTCAAAAAGTGACCTTGCCGTATATCAAATGAAAGCCAGTGACAAGACAAACACGATGGTGTTTGTTTCATCGCTCTAGCTCAATTAGGTCAAAAGTTATTGTCAAAATACTGTTTTTGACCTCTGGTGACCTTGGATGACCTTGGAAAATTCAAAGGGCAAATATGACCCCTGGGATCCGTGAAAGGGTGTCCAAAAACGTTGTTCTGAGCAGTCTGAGTATTTGCAATCATTTGTTGTGGCTTTTATATCATGAAATAGCTTTTCCCCATGCTTTTCCAATGAGAGAGGTCGCCTCGTGACCTGACCTCAGGGCACGAAATCGAAAAATCCCGGATATAAACCTTGTAGACCCTGGAGGGGTTATGAAGTGTAGGAAGTTTCAAATCGATCGACTTTGAAATGTAGCTCTTACAGAGCTCTAAAGTGAAGTGAGGTGACCTTGGTTGACCTCGTCTGGTGACCTGACCTTGAGTGACCCGGGGTAAAAAATTTCAGGGATGATGGGAAAATGATGCAGTGAGAGGTAGAGCCCTCAACCGCGGTGCTGCGCCTCGTCGTTTTTCTGCTATCTTGGAAAAACCTTAGGGGGGCATCGATGCCCCCCCGGTGGGGCGAGGGTTAAGTCTCTTAGTTTCCGAGATCTTAGGGGGCCTATTAGCCCCCCTCCAGTGCACGTTAGTGCCCAGATCCTTCTCTAGTGCGGGTGTCGAATAATGTCATTGTATTTGCATTGTAATTTTCTGTTCTTTGGTCCTATAACAAGTAAATAACATAGCTAGAACAACGCTCCTGCTATGTGCTTCATAACATTTCAAATAGTTATTCACGGTTTACAGAGCAAATTGCGTGCGATGTTGTTACGCGTAACACCATTGTAAATATATATTTTCAAATAATCTGGTACTACTGAATCTCATTTTACTCTTAAAGAGTGAATAGGCGGCTTCCGGCACAGCCGGGCTCTCTATCCCTCTTACGACCTGGAGAGGTCGTAAAGTTTCCCATCTGACATGAAGTTCCACGTCTGGTCTTAGAACATAGTGCGGACGGGCCGTGCTTTTGCGCAGCCCGTATCCTCAGGCTACTTTCCCGGGCCCTAACTACGTTAACCTACGTTAATTTGTTCATGAGCTTCATGGTCTTTAGCTTTTTCAAAGACAGTCAATTTTAAGTTCACGTCCACCCTGCCATCACCAGTCCAGAGTCCGTAGCCCCCAGTAACAATTCCGTGGCGCTGCCCGTGTGTAAGATTTGGACTAAACCCAAGTTTAACACATAGTTTTTTACTCTAACAAATGGCATTATATCGCTCTGTGGAAAGATGCCCCCTTTCCACCAGGAAAGTTTCCCATGGGGCATATTTTCCCATTCGTTGAGGAGTCATCTTTCCCATCAGTACCGAAACTAGATAAAACCTGAAGGGCAAAAATCATACAATTAATAAGCTCAAGGGAAATGCTCAGTTAATGAGTTCAATATGTCATTATTCGTAATGGGAAGTCAGACAAAGCACGCATCCAATATTCTTCGATATATCTGCAACCTATGTGGGCAATTTGTTCTTAGAAAAGCATCGAAACCAAGACTTACCCACCAGCTTCACGCAACTCACAGGAGGGAACTGAATTCTTACGCAAGAAACAATCAAAGCCTCTGTTTTCGACCAAGAACAATATTATTTACCAGCGGTGGCCCGGATTGCCGTAGGAGGGGATGGGGCGTCTTACCCGATGGGGCATCTTACCCCCACTCTCCGCAACATGCCATCTCTCCGCTTCGAGCCTTCAGACAGTGCGGTGCAAGTGCCTGAGACGGGTTTTTGAGCTCCGCGCGGTCCTCAGGTCAGCACTCTGAGAATTGGCCAGCAGCCAAGGCCAGACTTACCCTGAAGCTGCAGCAGTGCAGCCATGATTCTTGCAGGGCTTCACGGCGCCCCCGCAGAACCAGAAGGTGGTCAGCAGCGACGCAGGCAAGTTGTCCTGACGACGGGCTCACCTTCAACCGTCCCAGCGCACTCTGCTGGGAGATCAACGTTACAAATAAGGTGAGGCTGGGAAGGGCTCACTTGCAAGGTCAGAGCCTTGTCTGATTCTGCTTAATCGATGAGTACCACAGAGCCACAATTATAAATGAATGCACACTGTTCTTCATGCTACTTACATCACGAACAGTGACTTCTGAAACAGGTTTAGATGGGTACTGCCAGAGACGGATTCAAGGGCCAGGGGGCGATGGAGGCGATGGGGGAGGCGGCTGTCACCGCCCCCCCCCTTCAGACCCAGAGGCCGGGTGGGGCCATTTCGCTTCAGCTTGGGTACGAACAGTACATGCTGGAACTAACCGCAAATAATAAGCCACCTGGAGCTTGCTTGTACCACTGTGAGCCGCCCCTGATTTTGAATCAGTCTCCCCGAGCATACCACTGTGCGCCTCACTTTAACGTGGACTATCCCTATCAACTTTTGACCGCCACTTGCTGTTGGCTGTGCACCCTTATTTTACGATTTGCTCCTCTTTTTAGCCATAGAGTGTCCCACTACAACATGAACCGCCCACATCGACCCCGCTATATGATTACGCGCCCTTTGTTCACCTTTTGCCGCTCCTTTGCAGTCTAAGAGCGCCCCCACTCACCTTCACAGACCGCCCTCACTCACCTTCGGCCTCCCTCTACCTTATGGTTGGGCACCTCAATTTCATGGTTGGTCGCCTTGTTGAGCTCTTGGGTGACCCAATGCAATATGGACCGCACTCGTCCACTTTTATCCACTTTCTAGTGGGTGATTGTTCTCGTGTACACCTAAAAAGTAATCTCCAGACTACACGGAAAAAATAACACGCCATCTTTGTGCACAAATTGAACGCTCGGCGGGAAGAACGTGCAAAATTATGCTTGCGCAGCCACGTCCCCCTCCCACCGCCAAGTGTGTTAAGTCTAACAAAATCACATTCATGTATTAAATTGTAGATTTATCACTATCCGCTATACGCAGCCATGGAAAATTTGGCACATAGCTTGGTTCTTAAAATCTCCAAACCGAACCCTTGCATGAAATCGACTTTAGAAAGTCCTTTACGTAGTAGCACCCTGTTTTCGGGTATATTTAGTTATTTTTACCAGAAACATTTTGATAAATTATCCTGATGCCTGCCAGTGCTTATATTTCTTATTTTAGTCCGCCCTACTTAAAATGGCATAGCGAACAACATAATTAGAGTGGCAAGGGAAAATTCATGATACCTACAATAAGCCATTTCCAAGATGATAAATTTCCCCCACCCCTGGCAAAATCCTGGATTCATCCTAAGGGCTGTTATGTGCATCAGAAAAGGGGCGGGAAGGGGAACTGGGGCTGTATTTTTCATCGAAATATTTTCCTTTTTTGAGCATCTTGATAAACATGACAATTTTGTATATAGTATGCGGGGAGGGTAACAAGGAGCCCGGAACAAATGCATTGTCAGCGGGAGGCTGCAACTTTGGCTGGTGGCGACGGATATGAATACTGACGTCAAAGTTCGAGGGTGAGAGTTGAGGCGTCAATTCTCAGTGGTGCAAGAACAGCCTGTCCTGTCCTGATATTCATACGCGTTTTTCAAATGTTATGTCTAGTTGAAGCTGAAGGAAAAAGTATTAATCAAAACTGACAAATGAGGGCTACGTATCTTTTTTAAGTCCACTACCCATTTAAATAGATAGGCAGGAGTGCCCTTCCATCCCCGTGCGGTCATTAGCTAATTTTTTTTCGATTGAACACATCAAAACAGGTTAGTTTCATCATGTTGGTTGACCGCACAACTCCCCGCTATCTTTATATATCAGTTGCATGCTGCCTTATCCCAATTGCAGTATATTCTCACGTCATGGCCCCAACGAAGGTTTAGGTTAACTAGTGACTATCGATGGGGCCACGACGATAGTCATGTTAGGGTATTAGTGGGTGGGTGAGTTCCTAAATGGGCTATGAGACCACGAACATGTCACATTGTAGAGAGATGAGAAATTGTGGTGAAGGAGAGAGAGAGAGAGAGAGAGAATATTTGTTTGAACGAATATTTCATGAGCAAAAAAGAAACAATGCATTATTATTGGTTTTGATTTTAACCCAGCTCATCAATTCAGTTTCTTTGAGACTCAAGTTTTTTAAGACTCGATTTCTCTAAGAGGACTTCGTTCAGCTTTGGAAATAATGGACACATTACATCATTCCACACCCTTAGAGCATAAATCTAAAATTCAAACTGTCTATAAATTTTAGACGCAAAAGAAACTTTAAAGTGATGAACTAACCTAGTGTTGCTAGATATATGAAGTTCCAAGAGAGATGCAATGATAATGGGTAAGGTTCTTTTAATAAATTGTGAAAGAACGACAATGTGTTGTTTCTTTACAATATCAGAAAGCTTGACCGGCTCCAATGTAAGAAAGAGTTGATTTGTTGGATGGAAAAAAGGTTTCTTAGCAATTACTCTAATGGCTCTTTTTGTAACTTAAAGAGACGTTCAAGTTTAATGGCATAGTTGGAGCCCCAGACAATGGCACAGTAATTTAGGTGTGGAAGAACTGATGAGTTGTATACACAAAGAAGTTCACGCGACGAAAGAAAAAAACTTTGCCCCGCTCATTATCCCAATATGTCTGCTTATAATAGTTGATATGTATTCAATATGGGATGTCCATTGTAGGCTTTCATCAATTTGAACTCCTAGATAACTTAGCTTGCTTTGGCGAGATAATTTGTATCCATTTAGAATTAGTTTCTAAATCAGCTTCCTTCCTTTTAAAGTATATCTTGTAACATGATTTCGAAACATTCAGTGAAAGGCGATTAGTTCTAAACCAATTCGTTTCTTTTAGGAGCGTGATTTGTATGTTTTCTTGAAGCGGTTGTGGTGATTTGCCTTTGATTAAAATAGCTGTATCATCAGCAAAAAGATAGAAGGTTGCCAATTTTGAAACTAAATGAAGATCATTAATAAATATTAAGGAAAGGAGAGGGCTAAGGACTGATTCCTATGGGACACCCATCGCTATTTTTTCTAGATCCGATTTTGTGTTACAAACGGTTGTTGACTGGTATCTGTTACATAGGTAGGATGCTGATAATTCAAACAGTTTTCAACCAATTCCAATTGGTGGAAAACTGTTTTTGTAGTCAAGGTCAAAATGTCATTACAATGTGTTTTGAACAATCAGTATAGCTGGCCCTCTGCGATAGCGGTGCACCCGACCGTCCTAACAGCGGTATCTCCGGCAGCCAGCTCCAAGATGGCCGACCCTGAGCTCGGAGGGCCGGAGGATGTGAAACGGTCCCAGACGCCCGAGGACGGTCTGGACCCGGTGATCGACAGCGAGCTCAACGCCGTCGAGAAGCGCTTCCTCTTGTTCGCCGAGCGAGGCGACGTGGCCTCTGTAGCTGAGTAAGTGAGCGGCGTGTCAGCGCGCCAGCTGAGCTCTCTGCGGGCCTGTCGGCTGCACAAACGGTGGACTGGAGACTCTTGCAATGATCATTGAAAGCTCATGTGATTGAAGGACATTGGTGATGGGACTTACAGCAGCCACGACCTCAAAGAAAGCATTGTTTGTTTCCACAAACTATGATACAGAGATCACTGGCGGATCCCCTTCCCCCTCAGTGACCGGTAATCGTCCTCCCCCTGGGGAAATACTTCAACGAATAGCTTAAAAGCGTGACAAATGCAAACGCAGGCACAAAATGAAAATGTGCGAAAGAACATCACCTAGCTAAGATAATTTTGCTCTGATGCTCTTATCATAGCAGTCCATCAAAAGCTGTTAGGTTCCAGAATTCCGACCGTACTCCATTGTGTGTGGTTGGGAATTCTATTCTCGATAGCTCCATTGTGCAATCAGGGAACAGACCTTGAAGAAGTGGGGAAGCCCTGCGAAGCCTCATCACTGACTAATCACAACGCTGGAAACTTTCCCCAGCCGATCAAAGCTCTAGTTTTTCCTAACCGGAAATGGAACAACAAGCTATGTCTCGGTCAGCTCCGTGAGATTGTGGACTACTTCCGGTGAAAAAGCGTACAGTCATTGGTTGATATCCTAGGAGAGGAGGAGGGTGGTTGGGGGTCAAACCCCCTAGATTTTGGGTCCCTATGGGGTTTGTATTGCCGCGGAGGGATAACCCATTCATTCATAGTATAGTCTGAGCAAGCACCATAGTAAGATTCCAGTCTCACAATTTATTTTTAAGGATGAAGAAACGACCCTTTTAGACATCCAAAACGATATAAAGACGTTGAAAAACGAAAACATTGAAATTGAGGTAGGGCCGGAAATCGTCATTGCGCTCCAACAAGGCATTTCCCGCATCACCTTTCATTTTTCGGAAGCTATGATTGCCATGATTTTACGTCATTATCAAGTCGACGGCCTCATTAACACGCGCATTGACAGGGGTCTGAGCCACCTTGCTTTGACGGGGGGCGGGTACCCCCTAAGATCTCGAGAACCAAGCTAGATGGCGAAAAGCAGTTAACGGCGTTGGGTAGCCCATTCAATTTTCTAGCGAAAATATCTGGGCCATTTTTTCAGGTCACATTTAAGGTCACTAGAGGTCAAGGCATGCCGTCATAGGGATAACATGTAAATGAAAGTTTTCGGTCAGTACATCTGAACAAGTAAAACTAGAGAAAAACAATTTAGACCATTGCAATCCTCGCAGCAAGCCAAATCGAATAATATATAATGCGACCTTGCTAGGAAAAATCAAGTCAAATGTGTGATTTGACCTGAACTGAGGTTAGGTCAAGGTCAAATTAGGTCAATCACCATCCATTACTAAATTATTCAGATAAAATCATTTTCCCATGTATTTCCAATGGAGAGGTCATGGTTCGTACCTGACCTTAGGTCATCGATGTCAAAAATACCGGAAAATATTTTAGAGAACTCAGTGGGCCTATTATGTAATATGAATTTCAATCCGATAAGTTCACCCTGCTCTGACTTATGTTATCTTAAACTTTTTTAGGTCAGGTCACTCGACCTGTACTGGTGACCTGACCTGAGATGACCTAACCTTCAAATGTTGACAACAGTTGTAAAAATGATCAGAGAAAAGGTATGGAAAGTACGGCGGCGCTACTCGCTGCCGTTGTTATGCTTTCTCCAAAAACCAGAGGGGGTGGTTACCCGCCCCCGTCAATGCGCGTGCTAAGCAAGGGGTAATCTCCGTTTTACAGTATCTAAGGTTAGTACATACGTAAAAATTGACTTCGGGTACATTTGGACCCCTAGGATGTAAATTTCCAAAGTTAAGTAAAACACCCTTATTATGTTTTAATTGCAGTCTATGTAGACAATTAAAGCCGGATGTAGAGGCGGTGCGCTAAAGCAAAAATGTGCAATCATTTCACACACTAATGTCAACAGGGGCAACGTCAAGCTAGTGCTGTTTTTTTTAATTTCCCTCATAATAATTTCCTTGGATTACCAACGCACCTATTTCCAAGGTTATATGGTATCGCGAAGTCTATCTCTGTTGGAATGACTTCTTGGGAGCCAGATTGTGTCTTGCTCAGGGGATCCGTCGGGTCGTGAGCCCAGGTCGGCTGCGTGGAAAGCAAGCACGCTAATCACTGCACCGCGGCGCCCTCTGAAACCGCTCCAGGTCCATTCTGAAGGGTTGCTTCCCACTCACCCATTCCCCAGGTTCCAAGTATTGGTGCCCACCACGATGGGGCTCGTTCCCACCTAATACGTCACAGCTGAAAAAAATGACGCCCATCTGACCAGACTTAAGATGTATCATTAGGTTCCGAAATGGCGTCCCCCCGGTCTGAAATTGCCTCTCTAATGCAAACGTGACCACCTCCTGACCAAGGTGCCCTTCCCCATTGCAAATTTTGGATCCAGCTATTTGTGCAGCGGCTGTCGCCCGTGTCTCGGCTGTGCACAATCTTGCAGTGAACTAGGCACAGTTATTTATATTCATCCAAATATATTTTCCCACGACCATAGCAGCTCTATAACTTGTTTCAATTAATATTTTTAAACGTGAAATATGTTTCAGTGCATCAAAAGATAAAGTTTAGTCCATAACTATTATTTCCAGTCTTAATTATATCGTTGTTTAGCTCAAAGGGCTTCGTCTAGTGCGTTCTCATTTGAGGCGCAAATTAACAGGTTCATCTTAGCGTAATGTGCCTCCAGATCATGATGACATGCTGATGTGTTAAGATTTTGTTCCTAGCGATGGACAATTAATTGATACGAGACAAGTGATAAAAGTCATGTAAATGCATCGGTAGTAGACAATGGACACAACTTGGACATCTTCAATAACTGTCAAATGTCACGGCCTGTGTTTGAAGCGGTGTTCTGTCCAATCTGTCAGAGAGCTGGACCGAACCAAGGACAACCAGATGCTCAACATCAACTGCGCCGACCCGCTGGGAAGGACGGCGCTCGTGATCGCCATTGACAACGAGAACCAGGCAGGCCTCTTGTTCTTAAGGCAATGGGTGCCTTTATGAGGAAATTTGAATTAACATGGCAGTATTGGAGGGAGAGTGAGGACACTCGCGCGAACAGTGGCTCGTCTCAAATGTCGAGGATGCACTGTGATCTTAGACACACTTGAAAGCAAAATGGCTCGAAATTGTAGCCTGAAATGTTTTTTTTCTGTATTGGTTTTCCGTCGAACCATTTTGACTTGATCTATCTTGAAATAAGCCAGAATTATAAGAAATTGATACCAATCAAACCTCTAACTGTCTCAAATGATTACACATTCGGAACAGTTTGGGCTAACCATAACCAGACCGTGGCATCAGAAAAACCTGGCAAGCAATTTACCCTGGAAAAGTTAATACCCTCATAGCCATAGTGATAATTATATTTCAAAGACGCTTATATATAGCTAATCCCCCTTAAAACGCATATTGGCAGGGGTCTGAGCCACCTTCGCTTTGACGGGGGCGGGTACCCGCCCCTTAAGATCTAAAAAACTACGCTAGATAGTAAGAAATGATAAGCAGTGTTAGATAGCCCATCCAAATTTGTATAGAAAACATCTGAACTATTTTTTTATCAGGTTACATTCAAGGTTACTAAAGGCAAAGGCATGTCACCACAAGGGACAGAATATAAATGAAGGTTTTCAGTCATTACATGTGAACGTGATAAGAAAGAGCAAAATAATCTAAACCATTGGAATCCTCGCAGCAAGCGAAATCGAATGATATATAATATGACTTTGCTAGCTGTTAAATCAGGACAAATAAATTTGATCTGACCTGAGGTCAGGTCAAATTCAAAATAGGGCAAAATGCATATAATTAATTGCAAGGTAAAAAACTAAATGGCGTTAAAAATAAGCGCTCTACTACCATCCATGACTAAGTTACTAAGTTTAAACCATTTTCCCATTATTTCCAATGGAGAGGTCATGGCTCGTACCTGACCTTAGGTCACCGTTACACAAAAATGCCGGAATACGTTTTAGAGAACTCAGTAGGCCCATTATTTGGTATGAGTTTCAATCGGATAGTTTCACCCTGTTCTGACTTTTGTTATCTTAAACATTTTTTAGTTGAGGTCACTTGACTTGCACTGGTAACCTGACCTGAAATAACCCAACCTCAAAATTTTCACTGGAGTTGTAGATCAATCAGAGAAGTACGGCAGCGTTACCCGTCGCTGTTTTTATTTTATCTTCGAAAAACCCGAGAGGGTTGGGTATGCGCCCCCGTCAATGAGCGTGTTTAAGTAAACATTTATTGGCATTTCCGATGCTTTCACGCATAATGCTTCCTACTTCTCACTAATCGTCCAAGATACCAGGATTTAGACAAATTTAGGAGGTGGGGGGCTTGAACCCCACAGTTACCCTTGTATTCGCTACTGAACTAACAGCTTGATACTTAGTTGGCTATTCTTACGGATGTTTGCATGTGTTTGCAGGAGATGATGGAGCTTCTGTTGAACAATGGAGCCGAGCCCAGGGTAGGTCAAACCTGGAGTGCAAAGCCTATATCATTATGAATTCAATTTCTGAACTGCTACCGTTTAACCCCTGTGTTCGCTATGTATCTGATTTGTCCTCGTTATCACTGCAGCCACGAGTGTTGATCTCACAGTGTACCATCATCTAATAATTGCGAGTTCAAGGCGAGTTCTTATGGGTGCCTGATACCCAGGCAATGTTTGGAAGCAGACAGACGAGGCAAATTATGCTGTGACTTAGAATGAGTTTTCGGTACAATTGCAGGATTCCCTGCTCCACGCCATCTCGGAGGACTTCGTCGAGGGTGTCGAGTACCTGCTATCTTGGGAAGAGGCCAATCACAAGAAAGGCGAACCTTACGTAAGCAGCGCAAGTTATCCTAGCACTCGACTGACTGTGTGAATCGGGAAGCCTGAGTTAGCAGCACTCGTAATCCATTCTTTCAACGGAATAGCATACACCGTCAGGATTGCCTCCCTTCTCTGAAACTTTTTCAAGTTATGCTCTTTCCAAATTCTACATTGCACACATTCCACGGTTCACATTAACGGTTAAGCTTTATATGAGCATCAAGGTCGACCACGTTTAACTTACAAGTTTTATCCTTTTACTTTTCTTCTAAGACATTCCATCACTTCTCAGTTCAGATATTCCCACCTAGAATTGTGGTTCGCGGATAGCGCAGTGTGAATGTGGACAACTTATCACTTTCAAGTCCAGTTTTAAGCGTAACTTTTTTCTCATTCGAGTGAGCCAAAGAAAGTGACGCAGTTTTACTTTCAAGCAACTTTGTTGTTCACTCGAACATGCCGTGTTTTTTAGTCAAATTCAATAAAGGAACTTCTAGAGTCAATAATAAAACAGTCCGCCGTGAATATTTAGTTTTTTTTAATCCAAACCAACAAAACGAGTAGGGACAGACTAAGTCGGCAGTCATAATAATTAAACGATACAAAGTCTCTCTCTCTCTCTCTCTCTCTCTCTCTCTCTCTCTCTCTCTCTCTTTCTTGCTCCCACGTTGTTATCTTCCCCTCATTCTATACTCAGCTGACTAGCTGTGACGTCACCAGTCCTGGGAGCGGATCGACGAGCGTGTGGCCACCTTCACTCCGGAGATCACGCCACTGATTATGGCGGCGCAGCGCAACAACTACGAGATCCTGAAGCTGTTACTGGACCGCGGCGCCACGCTGCCGCTTCCCCACGACGTCAAGTGTGGATGTGACGAGTGCGTGCTCTCGCAACAGCGCGACGGACTCAGGTAAGCACGCTGATGCTGTCTATATGAGGGGCACCATCGTTCACTCTTCTGTTATTGTGGGTATATGGGTCATCGTTCGGTGTGGGGTTATGGTCAGATGGGTCATCGTTCACTCTCTTGCCGGCTTGGGGTTGTGGTGAGAAACACCATGATCCACTCTGTCTTGTGGGCTTGGGGTTACGTCCATACAGGTTTATTGCAAGGCACGCAAACACACATATACAACATTTTCTCCTAATGCACCGAACACATGAAGAGGCATGGCATGGTAAAAACCCACAAATAAAACTTCGGAAAGAGTGTCGTGCAAGACGCAACCAAACTGCAGATTATGGTGCGAGTAAAATGTGGGGAAGGGGAGACCTGCGCTTGACCGCCTCGATAAGTAATCTAACCCCAAATGACCCGCGAGAAGCACTCACAGTACGCCCAAAGCGTCCGAATGAAAGCATACGTATATATGTATGTACAATGAATGTGGGTGCAATGAGTGTAGGAGCAGTGAGTTGGGAGCACTGAGTGTGGGTATCTGAATGTGGATCAGTGAGTGTGCGTGCGTGAATGTGGGTACACTGAGTGTGGACACAGCATCCCGCCATCAAGTCCCGCATCCGTGACCGTTAGACGGCAGGAGGCCTCTAAATATCGCCCAAGCAGTCACAGAGGCGGCAAGTGCCACGTCACGAAACCGAACAGCGGCGAACAACTCCGAGTCCAAATCAACACGGGAGAAGGTTATGCACAGTGGGTGAACGATGGAAAACCCGAGAACCGTCCAGCGACGCATCGGTTAGGAGACTCCACACATAAGAATGGACCGGAAAAAGCACACGTATTCTAACACCAATAAAACACATCGCTTATCATACTCATCGTCGATACAGAGGAGCACTGTTGAATGGGCCGTGGTTGTAGTGAGAAGCGCCATTGTCGACTCTGTCTCCTGCCAGCGTGGGGCTGTGGTGAGAAGCAGGGCCTGAGATCTGTTCTTTATCCGATTATTTATCCGGATACCTAAAATCATGAGCCTGAAGCGGTGCTTAAGGAACATCAGCCTACCGATTAGCTTGATACTTTCACAATATGATGAGTTCATTAGGGTCTACAAATCTGTTATCTCGGAATTTCGATATTGTTGGCCTAAAGTGGGGTCAATTTTTGGCCACCCCATTACCTATAAGTCTATGGTGAAAAATTGAAAAGGCTCGTTTTCAGTAAATGCTGGATAGATAAAGCTGAAAATCCTCTCACCGTGTATTCTTACCACGATCTTGACCATTAAGTTGAGTTTTTGGCCATCTGACCTCTCAAAGGTCATGTCGGGTCGCAGGAGCATACAGTGATTGTTTTGCCAATAACTTCTCACTGAGTCAAAACTCTAATTTTGCTTGAATTGTGATCATATTGTCACAGGGAGTTGATTGATATGCAACGTGAACATACCAGGTCACCCTGTGGCCCCGACCTAGCTCGATTTCAGGTCATTTTCACAATTTGACCTAGCAAGGTCATATTATACATCATTGGATTTGCCAGGATGGGAGGAATCTAAGGATGCATAAATATTTACTTTAGCTCCGCTGAGCAAATATCTAGAGGGGGAAACATACACTACCCTGTTGTAGGCCTATGGAACCTTTTTTGACCTATGCTGACCTCATTATTGACCTGAAAAAAATACTTTTTGTAATTTCTCTTCGTCTCGTTAAGAGCTTTCGAACGCCGTCCGTAAATTTTTCTTTAGCTTTCCTGGGAAATGAGATACGGAGGGGGGGCGAAATACGCCCCCCCCAGCGGGGTGCATCATGCCAGGGACCCCAGCGGGGCGCGTGTTAACATGGGACCACATGGTACCTTTGGTTATGGAGCCACTACCAGGTCTTGGGTCATCTTTTTTCAAATAGGCACTTTCTCTATGCATATTTTTCTGGGCGTCTTTCAAAAATACGGACTTTAAGATCGGTCGAGATCCCGTGTCCAGGACTCCAGCCTGGCTGCTAAGTGATTTCTGCTCTTTTGGAGTAATGTAGAATCTTGCAAGCATGACATGTAGGACATGATTTTGCATCATCGGCAAACAGCAGTGAGTGCGAATTTTATCGAGAAGATCGTTTGAGAACAACGTAAACAGCGCTTACAAGATTTGACCTTCCAGTTTTCAGCGCTCTAGCTTAATTAGGTCAAACTTTATTATCAAAATACTTTTGACCCTTGGTGACCTTAGATGACCTTGGAGAGGTCAAAGGGCAAATATAACTCCTGGAATCCGTGAAAGGGTGTCCAAGAACTCTGTTCTGAGTAGTCTGAGCATTTGCAATCATTTTTGTGACGTTTAGATCATAAAACAGCTTTTCCCATGCTTTTCCAATGGGAGAGGTCGCCTCGTGACCTGACCTCAGGTCACGAAATCGAAAAATCCCGGATAAAAATCTTAAACACCCTGAAGGGGTCATAAAGTGTAGCAAGTTTCAAATCGATCGACTAAGAAATGTAGCTCTTATAGAGTTCAAAAGTTGATGTGAGGTCACCTTGGTTGACTTCGCCTGGTGACCTGACCTTGGGTGACCCGGGGTAAAAATGTTCAGGGAAGGTGGGAAAATGATGGGGTGAGAGATAGAGCCCTCAACTGTGGTGCTGCGCCTCGTCATTGTTCTGCTATCCTGAAAGAAACCTTAGGGGGGCCATCGATGGCCCCCGTGGGGCGAGGGTTAAATAATACAGTGCTGTTAATGTCAATTAAAATATACCTACCTACTCAGTGAATTGCCTCGTACATCTGTGATTTACCTTGGACCCTCATTGTTTGAACGGTCAGAGCTACTTATCCATCCGCCTCAAATAACTATTGTATCAGCTTAAACTTCTAGTGATTCACACCCATTAAAAGTCAGCTGGTCGTGTATGTCACATGTACCGTGTGTATGGTGCTGTCAAAAGTGGTTTTTCACTGGCACAAAATGAAAAGCTGGATCATTTACCCTGATGCCAAAAATACTAAGGATTCCAAATCGGGGACCTGCGACTTTACCCGCCAAGGGTATTGATATGCCCTAATTTGATGAATTCATACGGATGCTTTTAAATCATATCGACACCGCACACGGCACACACACCTAACCCATACGTCCACCCATGTGCATACAAAATATTCTACATCTGTCCTCCCTCCGTCCAAGAGCAGCTAGAATGGCCACCATTCTCAACACCACAAGTGCTCGTTTTGTAGTCCGCCACGCGACCCCTCCCCACCGAGCCTTGAACTCGGCGTCAGCGGTGAGCAGCGAGCGTGACCTTCCTAACCTCTGTGCCCCGCGGGCAATCGGCATCCAGTGGATGGCGTCTGCTGATTGGTGGAGGCGCGTTCACTTGTATAGCGAGAAATTCAGCGGAAATTTATCAATGAGAATGCTGCAGCTTAAACCATAAATCAGGAGATGTACTAACATGATCCTTTTTCAAGCATTACTATGCCATAAGTTGCCCTACCTTGGTTTGATTATCTGCGCCATCATCCGATACTCTTCGGTACAGGCGAGACAGCGGCAGAGTCAGCACTGACTAGTCGTCGGCCGAGTTTGCTAAAGTCAGGAGTGTCGCGAGATGGGTTTCTGCTGATTGAAAAGGAGTGGGACCCGGCCCGAAAGTAACCGCGAGAAGGAGAGGAGATAGACGTAGGTAGTTAAAACCATCGGACGAGTTATAGAGAGTGTGAGCTAATGAGAGCGCTGCCAAAGTAAAACCAGATAATATTTCAGAAGAGGGAAGCACGTGCTGCTTTTTTCCATGTTGGATGACCAAAAGGCACTAAACTTAATTTGGAACTCAAAAAATTGCCCATGGTTTTGCACATTTCACCCTTCAGACGTCATGCCACGATATCCAAAAGTCTATGGCGAAACCCGATAGTTACAGGCAAAGGAATGTTTTTGTCACAAGAGGGCTCTCTTAATCGATC
This sequence comes from Lepas anatifera, assembly GCA_034440635.1. Taxonomy (NCBI): domain Eukaryota; kingdom Metazoa; phylum Arthropoda; class Thecostraca; family Lepadidae; genus Lepas; species Lepas anatifera. The sequence continues at coordinate 304,030 of JAOTON010001604.1, read as the reverse complement.
CACCATACCAACGTGAGTTTTCTAGATCCATTTGGGGCGCACAAATCCAGCTGTAAAAAAAACTGCCAGCTTCGACAGCGTTAACCCTCGCCCCGGTGGGGGTGTTTGAACACCCCCTCGGATTTTTCCGGCGGCACGAATAAATGGCGGCGCGAAGCGCCGCCGTACTTGGCAAACCTTATCCTTGATTGATTTCGCAACTTTCTCTACAAAATTTAAAGTTAGGTCATCTCAGGTCAGGTCACAGGTGCAGATCAAGCGACCTAACCTCCAAAATGTTTAAGGTGGCATAAGTAAGAGATGGGCGAATCTATCAGATTGAAAGTTATACCGCATAATGGGCCCACCGAGGGGTGAAAAATTATTCCGGGATTTTTAATATCGATGACCTAGGGTCAGGTACGGATAATGGTCTCTCCATTGGAAATGCTGGGGAAAAACAGAAATTGGGCTGTATTTATGTAGGCACAGCTGAGAATACCTTTATATTCTCAAAATCGCAGTATCTTGAGCCCCTTTCCACGTTCATGTTGCAATTTTTGACCTGTGACCTCTGAGAGGTCATCTGGGGCTACTTAAGCAGTTTTCAGACTTGAGTGGTACGATGGGTAGTCGTGCATCCAGCTTCTCATTTTAAATTTTTTGGTAACCCCATTGCACCTTAATAAAATGTATAGTAGGCCTTCGGACTGTCACGTCATGGCATATTATCAGCCAGCAGAAACACAACAGAAGGGGCGCTGCTTATCAATATTGGAGATTTTTTTTTTTAATATTGGAGAATAAGTAATATGTCAATGCCTAAAACTATTTACAAATATGTAAAAACGTTTGGAAACACCTGGCACCACAGAACAAAGGCCCCATGACGTTGCGCCTTTTGTTGATTTCATATACTTTTTTCAATGTGTGAATGAATTGTGTAGTGACAAATATGTGCATAATTCAGATATTGTGAATAACTTCTACTTTGCTGTATCTTATGGACTGTATATCTGCTTAAGTATGGAGTATGCGATAAGTTCTATTGCAGGTATGTACATACATAAAGTGCTAATTTTCCATTATCAGTGGCGAATACAGGAGGAGCAAAAAGATACTTGCCGCCCTCCCCAAACGGAAAAGCTCGGGGCAAAACTATGTTGTTGACCACCAAAGCTGTCGACCTCCTTTTTGTCCCGACTCCTGTTTAGATTATAAGCAAGCTTTTGTTGCTTCAACTCTCAACTTCAAACAGAACCAGTCGACTTCAGTGTAAACGTTGGGCCTTGGATAGCAAAACAAGCAACTTGTGGCCACGTATTTGACCCTGCGACGGTTTTTTTATTGGCCTATCGACCCTTGGGCTTATCAATAATGGCATACTCTCACCACGTGACGTTTTTTATCGACTTTGGCTTGCCCCCAAACCTACTGGCTAGATCCGCCGCTGTGCATTATGCCTGAGAATTTCCGTTGCTTGGTAAAATATTAGGTCTTAGGTCAGATTCAGAATGTCAGTATAATACTGTAACACGTATCTGCTGAAAATTTCCTCTTCTTTAAGCACTTCAGTAGTACTTTGCTGCACATTTTGGTTGGGGGTGCCGAAATCACTATCGGGGGTGCTCAGTTAATCATTGGGGGTGCCGGGCAACCCCAAAGAGATAGAAGAAATCCCCACCCCTGGGTTTTAGGAAATTGAAGGTTGTCCAAAAATACTGAAAGACTTGAAGTTTGTATGACATATGTTTCTTATTTACGCTTTGTTGTGCAGATGGGTCGTCTAGTTCAATTACGTATGCCTGGGGACCAGACGGGATTGATTTCCTACGCCATTTTTAGAAGAGTAAGCAATTTCCAATTGCATGATCGGTATGTGACGATATACAGCTTTTCCAAGACTTTTTGGCACAAATCTCAGCACTGTGAATAGTCAAAGAGGACAGATTGATTGGAAGGATGTTAGGATGATGTTGTCTTGCCTGCCTATTGAGTTGTTGGCCAGTATTCAGTGTGTGCAGCAGGTTGTGCAGCACTAACGGCAGACTGTGTCATCAGGCACTCGCGGGGACGAATCACCGCCTACCAGGCGCTCTCGTGTCCGTCACTCATCTGCTTGTCTTCCCGCGACCCCATCCTCAGCGCCTTCGAGCTCAGCGCTGAGCTGCGCAAGCTCTCCTCCATCGACACCGAGTTCAAAACCGAATACGTGGTGCGTCGACTGCGCGCTGTGCTGAGGAGCACGCTTAAGCACCCCTGACTCCCTTGTATCCTCCGTTGGGCATGCCATAGCACTGTGGATAGACAGCTGATATTGACTTTAGCTCGAGCACAAAGTCAGTTCTCCCGGGTTAAGCGTAGTCACGCTTCGTTTACCAACCCGCACCAAAGATTCGGTGTAAGTTGCTGAATATGTCCAAATATCACCAGCAATATTACGATGATTCTCAGAGCTGTGACTTCTTATTATTATATTTGTTATTTCACATTCTTCGCAAAATCTAGGTTCCTTTTCACCCCAGCAAAATTATCTAAGTTGGCCGGGAAAAAATAGGCAAGAAGCACTGCCAAACTTGGTATAGCTGTTGCTAAATCTCTTAGCACCTTGCTTGCGAATTTAGAGTTATCATGTCAGGTCAAGTCACCAGACCAGATCAAGTGACCTCATCTCTAAAATCTTCCAACTGGCACCAGTGATGGAGTGTTTAATCGATTGATGTGATATTAAGGTCGCCGAGTATCACATTAAATGACAACGGGATATTTTTTAATATTAATGAGCTTGGTTAATGTACGTGCCGTGACCCCTCCATTGCAAGCCAATGGAAAATATATGAAATGTCTGTTGTTCAATATTTACACCACAGGTAAACAATAGATAATAGATAGCAATAAACAATAGATAAGAATAGAAAACAATAAATAATAGATAACAATAGACAATAGACAGTAAATAATTGTTTTTTTCAGAATAACAGATGGATGTTGAAATATATATCATTTAAAAAATCAAACGCAGATAAACAGGCGCATTGACGGGGGCGGGTACCCGCCCCCTCGGGTCTTTCGGAAATGGGAGAAAAATGGCGGCACGTAGCGCCACCGTACTTAACATACCTTTCCCCTCATCATTTTTACAACTTCTGTGAAAATTTCAAGGTTGGGTCATCTCAGGTCAGGTCACCAGTACAGGTCAAGTGACCTGAACTAAAAAAAAGTTTAAGATAGCATAATTCGGAGCAGGGCAAACTTATCCGATTGAAACTCATATCAAATATTGGGCCCACCGAGTTCTCTAAAATATGTTCCGGTATTTTTTATATCGATGACCTGAGGTCAGGTACGATGCATGACCTCTCCATTGGAAATACATGGGAAATGTTTTTTACTGTATAACTCAGTAACGGATAGTAATAGAGCGTTCGTTTTAGCTGCATTAGACTCGCCTTGGCTCTGCGGTTCTAATGATATGCATTGTATATAATTTGACCCAGACCTGACCTCAGGTCAGGTCAAATCCTTGATTTGACCTAGCAAGGTCAAATTATATATCATTCGATTTGGCTTGCTGCGAGGATTCATGTCGTTTAAGTCGTTTTTCTGTATCTTTATTTGTTCAGATGTAATGGCCGAAAAACTTAACACGCGCATTGACGGGGTCTGAGCCACCTTCGCATTGACGGGGGCGGGTACCCGCCCCTCCTAAGATCTCGAGAACCACGGTAGGTAGCGAAAAACGGTAAACGGCGTTGGGCTGCCCATCCACTTCTCCATCGAAAACACTTGAACCATTTTTTGTCAGGTCATATTTAAGGTCACGAGAGGTCAAAGCATGCCCGTCATAGGGATAACATGTAAATTCAGTTTTTCGGTCATTACATCTGAACAAGACAAGATAGAGCAAAACAACTTGAACTTTATGAATCCTCTTAGCAAGCCAAATCGAATGATATATAATTTGACCTTGCTAGGTCAAATCAAGGATTTGACCTGATCTGAGGTCAGGTCAGGGTTGAATTATATAAAATGCATATCATTAGAACTGCAAAGCCCAGGCGAGTCTAATGCAGCTAAAATAAATTACCTATCACCATCCGTTACTGAGTTATTCCGTAAAAAACATTTTTCCTATGTATTTCCAATGGAGAGGTCATGCCTCGTACCTGACCTTAGGTCATCGATATCAAAAATACCGGAACATGTTTTAGAGAACTCGGTGGGGCCATTATGTGATATGAGTTTCAATCAGATAAGTTCACCCTGCTCCGACTTATGCTATCTTAAACTTTTTTCAGGTCGGGTCACTTGACATGTACTGGTGACCTGACCTGAGATGACCTAACCTTAAAATTTTCACAGAAGTTGTAAAAATGATGAGGGAAAAGGTATACCAAGTACGGTGGCGCTACGCGCTGCCGTTTTTCTACTGTCTTTGAAAAACCCGAGGGGGGCGGGTACCCACCCCCATCAATGCGCGTGTTAATTCACATCTGATCCCTATTACAGCATTTTTGACCTCTCGTGACCTTAAATGTGACCTGACGAAAAAAATGGTTCAAATATTTTCGATGGAGAAGTGGATGGGCTACCCAACGCCGTTTACCGTTTTCCGCTACCTACCGTGGTTCTCGAGATCTTAGGGAAGGCGGGTACCCGCCCCCCTCGTCAAAGCGAAGGTGGCTCAGACCCCCGTCAATGCGCGTGTTAAAGGGATGTTTTTGTTGTTGCCTTTGCTTGCATATCTTATCTTAGTTTTGTTGCATATGACAAGCTTATATTTATGGACTTGGAGGATGTCGATATTGTTCCTACCGTGGTCACATATCACTCCAGTTAATCACGTTGCAGCGATCGCCCCTCCTCGCAGTGAACGCTTAGCACAATGGGCGCCATACAACCTTAGCTGGTGGACGCGCCCCAAAGCCCACATAACTAACGCGCAGCACTCCCACTCCACAGAAGGCCGCTCCTCGCTCCTTCTGGTTGCTCATGGTCACCAAAAGGTGACACCACTGTCACTATAGTCGGATCCCGGATTGCCGATCGGGGGAGGTGTCAACGGGGTTAAAGGGGCGCCATCCGGACCACGGGGGTGCTATTTTTTATGCGAAGCCTATCAGGTGGGCACAAAAACCTATTGTGGGAAGGTTGATACTTGCAACCTGAGGGGGGGGGGGGGAGACAACATTTTAGAGGAGGCGCTATCAGCCTTTCAGGGGCGTCATGACCGTTTCAGGGGGCGTCGGGGTTCGATCGGTGGGTGAGGGAGTGTCCCCACTCGCGCCGCTGGATCCGCCTATGACTGTCATGACGCACGCGTTGCGCCGCAGAACTTGCGGAAGAACGTGCAACACTTCGCTGAGTCGCTGGTGGAACAAACACGCAAGTCACTCGAGCTGGAGATTATCCTCAACTACGACCCAGATGGCGGCGCCTACGTGCCCGGCGAGAGAATGCACTTCGAACGCCTGAAAACAGCCATTATGTTTCGCCAGAAGGAGGTACTGGTTCAATGGGAAATCTAGACTAGATCATGGTGTGAGAATGGGGGTGCATGAAAACTATTGCGGTTGCTGATCTGGGTGCGTTCTTCATTGTGTGTCTGTTATTGTTTAATGATCCTCTCTATTGATGACCAATGCAGCAAACAATGCCACCTGTGGGCCCCGGTACTGTTTAAGGTATCGACCGAAGTCCTCGCCTTCTTCTGCAGTTCATCTCCCACCCAAACGTGCAGCAGCTGTTGGGGACGGTCTGGTACGACGGCATGCCGGGGTTCCGTCGTAAGCCGGTACTGGGCCAACTGACCGAGATACTGACCATCGCCGCCAGCTTCCCCATCTACTCCAGCATGTACATCATGGCGCCACACTCCAGCTGGGGCCACCGCTGCCGCAAGCCCTTCGTCAAGTTCATCATACACTCCAGCAGCTACATGTTCTTTCCTCTGTGAGTTGGACCGGATTCGAAATGGGCCAGTGAGAACGATACTTGAAAATCCCGAAAAAGTGTTGAATCTATTTGAGCAAACCACAACTACAACATCCACACTATTTCGTCTCAATTATTCAGACTTACCAGCACCAGGATCACACATAGTGTGTATCTACCTGTTGCTGGTAAACCTGCATAATTTGCTACATACCCAATTACAGCTGGTCATATGATTTACAATAATGGAGAAATGTACTATAACTTTCCTAAATGAGTAATGGAAAACATTCCACCCACTTGAAAGCTTATAGAAATAAAACATGAAGGGTATTGATTGAAAAGCGAAAATACAGTTGCACACCTTGAAATAAACGGAACTAAAAACTCGGGGATGCGGGTTCCATTAAGCTCCTAGGATTGAGGAGATAAGCACCTCGGATTTGGGTTCCTCCTACTCTAGCTCAATCACCCGAGCAACAGGGGAATCTATTCATTTCTAAATTTGGGCCATCTTGACTGCAATTTGAAGTAACGAAGAACAAAAGAAAATGTGTGTACCTTGCTTGCTTGGTTGGTTTTCCAAGCACGTCAAGCGAGCGTCAAACAACAAGACAAGTGGGGATTGACCCTCGCCCCATCTGGGGCCGCCGATGCCCCCCAACGATTTTTTTCAGAATAGCAGAAAAGCGACGAGGCGCAGCACCATGTTTGAGCGGTCTGCCTCTCACCCCATCATTTTCCCACCATCCCTGATTTTGTTTTTACCTCGGAACACGCTAGGTCATGTCACCAGGTGAGGTCAGCCAAGGTCACCTCACTTCAACCTTTGAGCTCTACCATAGCTACATTTCAAGGCCGATCCACTCAAAACTTTCTACACTTGATGAACCCTTCAGGGTCTAAAAACTCATTTCCGGGATATTTTTATTTGGTGACTTGAGGTCCGCTCACGAGGTGACATCTCCCATCAGAAAAGCATGGGAAAAAACTGTCTTATGATCTTAAAGTCAAAAAAGATTTTAAATGTTTAGATTTCTCAGAAAAACATTCTTTGCCACCCTTTCACGGATTCTAGGGGTAATATTTACCCTTTGACCTATATGAGGTCATCAAAGGTCACTAAGGGTCAAAAGCAGTATTTTGGCGAAAACTTTTGACATAATCAAGCTAGAGCGCTGAATTAAACGTCATCGTGCAACCGGCTTTCATTTGGTATACAAAAGTATCTTTCTGACCTTCCGAGACCTCAGGTCATGTTAGGTCAAGGGATGCCCCTGGAGGTCAAACCACTAGCGCGGGAGGTCATTATGTTTCATATAGGAGGGAAAGCCCTGACATTTTCCTATCTAATGTACTTTACAAGATTTTCCACAAACAAATATAAATGACTCTATGTATGCAGATACGGTTTATAATACCTCCTTACTCTCAAAATCGTAGTATCCTAGATCCCTCCTCAGGTTCATGCTGCAAGTTTGGACCTGTGATCTCTGATAGGTCATTTGTGATTCAACTCTGTCAGACGCTAGAGTCCGACACTCTTCTATAGTCTGTCACCCTATTTTATTTATGATCTCAATATTGACTTTATCCAAAAAGGGACTGATACAGCCTCGTCATTAAGTCTTATGAGCTATTCAAAAACGTTCGCTTTTTTCGCTAGGGAGCCGAGATCGAGGGAGGGTGTTTGAACTCCCCCTTCCCCCCACCAAATCAAAGGTGGCTCGGAGACCCTTTAGAGAGGGTATCAACACGCACACTGGAGGGGCCTCGGGTTCCCCCACCTATTTTCCCAGGTGGTATGAGAACCATTTGTAGCCGAAACACGCTATTAAGAGTGAATGACTCGTCACTGTTTGCCGGCGGTGAATGGGCCCACCCTGAGCAGCAAGCCACAACCATTATCCTCAGCAGTGATTTTTTGGGTGGGTAGTGGGGTCCTTTTGCTGCAAATGGGCCCTATCGTCCAGGGGGTTCCCGGCAAGACCCTTGCCCCCCCCAACCGAAAAGAGCACCCGCCGTCACTGCTAACGCAGAGTCTTTCGTTACGTGCACTTCGGTCCATCGCACATGCTATTGTTCAGTCTGCTGTCTTAATAACCATGATACTTTACCGTGTCAGTCCTGCTGGTGACGGTAGCACCCGCGCTGTCCCCAGCCCTGCTGGTGACGGTAGCACCCGCGCTGTCCCCAGTCCTGCTGGTGACGTTAGCACCCGCGCTGTCCCCAGTCCTGCTGTGACGGTGCATCGCGCTGTCCCCAGTCCTGCTTGTATGGTAGCACCCGCGCTGTCCCCAGTCCTGCTGGTGACGGTAGCACCCGCGCTGTCCCCAGTCCTGCTGGTGACCGTAGCACCCGCGCTGTCCTCAATCCTACTGATAACGGTAGCAACCGCGCTGTCCCCAGTCCTGCTGGTGAGCTGGTGACGGTAGCTCCCGCGCTGACCCCAGTCCTGCTGTTGACGGTAGCACCCGCGCTGTCCCCAGTCCTGCTGGTTACGGTAGCACCCGTGCTGTCCCCAGTCCTGCTGGTGAGCTGGTGATGGTAGCTCCCGCGCTGACCCCAGTCCTCTTAGAGCACCGACATCCCCAGTCGGCTGTGACAACGCCGTCCCCAGTCACGGTAGCTCCCGCGCTGTTCCCAGTCCTGCTGGTGATGGTGTCGCAGCGGGTGGAGAGCATGGTGGTGCACATGTTCGGCACTGAGTCAATGGTGGAGCGCCAAGACGAGTACGAGCGGTGCGCGCGCGGAGCCATCCCCAGCTACATGGAGATGACGGTCATCTTGTAAGTTGCTCATCCTGTTCAGTATGAATTAGATGATAGCGTAGTTAGGAGAATATGGATGAGGGTAAAGAGGGGAGGGAGAGCACACTGGTGTTGAATATCTAGCGAACACTTGTCAACATGGTGTCAGCATCAGCAACAATCCTAACGAAGGGGCACCGGGAAGCTCAGGGGCTCCTGATGGTTTTGTTTCGGATATTTTACTTGTCTGTTTGTGCGTGTACATGGTCAATACCCTTTGAAAATAAATTGTAACCGTTTATTTTCTGGTGTAAATCGCTTAGATATGCTGCTCCCGTCTTCCGAAATGTTCAGAAGAAATCGAGAAGGACTGGATAGGCTCTGCTAGAGCTAAAAATGGAGTAACACCGTAATTCTTCAGCTTCGTTTTTTATGTTCAAATAGCAGATGCAAATTTATTTGAAACTTTTCCAGAAATTCTGTCATGTTTGAATGATATGACACCAGCAATCATGATGGATACATCACATGTATTAAATACATTAGATCATGTACTTAACTATTACTTCTTTGCGAGAATAAATATTGTGATGTTTAATCATGTTCCTGCAAAGTAAGCAGCGGCAAGGTGGAAACTGCCTGGCTGCAAAACATGCCCTTATTAAATACAAGTATTTGTTTCCAATTTAAGCTGAGTCAAGCCAGTAGCTTCCGAAATATGATATCTTGTTCTTAGGTAAGCTATTAATTTCAAAACAAGTTACTAACTTACATCTATGCTCCTCGCTGCAGCACTTCGAAAATCATCTACCTTTGAAAAATATGTTAAGTACTTACCAAAATATTGATTGCAAGTGTTAACGCACTTCCCTAAAACGCTTCTGTTCACAGTGCAAACAAAGAAAAAAATAATGGATATTGCACATGCATTTTTTAGAGTGGAGAGAGGTGAGCACATGCACACTTTATTCAAACATTTATTTGTTATGGCTTCTGTTGTTTTCAATACGCGGAATTTTTTTCAAGATTCGTATAAGGAATGGCATTAGCTTCCCTTGAGACGCAGATAAAAATGATAAGAAATCGACTAAAATCCATATAAAACATCGACAGTTCTTCTGAAAGCCCGTCCTCAGTATCATGTCTTCACGCTAAACTAAACTTTGCCTGTGCAACCTTAACAAAGAAAAAGCATTATGAGTTTCCATCATATAAAATTTATTCAAGCATCAGAAAGTATTTTGAAGGTAAATTAACAGAAATAGTAATCAAGTGAGGCCGCATCTAAGCTGTTTTAATTTACTATTTATGTTTCGAATTCACACGCTTTTACCACCCCCACAGAATATATCCGTGGCCCCGAATGGGGTCGTAACCCGCTGCTTGGGAAATAGAGTGACTTAGAATCTGTTTCTCGTCGGCGCGCTAAACCAGTCTTTTCTATGACCAAAACGCTTGCTGGTCTGCCTGGATATTTCTGCGTCTACCAGAGTGGAATCAATAGCTACAGGTCTGTCTGTGTTTAAATCTGCGTCTACCAGAGTGGAATCAATGGTTACTGGTCTGTCTGTGTATAAATCTGCGTCTACCAGAGTGGAATCAATAGCTACAGGTCTGTCTGTGTATAAATCCGCGTCTACCAGAGAGGAATCAATGGTTACCGGTCTGTCTGTGTATAAATCTGCGTCTACCAGAGTGGAATCAATGGTTACCGGTCTGTCTGTGTATAAATCTACGTCTACCAAAGTGGAATCAATAGCTACCGGTCTGTCTGTGTATAAATCTGCGTCTACCAGAGTGTAATCAATGGTTAGCGGTCTGTCTGTGTATAAATCTGCGTCTACCAGAGTGGAATCAATGGTTACCGGTCTGTCTGTGTATAAATCTGCGTCTACCAGAGTGGAATCAATGGTTACCGGTCGGTTAGTGGACACATCTGTGTCTACTAACTAGAGCTCTGGTCTACTCCACTCACTCAAGAGTGAAATCAACGGTGACGTGCTGATGAACACAGCTAAAAACAAAACAAAAATTCTGATAAGCCCTAGAGAATTGATTACAATGGAACTGGTGTAGGGGATATATAGTATTTACTCGTAATGTGTTGTGAAGAATGGTGCGTCGTTCCAGCAGCCGGTCTGACCTTCTACGATATCTACGTTTTTTGTCGGACCTACCTGGTAATATTTCGCTGGGTCATTTGCAGTTACGTGATGGCCTTTTTGTGGGCCGAGATAAAACAGCTGTGGGAGAACGGACTGGGCGACTACTTGGGAGATATGTGGAACATCGTGGACTTCTGCACCAACTGGTTCTACGTGAACTGGATCGTTCTGAGGTGAGCATTGTGTGCGGCAGAGGGAACGCTACGTCAACTGGATCGTTCTGAGGTGAGCATTGTGTGCGGCAGAGGGAACGCTTGATTTCCTTTTTTAGGCTATCTCCCAAGTCCTAATAAAGTACTGAGAAACCTTCACCAGGATGGAAGCTTTCAGGCTTTTCATTGTGCAAATTTGAGGGATTTTTATTCATGACGAGGGTCAACATTTGGGGATTCTACGATAACTGATTTGGCTTATAACAACTGATGACTGATTTGGCTCGCACAAACTGACAAGGTTATAAGGCTTTGCCAACCCCAGCTCATTGGGAGGGTTTCTGGGAATCAGGTTGCACTTATCCAGGGAACTCTCCGGGTTAGAGAAGTATATGTGGTCTCTCTTCACACAATTAAGCCCGTCGCAGTGGGTACGTTCAAGCACCATCCCTCAGTTTTTCAGGTCTTTAGAAAACGTCGGTGTGGAGCGCCTTTATTGCTTCTGCAACTTTTCGGAAAATGTATGGCTTAGGCCAGGTCATGTGAATTCACCTTCAAATATAATTTTTTGAGCGGCCCCTGTGAGAGTATGTTCAACCGCTTGCCCCTGTGGGGGGAATTGAACATCCCCCTCAGGATTTTCGGCGGCACGTAAAAAGTGTGACGCTAAACGCTCCCGTAGTTGGCACCCCTTATCCTTGAGCAGTTTCGAAACTTTTTCAACCTTTTAAGAATTGAGTCATCTCAGGTCAGGTCACCAGTGCAGGTCAAGTGACCGTACCTCCAAAAATGTCTAAGATGGCATAAGTAAGGGAAGGTTGAATCTATCGAATTGAAAATTATAACACATAATGGGTCACTGATTACCAAAAAATGTATTTTGGTATTTTCATATCGATGACGTAGGATTAGGGACGCATCATGACCTCTCAATTGGAAATATATCGGAGAAAAAATTGAGCGAAAAATTGCTCTATTTCTGTAAATACCGCTTGGAATCCCTTCTAATTCTCCAAATCATGTCATTCAAGCCCCCTTTATAGGTTGTCATGCTGCAAGTTTGGACCTGTGACCTCTGAGAGGTCATCTGGGGGCATTTAAGCAGGCTTTCAGACTTGAGTCAATAACTCTGCAAGAAATGAGGATAAAGCTTTTATTTTGACACCAGTACGTTTACATTGTTATTGCGAATGGATTGATATGCATATTGACTATATTGCATATTGACTATGCTAAGTTAGGTGGTGACCCTGGCTTGACCTTAGATCAAGTCACTTGTACGTTTTGACCCAGTATAGTCATATTATACATCACTCGATTCTTCTTAATGAGAGGAAGCAAATGGTGCCTAAAAATGATTATAACTTATCTCTGTCAGACGCCAGAGCCCAGAATTTTTCCTCTAATATGCCGCTTTCTTTGACCTGTCTTGACCTCAATATTGACCTGAGCCAAACCGTGACCGATGTAGTTTCTTCATGCACTTATATAGACTAGCTGATAGCGTTCAGGTTTTTTCTCAATCCCGTATAAGAACCGAGTTCGAGAGGGTGGGTGTTGTACCCCCTTCCCCACCAGGGTGAAGGTGGCTCGGGGGCCCACCGGAGCGGGTGTTAATATATTGATATGAGGTTCATACCACACCATAGGCGCATCGGGTACCAAAGACTGCGTTAACGGGACTTTTTATATCGGGAACCTAGGGTCAGGCACGGGCCAGCTCTTCATTGAAAATACATGGGGAGCATGGGAAATGACCGAAGAATGCTGGTTTTCCGTAGATACGGGTAATATTGACATCTTCTAAAAATGACTATATCTCGTGCTACTTTGCAGGTTCAAGCTTCAAGTTCCGATCTGTGACCTTTAGCTCGTCTGAAGGTGTTTAAACAGGGCTTCAGTCTCGGGTCAATAAACTCGAAGGGATGTTTATAAAGTTCTTGTTTTGATATAAAGACCTTTAGGGCTCTTTAGAACAAAGTAAACGTATTTCCTCAGAAAGGCTTTATTAAAAGCGTTCGTTGAATAGGAGGGATATGGTCGCTATATGACCACGTGGGCTGGAATGCCCCTAAACCCGAATAACCAATCAATATTTTTATATCAGTGTCTTTTTATTGTCTTTCACCTAAAGTCATGTGTCAGAAAGTGCCTTGACCTAGGCTTGGGTCCAATTGCTTTACACGCTAACCTAGTATGGTCACATACACCATTCGATTTGACAGGCCGGAAGAAAATTAATGATGCCTAACAATTGGCTTTTACCCGACGCAGTCAGAAGCTAGAGAAAAGCATCATTCATAACCTCTTACCGTTGGCCTGTAATTACCTCAATACTTACTTGAGCACAAAGGCGCCTGATATAGTTTCGTAAACATTTGTCAAGGTTCGCCTGCCGCCGTTCGCGTTCTTTCTCTATTTCACATAAGAGTCGAGATTGATAAGGATGTGTTCGAATCCATGTTCCCCACAGGGTTGAATGTGGTTCTGAGGCCGACTGGGGCGGGGTCTAATTATGTGTTTGACGGAGAGAACCCTGTGTATCCATCCACCAGGGCAACGGCGTTCGTAATTGTCTGGCGAGAGCAGAGCGAGGGAATAGACCCGTGGCGGCCCAAGGAGCAGTGGCACCCGTACGACCCCATGTTTATCTCGGAGGGCATGTACGGAGCCGCTAATATATTCAGGCAAGTATGATGTGTAGAGCTCTACATTTTCTAACACAGAATCAGTGAGAATTTATATCAATTTTTGTGAATACTTAGAAGGCTATATATGTGTGGAATACAGGCGCGTAGAAGTGTGTGCTTTCGGAGGTGCCTGAGCACCCCTAAGCATCTGAAAAAGTACCCCTCGATGTCGGAAAGCTCCCAAAAGTATCTGAAAGGTACCCCTCGATATCGGAAAGCACCCAAAAGTATCTGAAAAGTACCCCTGGACGCCGGGAAGCACTCCTAAACCCTTTGAGCCACATCTGGGTATTATATAACCTGTATAGATAAAAGATGGCCCACAGCAAAAAGCGACGTTCGTACTGAACCTACCTCAAGCCAGTGAACCCCAGGACACATTTCCAGATCGCAAAGAATAATGAACATTGTTACTGTTCATGGCTTTGGTTATTTATACGATTAGTAGAACATTTGTTACTGCACAAAACCTCGTCAGAGTATAAAGTTCGATCGGTTTCGGGAGCAATTTTATACTCTTAGTTTCCTCTTCCTTGGTTTTTAGGTTGTTGTTTCACAGTGTATTGTCTTCGTTTTTTTCGAATGATTAGGTCCATGTAATATTGTGTGATCTCCCTTGAAAACGGGGGGCGGGATGCTCTCGAAACCGTTCGGGTTTTATACTCTGACGAGGCTTTGTGCTGTAACAAATGTTCTACTAAACATTTCCAGTTTTATGGGAATATTTTGTGTATTCTTCCCTCCATCCCCCCACCTCTACGCAATGGAACTTTGGTCGACGGGCCCAAAAATGTTTTTCAAGTTTTTAAAATTCTACAGCCTTTGCTGGGAGAGTCCTCTTTGTGTAGCCGAAGCATAAACACCGCGCCGCTATCGACAATTTGTGAGGGGCAAGTCGATCTTCAGCTTGCTGCTGACTGTACAAATTCCCTCTTGCACATATCAGATACATGTAACCAAGGCCGCTTTTTTATTTTTCCCCTATTATCTGATAGGACAGCCGATCCGCAAGGGCTACCACAGTCACTTTTACATAGACGATGCCATTCTGTGCCATTATTGTGCGTGAGGAGTGTGGTGACCCGGCCCACTGGGGCTGCTCTGCCGACTCCGACAGCTTCCTGAAGCTGATACACATCGTTTCGGTGAACCAGCATCTGGGGCCTCTGCAGATCTCGCTCGGCCGCATGGTGTTCGACATACTCAAATTCCTGTGCATCGTCATGCTGATCGTCTTCTCATACGCGTGTGGTCAGTGAATGGCAGTGATGAATGAACCGTTTAGCAGTAGATAACAGTGATGGATGAACCGCTTAGCAGTAGATAACAGTGCTGGATGGACCGTTTGGCAGTGGATGGCAGTGATGAGTGTTTAGCAGTAGATAACAGTGCTGGATGGACCGCTTGGCAGTGGATGGCAGTGATTAATGTTTAGCAGTAGATAACAGTGCTGGATGGACCGTTTGGCAGTGGATGGCAGTGATGAATGTTTAGCAGTAGATAACAGTGCTGGATGGACCGTTTGGCAGTGGATGGCAGTGATTAATGTTTAGCAGTAGATAGCAGTGCTGGATGGACCGTTTGGCAGTGGATGGCAGTGATGAATGTTTAGCAGTAGATAACAGTGCTGGATGGACCGTTTAGCAGTGGATGGCAGTGATAAATGTTTAGCAGTAGATAACAGTGCTGGATGGACCGTTTGGCAGTGGATGGCAGTGATGAATGTTTAGCAGTAGATAACAGTGCTGGATGGACCGTTTGGCAGTGGATGGCAGTGATGAATGTTTAGCAGTAGATAACAGTGCTGGATGGACCGTTTGGCAGTGGATGGCGTGATGAGTGTTTAGCAGTAGATAACAGTGCTGGATGGACCGTTTGGCAGTGGATGGCAGTGATGAATGTTTAGCAGTAGATAACAGTGCTGGATGGACCGTTTGGCAGTGGATGGCAGTGATTAATGTTTAGCAGTAGATAACAGTGCTGGATGGACCGTTTGGCAGTGGATGGCAGTGATGAATGTTTAGCAGTAGATAACAGTGCTGGATGGACCGTTTGGCAGTGGATGGCAGTGATGAATGTTTAGCAGTAGATAACAGTGCTGGATGGACCGTTTGGCAGTGGATGGCAGTGATGAATGTTTAGCAGTAGATAACAGTGCTGGATGGACCGTTTGGCAGTGGATGGCAGTGATTAATGTTTAGCAGTAGATAACAGTGCTGGATGGACCGTTTGGCAGTGGATGGCAGTGATGAATGTTTAGCAGTAGATAACAGTGCTGGATGGACCGTTTAGCAGTAGATAACAGTGCTGGATGGACCGTTTGGCAGTGGATGGCAGTGATGAGTGTTTAGCAGTAGATATTAGTGCTGGATGGACCGTTTGGCAGAGGATGACAGTATGGGGTCTAGACTGAATCGTTTGGTGTGGGGCGCACCCATGTTCCAGTTGGTGCTGTACGTTTGTGCCGGAGGTTCTGCCTGGCTAAATTTGTGGGTCCCAGCGGTGGCAAGTAGACATGCCTTCCAGCGTAGGCAAGCCCTAAAGTTTCAGCAAGGTTCCACACTGATCCCAGCGAGGTCCCGGCATTCGTCCCAACGAGCTCCCGCCACTCATCCAAGCGAATTCCCAGCACTGGTCCCAGCGAAGTCCCGGCACTCGTCCCAGCGAGGTTCCGGCACTGGTCCCAGCACTGGTCCCAGCAAAGTCCCGGCACTGGTCCCAGCGATGTCCCGGCACTGATCCCGGCGATGTTCCAACACTGGTCCCAGCCAGGTCCCGGAACTGGTCCCAGCGAGGTCCCGGCACTCGTCCAATCGAAGTCCCTGCACTGGTGCCAGCACTGGTCCCAGCGAGGTCCCGACACTGGTACCAGCGAGGTCCTGGCCCCGTCCAAGCGAAGTCCCAGCACTGGTCCCAGCGAGGTCCCGGCACTGGTCCCAGCACAAAATACGGCCTTGGAAGGCATGGAAGCCACAATAGCTCAGTCATTTCGTCTATGCATATTAAGATGTCGACGTCGAATCTGAGAGGGAAATTTTCAGACTGACCTGGAATTTTACGCGGAAACAAACAGAAAAGCCTCCCCATGTAAGGGAAGTATTTTCTTCAAATTATACGCCTCAATGTTGTAAGTCTTTAGTGTCCTTGGGCCCATTTTTGACGTCCCATACTGGTCTTGTAAAATAATATAAAACTGCAACTATAACAAATGTACGTAAACGTAATGTGCCAAATAACATTTTTCTACAACTTTATCCAGCAACGTCACGGTACAGACCCAGCTGGCCCCGACAAAATCCCGATATAGACCTAGCTGGCCGCGACAAAGTCCCGATACAGACCCAGATGGCCCCGAAAAAGTCCCGATACAGACCCAGATGGCGACGAAAAAGTTCTGGTCGGCACGGGAATCGGTTCTCTGCGCTTGGGTGCCTGAACCAAGAGCAGAACCTCTAGTTTGTACCGTATTGAAACGGTGTGAGACTGGATCAGACTGTAGGCAGGTTTTTGGCTTTCGTGGGCTCATTAAAAAAACACATACATTCAAGTTTTTTAGCAGGGTTAGTATTGTGTTGAGGGTCATTATTGCTATGTTAGAAAGTGCTAGTTAATAAAAGTTTGACTTTCCTTTATTGCTTTTTTAGAAGCTTTGGGTGTAATGATACACCAAGAAGCTTAATTATACAAAAATAGTATGATATGTTGATAATAGGCATTCGACGCTGCAAAAAGCATAGGACAGTTAAAAAAACAAAAGTGTGAAAACGCAAGCGCAAATTGTTCAAATATTGTTGAGGCCAATATTTTCGGATGTACTCATAATTTTTCAGCAAATATTGTTTGCTGCCGTGTTTTTTTGTATTCGTGGTATTGCTACCATTTTTACTCCACTGAAGGCTCATGGTCGATATATCGGTCTAATGTTGATAATTTGGCTTTTCTCCAGGCTGTTTTTTATTGTGAACTTGATGCATGGGTTAAACCTATATAAGGCCTTAAATCTATATCAGGCATTGAGGTAAATACACTTGGTTTCATAAAAATATGGAGGGGTTTTCATCCAGTGCACCCATGCTCCTTGAATACTGGACAAAATATTGGTGGTTCCATTACCGAAGTTTGCATGCACTTAGAGTTCAAAGCATGCAGGAATCCAATGGCAACTGGTGGTGCTAGTCTATTTCCCATGGAAATACCGGTACTTTGTCCGTAGATTTTGGAACCGAAAACGAGGATATTGTTTTGAGTATGTGATGGAGGAGCTTGTCTACGTCTTGAAGTGAGATTTCAGATATGTTGATATCATCAATATTTTGTTTAATTAAATTTGTCACTGCATGTATACCCGCTTTGATGGGTAAAATGTCAAATCAATTTGTAACATCTAGAGAGAAGATACTGATACCCAGGCGTATCAGTATCATAATAATCAGTAAAACTGGAAATTATTTCCGGAAACAGGAGAGCTAGTCATTTGTGTTATTGATATGGGCCGGGATAAACCTTTTTGCTGTATAATAACATATAATAATGCATATTTATGACCCAAAAGCACTTCTTACAAATGTAGAAATATCGATTCATTAGTTTTGAATTAATTCAGGAAAATTTGCACAACGTCGTGGAGGACAAAACTCCGACGCCCCCGGCTGCCCACAGGTTCTCCACTTTTTTCATGTCAGGGGCCCTGATCCCCCCATCTTCTCCTCCCCGGGAATCTCCACCCATGTCTGTATGCATAGAAAGTTTCGAGTACAAACCGCCATCCCACTCCTATGAGGCAGGATTACAACCCTGCAGCCCGAAGTGATGGCTCCCAGACTGGCCAACTCTATAGTTACATGATACATGTGGTACATCATACGTAGGTAGGTACGCCTCTCTCCGATGGTACCATGACACCACTGCTTGCGACAGGTCTGAACCAGATGCTGTGGTATTACGCTGATTTGGACAAGAACTTATGCTACTCTGGTCCCGGCGGCACTGCCAACCCAGACGAAGAGAATTCCTGCCAGATCTGGCGCCGCTTCTCAAAGTAAGCTAATCAATTTGTTCACAACCTCAGGCCTCTCGAATGCTTCCCCATTTCCAGAATATTTTATCAATAATCAGTTTATTTTAAAATTTCGACAAACTGAAATATTCCTTTTGATTTATTCTAACATTTCCCCCTCCACAACTCAGTCCTGGAATCATCTGCGCACATATATGAACCCATTACTGAATGGTTACGGAAACATCTTTGAAAGATATTTTGGTCTGCTCAATGGTTTCAGACAATACTTAGTCGGTAGAGGGTGCCCGAAGAATATTGGTACTTGGCTGCCACGTACTAGATGTGTGGCAGCAGTGGACTGACCAATCAAAACATCTTTTGTCCTGGGACTGCTAACTCTAACTTGTGCGTATGTTGTGTGTCCATATTTACCTTTGCAGCTCAGTTGTGTTTCAATTCATTGAGCCTACCCTACTATGCTAATGTCCTGATCGAACATTGCCGTTCTCTCACAGCTTGTTCGAGACATCTCAGTCGCTGTTCTGGGCCGTCTTTGGCCTGGTCGACATAGAGAACTTTGAGCTGACTGGCATCCAGGAGTTCACGCGCTTCTGGACCCTGCTCATGTTCGGCAGTTACTCTGCCATCAATATTGTGGTGCTGCTCAACCTGCTGATTGCCATGATGTCCTCCTCCTACAACATAATTTTTGTGAGTTGAGTTAGAATCATTTTTAGGCATTATTCGCTTCCTCTCGTTACGGCCAATCGAATGATGTATAATATGACTACATTGTTATTCACACATTTACGAATAACGTTTGAATAACAAACTATACTAGATCAAAACATAACAATGACCTGACCTAAGGACAGGTCAAGGTCACCATCTGATCTTCCATAGTCAATATGCATTGCATATCGATAGATTTGTAATAACAATCCAAACGTAACAGTATCAAAATAAAAGTTGTATCATCATTTCCTGCAACGTCATTGACCCAAGTCTGAAAACCTGCTTAAGTAGTCCCAGATGACCTCTCAGAGGTCACAGGTCTAAACTTGCAACATTAACATAAGCTGCCTTAACCAAAAATATAGCCCAATCGTAACAAGACAACCTATGCCATTAAAAAAAGCCCACGCACACGGTTTATCACACAAAGCAGGCCGTCACCCGAAAGCCCAGAACAGTTCCCGGGAGAGGCACAGTCCGACGGGCCAACGGGCCCCATTGGCACAAAACCAGCGACAGGCTATAGATAGGGGCCTAGGATACTATGATTTGGAGAAAACGAAGGTATTCCAAGGGGTATCTGCAGAAATAGAGCACTTTTTCGGCCAATCTCCGTTTTCCCCATGCTATTCCAAAGCGGAGATCATGATCCGTACCTGACCCTAGGTCACCTATATGAAAAATACCAGAATATATTTGTAGTGCTCGGTGGGCCCATCATGTGGTATAAGTTTCCATTCGATAGATTCACGTTTCTTTTACTTATGCCACCTTAAACATTTTTGGAGGTGATGTTGTTTGACCTGCACTGGTGACCTCACCTGAGATGACCAAACCTTAAAATTTTGCTGAAGTTGCGAAATTGATCAAGGGTAAGGCATGCTTGGAACAGTGGTGCTTCGCGCTGCCGTTTTTTCGTGCCACCGGAAAAGCCGATGGAGATGTTCAATCACTCCCCACCACCGGGGCGAGGGTTAAATAAATACTCATTGTATCTATCAAATCCATACTTAAAACGAAAACTAAGAAATACCGACTCATTCACATAAAAAACCACTCGGCTTGCAAAAGCAGCCACGGAGAACCTAATTAATTTATATAATCACTGAAACTTCACCGACACACCAAATAACTGCAGCTGTACTTGGCAGGAACGTTCGGACATGGAGTGGAAGTTTGCTCGCTCCAAGCTGTGGATGAGCTATTTTGAAGACGGCAGCACCCTGCCACCGCCATTCAATATCATACCGACACCGAAGGCGGTGGTGCGTCTCTTCTGCTCAGGACGCCAGCGGCAGGCGGCCTCCTCGCGGTACAAGGACCAGCAGCGCCGCGACCGCCAGTACTTCAGCGTGATGCGCGCGCTAGTGCGCCGCTACGTCACCTCCGAACAGAAGAAGATGGAGGACACGGGCGTTACAGAGGATGACATCAATGAGGTGAAGCAGGACATCAACAGCTTCCGCTACCACCTGCTGGACGTGCTGCGCAAGAACGGCTTCACCTCCGGCAACACGGCGCAGGAGCAGGGTGAGCACTCATTCAGCATGGTTAGCCCCATCCCAGTGTGCCTCCGATTCAGCTTCACCCCAGTGTGGGGTGTTCAAACCTCAGCCCCTCCCTCCCTCCCTCGATATCGGCTGCTATGGAAGAAAGCGTAGGTCTCCCTCCCTAGCCACCCCCGTGGCGCAGCTGGCAAGGGCGCCACGCTTGGGTGTGGAAAGCCCCTGGATCAAGGCTGACCCCCAGGACCTCCTTTCTCCGTTACAGTAAACGCTGTATCACCGTTCCCGATGAAGTTATTGAACTTAAACTATTTTACCTATGCTTTTCCAATAGATAGGTCATAGCTCATATCTGACCTTAGGTCATCGATATGAAGAATATCGAATTAAATTTGTTATTACCCGATAGGCCTATTATGTGACATAACTTTGAGACTGATCGATTGACCCTGTTCGTACTTTATGATCCTAAACGTTGCTGCAGGTGAGGTCACTTGGCTCGCACTGGTGACCTGACCTGAAATGACCTGGGTCCAAAATATGGATAAAAATTTCAGAAAATATAGAAGAAAAGGTATACCAAGTAGTGCAACGTTTTTATGCTAACTGCGAAAACCCCGGGAAAGAAAAGTGGTACGGAGAAAAGAGAAACAACAGAAGAAGAACATAAAGCTAAAATATGCCTTGTTTAATCAAACATGTATATAAGCAAATGCAACTCGTGAGATATTTTTCACGTCGTCTCTCCTCTCTCACTTTCGCCAGCATCCGGTGGCCGGAAGCAGCAGCAGAAAGAGAGACGACTCATCAAGGGCTTCAACATCGGTCTGGTGGAGAATGCCAACTTCAGTCTTAACTCCAGCACCGGCAACAAAACTGCCGATTTCTTCAGCAAAGTCCTGCTCGGCAAAGGGAAAAAAATGAGTAGCAAGAAAAAGGTACGTTATGTCCTACAACGGGCCCGCAACCAGCCCATAAATTCCAACCACAAATTTACCCATCACTGTTTTTGTTTATTTCCATGCTTTAGACGCAAGAAAAATAGTTGTTGCCTATGACTTGTATCGACGATGGACCCATTTGCTCTGAATCTAGAAAATTGTCTACCGGATCAATAATTGTTGGGAGACTGAGGAAAGTGGACAGTCAAAAAAAAAATACTAGAAAAGGTACCAGGGTACGCTATAAACTTAACACATATGTACATGCCTATTTTTTCTTATTATAATTTTGTTTTTCTGTCTAGGCGGAAGTTGATGTTGACGAAAATAAAGTGAAGGCCAAATATATTACAAACAGCCCCAAGGCAAAGGGGCGGTTGTAGTCAGGGTTTCAATGTTGAAGGAAGGTACAGTGATTTTCTAACGTCCCGATGACATAACAACACAGCGGCAACACGTGACCAGGGCTGACAGTGGCGTACCTTTTCACGCGTTCACCCACCATCCTATCTCTCCGCAAGGATAAATAATCGCCGGTAGGAAGGATCAATTATGACCCAACGAGTACATACGAGTTAAAAATTATGCATCCAATTTGTCTTTTGGGCACAAAAACTTATACACTGATTCCAAACGTTGTATGCGATGGATTCGCTCCCCAAATTTATATCAACCAATGTTGGTATATTTTCTGATTAATGCGATGTTCTAGCAATGCCATTTCGATGAGTTTTTGGAAACAAAGAATGTGAAGGACAAGAAGTGGGATATCGGTTTGACCCACGACCGATTTTTTTACACCTTTAATACAGTATCTGACGTAGCTGTTGCAACTCGTTACGCGTCCTATGTGATTTATGCTGCATTCGGGGCTTGTAACGCTGGTGCCGGGTTGGTGGAGGCTGTGTCACAAAGTGGTCATGGCCTTCACACCCACATCGTTCAAATGCAGCGACGTGTGTCGGTTCGAAGGACTAAAACACTGAAGTGTGCGTCAAAAATGTGTTTGTGGGTTTCACAAAGCACGAACAGCTAAGATGATACGGCCTCGCCACCTACACTATTGGGAATACTTTCGGAGGTCGAGGGTGTTCTTATTCACATAATCTGCTGGCCCTTGAACGGAATCCGCAGCCAAGGTGACAGGAGCAGTGGTGCCTGTCGGTGGGAATGGAACACTGTCGGTGGGAGTGGAACACTGTCGGTGGGAGTGGAACACTGTCGGTGGCAGTGGAACACTGTCGGTGGGAGTGGAACACTGTCGGTGGGAGTGGAACACTGTCGGTGGGAGTGGAACACTGTCGGTGGCAGTGGAACACTGTCGGTGGGAGTGGAACACTGTCGGTGGGAGTGGAACACTGTCGGTGGGAGTGGAACACTGTCGGTGGGAGTGGAACACTGTCGGTTGCCGGTAGGACTGGAATGCTGTTGTGCGGGACAGCATGCGGAACCGCGACCACATCGGCTCCAGCGTGGTCAGTCTGGAGAGGTCACACCGCCGCTCCTGCCGTCTCTCCAAGCGCCGCGAGGAGGCCATGAGGAAGGGCATGGCCATGACGCCCGTACCTAGGCCCAAATGGAAGAAGGTTGGTCTGCCGTCTTCTGTCAGTCTTTGTAGAATAGTGTCATACGCCGTTGCTAACAGTGCATGCGTTGGACGACTGGCACAGCAGGGCCGGTGTACATACGTTTTTGTTCCGAAGATAACGATCTGGTTGTTTCCGAACAGAATTTACAGTGGTTAGAATAGGCTGAGAAGCGAATGAGTTGTCATACCGCATAATGTTGTAGTCAAGAGACATTTCAAACGCTATAAAACCATGTGGGTCATTCATCAGGTGGGCGGGCATTATATTTCCACGCAGTGACGGATCTAGCCAGTATTTTCAGGCGGGCACCAAAGTAAAACAAAGTCAAAAGTGGTGAAATATGTTTTCACAATTCAATTAGATGGTAGTTTTTGAGGGTGAACCCAAGTCGAAAAGCAAAAACTAAAAGCCTCAGGGTGAAAGAGGTGGTCACAAAATACTTGCTTTTGCTTTCCAGGCATCATTCGCTTAAAAGCGATTCTGAATAGCAAGAAGACTAAGGCCCAATGTTAACACTGAAATTGACTTCCGTTCGGTTCTGTTCTCCCTGAAGATCGGCTCTGTTTGAGGCTGGAAGTTGAAGCACCAAAACCTGGCTTACAAACTTAAAAAAGTGGGGGCAAAAAGCGGTCGACAGCTTGAGGGGGGAACAAAAACATAACTTCTTACCGAAAGATTTCCGTTTTGGGGAATGCCTTTATATTCCCCCCTTGGATCTGCCACTGCTTCCAAGCTATTTTAACAGGGTTTGTTCAATTTACAAAAATTGTTTTGTAAAAAATGAAGTTAGAATGATATCCCTTGTGTTCTGACAGGAAACCGGAAATGAGACCCAATCTAGTCTTAGTTCTTCAGACATCAGAAAGAAAAAATTCACAATATCAGCCACTAGCAATTAAAAGCAGTCTGTGCAGGCGTGCACTGTGTGTGTGTGTGTGTGTGTGTGTGTGTGTGTGTGTGTGAAGGTGTGCAGGTGTACATTGTGTGTGTGTGCGTGTGTGTCAGTGTGAAGGAGCAGTCGGTGCAGGTGTACACTGTGTGTGTGTGTGCGTGTGTGTCAGCGTGAAGGAGCAGCCGGTGCGGGTGTGCACTGTGCGTGTGTGCGTGTTCGTCAATGTGAAGGAGCAGTCGGTGCGCTGAACGGCTGTCACCATCACGATATGACGACTGGTTTGCGATTGGACTCCCGTTCTTGAGTAAGCTAGATACACGTTGTAGTAAAAGGGGATGGCAAGGATAGGCCTCCCAATTTTCCTAAACAAATTCTAGGTTTTAGCCTAATTGGTAAAAAAGTAGGAGAATTTGCAGCTAATGCGGGAAGCACACCGGGCCTCTGGATCAGTTTACGGCCACAAACATAATTTACTATTCACTTAGATGGCATGACGGAAAGGTAAATGATTCGGCAGGTAAATGGTTAACCAATTGCGCCACCGTGGCGGTAAAGTTTGGTTACACCGCTTAACTCCAAGCCGAAAGAGGAACATTTGAATTCTAAGAATGCTTGTTTGGTTAAATTGGGGTCTCTGTCCTACGTATCCGAACCATTGTGCGATGAAAACCTCTTTATAGTGTATTTGTGCCCATGGCACCCAATACATGGCGAGGCTCTGTATATTACCCATCAATTCCAGTGCACGACAAAACTTTGCACTGTACCCATCAAAACAAAAGCTTGATTAAACTCTACAGTGTACCCATAAATTCCAATGCATGACGGAAATATTCACCGTACTAAGAAATTCCAGTACACTGTGGCAGATCCAGGACTTCCTTTCAGGGGGCAGGTACTGAACAGAACGACAGGTACTGTACTCGAGCCTCTCCGCTCTAATCTCTGTACAGCCTCCAGGTATGTATTTACTATAGGCACTCTGACATTTGGTGGGGGCTTGATCCCCCTAGCCCCCCCCCCCTACATCCGCCACTACCAGTGCAGAACGATACTCTGTATCTTACCCATCAATTCTAGTGCTGGACAAAGCTGTTTATCGTACCCACCAATTTTAGTGCTGGACAAAGCTCTGTATCGTACCCGCCAGGTCCAGTACATGACCAAGCACGGTGCGTTCCGGGATGGTATGCTGGACCAGGAGCTGGTTAACCAGATCCTCTCCACCGACCGGCGCATGTCCACCGGCTGGGGGCGCGTGCAGGCGCTGCAGCTTCGCGGAGCCTTCAAGGACGACGAGCCGCTGCCCATTCCCGAGGATGACGAACGCAGAGCTAGCGTCTATCCGCGGCCCGCAGGTGACTGCATTGTCTAACAGAGCAAATTATAACTTCTCTGTAAGCGACAGACCTTACAAGTGCTAAGAAAATAAGTGACGCATATTTAGCAGTCGGGACAGGAAGAGGACCATCTAAGTCTTGGCTTCAAGGTGATCCGATGATTTCTGCTCCAACCGTTGTTTCCAAAGGCTGTATTTTTGTAGAACTTTTTCGAAGAAGAAGAAACTCTTCTTCTGACACTCTGTAGGTAATTTGCAGTGTAAAATACTCACTGAATATACAGTAGGTGCGGGTAGATGCAATCAACTCCTATTTATTCCTAAGTTTTCTCATGGTAAGCATAAGACATGTTCTGACCTTTTACCCGGTTTCAGACTCTGACATGTCCGGTAAGAATACGCCATGCGGGGTCACCACCGAGGCAATTGTGGAGGAGCATGCTCCCAACAGCCGCCGGTCCTCTGCCAGGAGCCGTCGCCTCGGTTCCAACACCGGCAATGATGCTGCCGACGGATTGGAGAAAACCAGTGCTTCGTCTAGAAAAGCCTCTCGGCAGGATTCCAATATATCGTCCCAGAAAAGGAAACCTTCAATAACCTCTGCAACGTCATTGACTAAGCCTTCTTCAGGCTCAGGCACCTGCGCTGCAAGACCGACCACTCCATCTCCGAGAGGCCCCACCTCCTCTCCTGGAAAAGCCTCCGTCTCCGGCCGAGCATCTGCTGCTGCAGACGGGCCCTCCTCATCCTCATCCGAGAAATTACCAGCTTCTAGCCCGAAGCCTCCGGGCCCCTCTAAGGACGCCGCCGGCACCGCCAGCACTGTGAGCTCAGAGAGGAGGGCCTCACAGGCCAGTGGCACCGGCGGGGGCGCCCCTAGCGAGAGGAAGACCTCACAGGCCAGTGGCACCGGCGGTGGTGCCGCTAGCGAGAGGAAGACCTCGCTGGCGCCGATTCCGCCGCCGCCGAAGAGTTCGCCGCGAGGTTCGCTGTGTCCGCCGCCGGCCACGGCCATCAGGCGTCCATCCAGCGCTGCCAGCCGGCAGCCGAAGACCGGCTGGCTGTAGCCAACAGAGGTGGCAACGAGGTCTGCTGGTGCCGGCTCTTCTCGGCGATTTCAATGCTAGCCGTTGATTGGTCGGCGGCATACGCCTATACGCAACTCATGACAGGCGGAGTTGTTTTTCTATTGTTTATTTTGCGTTTACATAATTGTGTTCTGATAAGGACTACACTACTACCGATAATGCTTACTGATATCAATACTTTTTTCTTCAAATGTAGCCTTCGAGTGAACTTATTTGTTGTAGATTAATATATCATAAGTACTGACCACTCATAGAAGTTTATATCCTTTGTTCCCAACAGGACTTGTGGCGGGATAGGATACGAGCGCCCTATCAAAAACCGCGCCAAACACTGGGAGTGGTCTGCATATGTTCAGTGCTACTGGTCGGGACACTGCCCCTTGTGGCATTCGCAAAACTTCGTCTGACCTCATATTTGTTGCTTCTAGTTAGTTTACTTCTAGTTACTTCTAGCTTAACCCCCCCGGGGGCGCCACCTCGCCACGCCACGATGGCCCCCCTCAACCAAAAAGGGCGTAGCCAAATCGCAAGTGCAAGAAAGCCGCGTGAATCAGTAAGAAATACTTCATGTTTTAGTGCCAGGCAAATTGACCCAGAGGCAAATTAGGTCAAGATCGGCTATTTCACCAAATAGCAAGATTAAGCAAACTGGGCATAACCTATGCATAGAGCTATGAGGCCGAAAGACATTGATACAAATGCCAGTACTTTCCGCTATGGGAAGAAAGACCCCCGCCAGTGGTTACCGCCAGAGGTCACCCGGACCCAATATGACCTGAGGTCACGAAAGGCAAAAACCTGCCGATATCAAATAAACCAGGACAGACAAACACGAGTTTGTTTCACCGCTCTAGCTCAATTAGGTCAAAAGTTATTGTCAAAATACTGTTTTTGACCCCTGGTGACCGGATGACCTGGAAAAGCAAAGACAAATATGACCCCTGGATCCGTGAAAGGGTGTCCAAAAACGCTGTTCTGAGCAGTCTGAGATGCAATCATTTGTGGCTTTATACAAAAAGCCTTCCCCATGCTTTCCAATGGGAGAGGTCGCCCGGACCTGACCTCAGGCATGAAATCAAAAACCCGGATATACACCTCAGACCCGGAGGGGCATGAGTGAGGAAGTTCAAACATCGACTTAAATGTAGCTCTACGAGCCAAAGGGAAGAGGGACCTGGACCCGTCTGGACCACCTGGGACCCGGGAAAAATTCAGGATGATGGAAAAATGCAGGAGAGGTGAGCCCTCAACCGCGGTGCTGCGCCTCGTCGTTTTCTGCTATCCCGGAAAACCTAGGGGCCATCGATGGCCCCCGGTGGGCGAGGTTAAGCTACCACTTCGTGCTTTCCTGCCTTGCATATTTTCTTTATCCTTGTGCCTTTTCAAAAATATTAGCCCTTTCGTAACAGACACGTCAGATGTCGGAAACGTGCCGCTTGTGATAAGCTATCTATTATAGGGTTATTTCAAAGTAAAGTATAGCAGATAGATAACAATAAGCACATCCAGCATGCTTTACTATGTACTCGAAAAATGACAGCATATATTGTGCTTTCGGCGTAGAATATATTGTGCTTTCGGCGTAGAATGCACGCGGTTATCGGTTTCTGGTTGAGTTATCGCCATCTGTGCTGTGAAAATTGCCAAGAAACATCTAGTTAAGCGTCAATTCTTCTTTCTCTCCCTGCTCATTCACCTTTGCTCTCGCTCACGCTCCTCTCTCTCTCTCTCTCTCTCTCTCTCTCTCTCTCTCTCTCTCCGCCTAAATGGAATTATTAGGTTCATTGGTCATTTTCAGCAGAAATAAGGCCACGTCCCTTGTTATAAATAAATACTGCCTCTAAAACCACTACAGTCTGAAACTATAGCCTAAAGGGCCATTATCCCTTTAAAGTGTGAATTCATTTTGAGCTGAGATACCATTCCAAATTTTAAAACAATCTTACTGTTCTCATTACTCATTATAGACGGCCTCGTAAATGTACACATTAAATATGATTCTTTCTCCATGCATTTCGCCCTGTGGCTCTCACACATGCTGCGAATATATCCTCCCAAAATAAAGCGCCATGGATCCGCCACCGAGAAAAATTGTCCAAAACTTTTATGTAATCTACCCAGTTTACTTTTAAAAAAATACTGAAAGTTTCAGATGCCTATCCCCAACCATTTCGAAGGAAACCGAGAAAACTGGAGGGATGGGAAGATTGCGTCCTCCTCCCCCTCTTACAGAAATAGGTCTTATAGGTATTGATCATAGCTTTTTATTCTCAGCAAGGACTGGCTCTTGGTCCCCTACGGTGCATGGTCTTGTTTAAGCCAAAGCTTTACTATGACCAGTACCGCGGCATACTTGGTACGTATGTCACTGTCGATACAATATTAAAAAATATTTTTGAAAAATTGGAAAACAAACATATCTCAAATATTTTATACAATGCAGAGAGTGATCTAGAAAACAAATAGAACATAAGAAAACTGAAAGTTTTCTGTGGGTTCGCATGAGTTGGATGAAATTAAAAATGGTCGCGAGATCATGTGACCAAAAATAGCCTAAAGTATAAACTACACCCATGGCTTATGGTTTCTGCTTTTTTTCTGAGCAAGATGATGACATATGTGTCTTTACCTATTTTGATGAGTTTAATCCATAAATGCAGGTCTCAAAAGATAGCTCTGTATGGTAACCTGGTGAAAATTCCCGTGGCTCGGTAACAATAGTTCAGATTGAGCTGAAAAATGGCTAGCTGTATTTTGATCCCCAGGTAACACCACGTGCAAAATTATATACAAGTCGGTGATATGGGAGTTTTATGTACCGGTCTGTCTGGGTGAAATGCCCCAAGTGTTTTTGCCTGGACTGCGCAGTGTGGTCTTTTCGTTCACATCAATCGTTCAACGTATTTTCATTGGATTGACGTTCAAAGAAGGTTTTAGAAAATATAAGGTGGTAAACAGGAGAGCCCAGGGCATATTTTAAGGAAATTTCTGTGGGGGGGGAGAATTTCTTGTGCTGGCCATTATAGTTTTTTTCAGGGAATCAAGACCCCATTTCGAGGGGTAGGGTGAGTTAATAAAGCTTAGACGCCTTAGTAATAAAAAATGTGTTCCCAGTCTTTGTTCCTAATTAAAACCGAAACACCCGAAAAGAGAGCGCTGGAGCTGGAAAACGGGCGTACAAACAACAAAAAAACACACACAGAAAGATATTCCGAGAGGGCTCAGCCTACGCAAGGAAGAGGACGAAAAAGGCACAGAAAGCCAGAAAAAATAAGGCTCAGAGAACACCCGGCAACAGTAGAACCAGTGATGAGAAAGAAGAGGATGTCTTCTGTATTGCATGCCTTAAGAAGTTCCAAACCAGCAGGGCAAAGGAAACATTGGTCCAGTGTCAGTTATATTCTTTGCGGTCCCACGAGACAAGCATCGCGATCGGAAAGAACCAGACGCTTGGCTCTAATATATTACAATTGACCCCTGGGGTGTTATAACTGACCCTTGATAAGGTCAAATGAAACATTTGAATGCAGTTTTTCAAAGCCAAGTTTCGACCAATAAATGTTTTTTTTTTGGTATAGTGCTACATCTGCCAGATGGCCAAAATTTCGAGGTTACTTAAAATATGAGGAAAAGTTGGCTGACACAAAGCACTGCCCTTCCTGAAGCAGAACAGTAAAATTGTTACAGTTGACCCCGGTCTGGCCTATAAACTTTACAGAAAAAAGTGATGCAAGGTTCTCACTATAAATTTCACGTATGCTACCAACACAATAACAAATAAATGGGTTAAGCACTTCACACCGGCACACCGGCAACCAGTCTGACGCGCTTTGACTACACTGTGTCCTGCCCAATACACGAACGAGCTCTGAGTGCTGACAACCAACCGCGTCTAAAATGAGAGTATCATGCAATGTCACGGTACTGGCTGGGGCGGGGCTTCTGGTCGGATAGAAAGCGATGTTTGATCGGTTATAGGCTATCTCCAGCGTTGTGGTTAGTTAACCCGCGCCCCACCGGGGTCCGGCGCCACCTTCGCCCCACGGGGGCCATCGATGCCCCTCTAACTCCGAAAAATATGGGCGTTAGCGTAAATCTGCAAAGTGCAATAGAAAGCTCGCGTGAATTCAGTAAGAAATTACTTTGCATGTTTAAGCGCTCAGGTCAATGGTTTGACCTCCAGAGGTCAAGAAAGGTCACGACAGGCTATTTTCACTCAAATATGCAATGCTTAAGAAATTTGGGCATAACTCCTATGTCATTAAAGATATTGAGATTTGGTTAAGTACATTTGAGAGGAAATTGCCAGACCTTTTTCCGCTATTTGGAACGTATAGACCTCCCTCCAGTGGTTTGACCTCCAGAGGTCACCTCGTGACCTAATATGACCTGAGGTCACGAAAGGTCAGAACGTAACCTTGCCGTAAATCAAATGAAAGCCAGTGACAAGACGAACACGATGGTGTTTGTTTCAGCGCTCTAGCCTAATTAGGTCAAAGGTTATTGTCAAAATACTGTTTTTGACTCCTGGTGACCTTGGATGACCTTGGAAAAGTCAAAGGGAAAATATGACTCCTGGGATCCGTGAAAGACTGTTCGAAAACGCTGTTCTGAGCAGTCTGAGTATTTGCAATCATTTTTGTGGCTTTTAGATCATGAGACAGCTTTCCCCCATGCTTTTCCAATGAGAGAAGGTCGCCTCGTGACCTGATCTCAGGTCACGAAATAAAAAATCCCGGATATACACGTTTGTAGACCCTGAAAGGGTCATGAAGTGTAGCAAGTTTCAAATCAATCGACTCAGAAATGTAGCTCTTATAGAGCTTCAAAGTTGAAGTGAGATGACCCTGGTTGACCTCGCCTGGTGGCCTGACCTTGGGTGAGCCGGGATAATAATTTTCAGGGATGGTGGGAAAATGATGAGGTAAGAGATAGAGCCCTCAACCGCGGTGCTGCGTTTCGTCGTTTTTCTGCTATCTCGAAAAAACCTTAGGGGGCCATCAATGTGGGGGGGCGAGGATTAAACTGATCCTGAGGTTACTTAGGCGGGATTTCCTACTTGCTTTGTTTCGTTTCTGCACGATGGAGTACACAGCTACTGCTGATAGTTTTTTAACACAATTTTTTTGGATTGCCAATTTGGGACGAGCAATAGAACAAAATTATTATTATCGGGTGGTGTTCTGTCTTATTTTCGTTGGGTGTGTTTGGGTTTATTCAGTTTTTAAGTAATATTTGTCTATTTTACTGGGGGACCAATTTCCCGGCACTGGGGAGGGGGGCATTTCAGCCGGCTGGGGGCCAATTGGCCCCCAGTTAACATGTTAAAAAATGGCCTGGGAGGACCAGTTATTCATGCAGGCCCATGTGTAATCTGATTCCGTTCTGTTTCTTATTGGTAAAAGCTGGGTATTTATTGCCTGCGTGCCTGAGCTGCTAGGGTAGCTACTAACTGCCTGAGCTGGTAGTGTTTCTGTAAGTCTATGAGTTTCTGTCAGCCCATGAGATCTAGATCCAGAGCTGCAAAAATCTCAAATCTGTCGGGCACTTTCGAAAAAACCTCCAAATCTGTCGGGTGGTTAGGATAGGACTATTAAAATTGTCTAAAACCCATTCAATTGGTAAAATGTTCCTACTATTTTTCCACATTCTTCATAGAAAATACTAAAATTAGCATAAAAAAACTTCAAGTTTGGCACCAATGGATATCATTATCCTTATTTTTGTGCTCTGATCCTTATATGTGTGATATCCTTATTTTTCGTGCTCTGAAGCCGCCTATGGAAAATCTAAGTGGAATGACACAAGTCTATTAATTTTCAAAACTCTAGAACTGAGACTGTTCTTCGGGTTTTCAATTATCAGACACGCTCAGGAAATTAAGGTTATCGGCGAAACCTATAACAAATTGAATACCGAACCACCAATTCTCATTTTCTGGAGTCACCATTGGTAAAGGAAATTTATTATTGGATGTAATTTGAGATTTGTGGACGTACAGCATACAAATAGTGTGTGTCAAAGTCAGCTCAACTGGGTCTTGAATAAGACTCAGTCTTGAATTCAGATGATTTAGGTCACAGGTGGAAATATACAATAACATGAAAAGCAGCCCCCTTTTTCAGTCCTCTGCAGCCGCCATTGACAAAAATGCTGCACTAGAATGAGAATAAGTGATATTTTGTTATTATATGTTACATAGTCCAGCCCAGAATACTTAAAAAATATAGTTTGCAATGGAAGAAAGCTGACCTGGTTCCCATACCATGCGGTTACTTATGCCAGCTTCTGCAGATTTTCATGATTTCAGTTTTTGGAGGTGGGAGGGGGTAATTTGGAAGGAACCCCAAAATTTATATATGGATTTTGCTCTGATGGCCAGACAAACAAGATTGGAGGGTACTTTTTGATATTCGAAAGTGTTTTTAAGGATCATGGCTACTTGTAGTTGAATACAAACATGTAAAATTAGCTTTCCATGACTTTAAATGCATGTTTACAAAAAAATCCTAAATTTTGAAGCTGTTGGCTATCTCAAAGTTTTCATGCATTGCCGTGCTCATTTCCATGGGGGTACGTGGTTTAGGATCTGAAGTTCATGAGGCTAATAAATAACCTTAAGTCAGTTAGATAGTAAATGTCAAATAAATATCATGTTTCCAAGGAAGTTAAGAGTAAAAGGAATGAGTAAAGGTTGCACTAGGCTGTGTTTTTGTTATATCTTTGTCCCCTTGACATAGATCATAGGCATATTTAGGTAAGTGAATAAAATGAAATAGGAGAAATAGTTTGGTACTTAAAACTCAAATTAATGTGGAAAGGTGAAGAGTTTTGTTTCTTTGGCATCTACAAATCCACTGATGAAGGTATGCAACTTTTGTGGTTAATTCTGGACAAACAGGCATTGGATTTAAAAGAAGACGGAAGGAAAATCAAATGTTTTAGTCTAATTTGACCAGTCTGCTGGTAAAATTCATTTTCCCTTATTAATATCATTTAAAATTATTGATCAACAGTGAGCATAACATACTGTGTGGAAATAAATGTAAGCTGCCGAAATTACAACGAACACCACATCACTTACTTGTTTGTTTTCTCCCACACTGTTCTGATCTGCCCGCTGTTTGATCCATGCTTCAAAACGACCTCCTTCGCCAAAACCACTGTTCCTCAACTTGCAGGGCAGCCCAGAATGCTTGATTCGCTGATGCTCCTTAAAAAACGTTTCTCGCCAAAATACCCACATCCCTCAAATCCACATTTAAGCTTGACACGGGACGGTGGAAGGGGCTTCAGCTTAATCGGAGCCATTTATCAGCCCTTCAACTATGGACGATGAAATCCAGGCTCAACCAGTTTACTCAAGATGTATACCAAAGTAATGCAAGAGAAAAATAATCAAAAACACAACCTTGCAACGTATTGCCTCCACCACACCACGGGATTCTAGGGCCTTGGCCTCCGCCATATCCACAAGGCAACACACCAAACCGCAGGGCTGCTTTCAAACCAAAGATACCTTTTACACCGGCTTTGCCGCAAGGGCGCTGTTCAAACAGCGCCCTTGCGGCAGCGTTGAGCGTACTTCCAAACGAAGGAAACGAAGGAAAAAAACTGTTTTGCCTGTCGCCTTTACCTTTACGGTGGCCTGTCGGGCCAAGCTGTCGCGTGCTATGGAATACAAATCGGGCCCGACAGGCCGGTGAAGGAATTTTTCCAGCAGAGGATTTTCTGGGTGACGTTTAAAAGGCCCTCTGTGCATAAGGCCCTCTATTCAAAGGTTCCTCGATTCATAAGTCCCTCGAAAAGACCCTCTGTGCATAAGGCCCTCTATTCAAAGGTCCCTCGATTCATAAGTCCCTCGATTTTCCATCGGTTCTGCCGCACACTGGCTTGATATGGGAAAGGTGCAAATTCATGAAAAACTTGTTGAGTGAAAGAGGTGACAATTCTAATATTGAGTTTTTTTAGAACAAAAAATATTTTCTGCTTCTTTCAAGATTTTTTCTCACAGATTGTAAGATCTGTCGCAAGACCATACCGTGCCCTAAAATCTGTCGGGCACTTTATGACCCAGAGCCCGACTTTTTGCAGCTCTGTCTAGATCGGCTGAGTCCGTTCTGTTACTACAAAAAGTAGTTTGGGACGCTGCTGGGCTTCCGAAGTGGTGGGTGTTGGAGGCTGGGTAGCCGCAGTGGTCGGTGTTGGTGGCTGGGCTGTGTTGAGGCTGGGTAGCCGCAGTGGTCGGTGTTGGTGGCTGGGCTTCCGAAGTGGTGGGTGTTGGAGGCTGGGTAGCCGCAGTGGTCGGTGTTGGAGGCTGGGTAGCCGCAGTGGTCGGTGTTGGAGGCTGGGTAGCCGCAGTGGTCGGTGTTGGAGGCTGGGTAGCCGCAGTGGTCGGTGTTGGTGGCTGGGTAGCCGCAGTGGTCGGTGCTGGAGGCTGGGTAGCCGCAGTGGTCGGTGTTGGAGGCTGGGTAGCCGCAGTGGTCGGTGTTGGAGGCTGGGTAGCCGCAGTGGTCGGTGTTGGAGGCTGGTTAGCCGCAGTGGTCGGTGTTGGAGGCTGGGTAGCCGCAGTGGTCGGTGTTGGAGGCTGGTGCTGTGGCTTTTGTGTTTGGGAGGAGGCCCTACACTAAACTGTTTGCGCACCCGGGAAAAGGCCCGCGACCTCAGTCAGGAATATTCTCTATGTTTTACGTGAGTGGTTTGTATGGCAAATATCTTGGACGCTTATGAAAATAACTTAGCTTGTACTTTTGACCGTCACTTCTTTATGAATTCCCAATCGCCAATACACAAAATTAATTACGTGTTTTGCATTCGAAAATCCATGCCGGCATTCGAAACTTCTCTTGTACCAAATGAATCAAACAAGATGCTCCTTCCTTAAAAAGTATGGCAATCTTAACACCCGCCCCGCTGGGCCTCCGAGCCACCTTTGCACTAGTGGGGTGGGGGTGGGTGTTCAAACATCCCCTTCGAACTCGGCTCCTATGCGGGATAGCAAAACATGCGGACGGTAGTGGATAGCTTATACAAGTTCATGAAGAAAGAACACATCAGTCACTTTTTGGCTCAGCTCAAGATTAAGGTCCTGTCAGGTCAAAGAAGGTGACATGCTAGAGAAGAGTTTCTGGGCTTAAGCGTCCGGCAGGGTCGAGTTAGAATAATTTCGTTGGCACCATTCGCTTTCTTTCGTTACGGAAAATAGAATAATGTATGATATGACTAGGATAGGTTAAAACATAAAATGACCAGACCCAAGGTCAGGTCAAGGTAGCCATCTGACCTGGCATATTCAATATGTATATCAATCGAATCGCAGTAATAATACAAACGTAAATGTATCCAAATAAAGGCCTCATCATCCTTTCCTGCAGAGTTATTGACCCAAGTCTGAAAACCTGTTTAAGTAGCCCCTCTTAACGCGCGCCCCACCGGGATTCCGGCGCCACCCTCGCCCCACCGGGCCGTCGATGGCCCCCTCTAAGTCCGAAAATATGGGGATTAGCCAAAATCTGCGAAGTGCATTAGAAAGCTCGCGTAAATTCAGTAAGAAATCACTTGACATGTTTAAGTGCTCGGGTCCAATGGTTTGACCTCCAGAGGTCATGTTAGGTCACGATAGGCTATTTTCACTCAAATATGCAATGCTTAAGAAAACTGGGCATAACTCTTATGCCATTAGAGCTATTGAAATCTG
Organism: Lepas anatifera; assembly: GCA_034440635.1. NCBI lineage: Eukaryota > Metazoa > Arthropoda > Thecostraca > Lepadidae > Lepas > Lepas anatifera. Next base: position 267,575 of record JAOTON010001604.1, on the reverse strand, counting down.
GTAAAGTACATTTGTTAGGAAATTGGCAGACCTTTTTTCGCTATGTGGAACGTAATGACCTCCTGCCAGTGGTTTGACCTCCAGAGGCCATCTCGTGACCTAATATGACCTGAGGTCATGAAAGGTCAGAAAGTAAACTTGTTGTATATCAAATGAAAGCCAAGGACGAGACATACACGATGATGTTTGATTCAGCGTTCTAACTTAATTAGCACAAAAGATATTGTCAAAATACTGTGTTTTGACCCCTGGTGACCTTGGATGACCTCGGAGAGGTCAAAGGGAAAATATGGCCCCTGGGATCCATAAAGGGGTGTCCAAGAACGCTTTTCTGAGCAAGCTAGCTGAGCATCTGCAATCGTTTTTGTGACTTTTAGGTCATAAGGCAGCTTTTCCCCATGCTTTTTCAATAGGAGAGGTCACCTCGTGACCAGAACTCAGGTCACGAAATCTAAAAATCCCGGATATACACCTTGTAGATCCTGGAGGGGTCATGAAGTATAGGAAGTTTCAAATCTATTGGCTAAGAAATGTAGCTCTTATAGAGCTCAAAAGTTAAAGTGAGGTGACCTTGGTTGACTTTGCCTGGTGACTTGACCTTGGGTGACCTGGGAAAAATTCAGGGATGGTGGGGAAACGATGAGTGAGAGATAGAGCCCATAACCGCGGCGCTGCGTCTCGTCGTTTTTCTGCTATCCTGAAAAACCTTAGGGGGTCATCGATGGCCCCGGTGGGGCGAGGGTTAATCGCTTACAGGTCGTAGGGCCAAACCTGCAATCTAAGCCTGAAAAGAGACCTAGGATTCTACGATTTTTAGAATATGAAGGTGTTATAAGCTGGATCTACACACACAGCGCCATTATCGCACAACCCCAATTTTCCCCATGCATTTCTCATGGAGAGGTCATGGCCCATATCTGACCCAAGGTCACCGATATGAAAAATCCCGGAATAAATTGTTTAGTACTTGGTGGGCCCATTATGTAATATGAGTTTCAATTGGATGGATTAACCCTGTTCTTACTTATGTTATCTGAACTTTTTATGGAAGTGAGGTCACTTGACCAGCACTGGTGACCTATGAGGTCCTTTATTTTCGAGCGTTTCTGATGGTGGACCTTGAACGATGCGTGACTTCAGTTCCATTTCCAAAAAAACAATGTCGTTGCATTTGGCCAGTGTATTGCTCTTATGACACATATGACGATCCATGGGCGCAAAGTGAAACCAGGTGTCTGACATAGAACGTCAACACAAAACGTCCGCTCATGACAATAGACAAGTTCCTCCAGACTCCAGACAGGTTCCTCCAGACTCCAGACAGGTTCCTCTAGACTCCAGATATGTTCCTTCAGACTCAGACAGGTTCCTCCATATTCCCAGACAGGTTCCTCCAGATTCCCAGACAGGTTCCTCCAGATTCCCAGACAGGTTCCTTCAGACTCCAGATACGTTCCTTCAGACTCCAGACAGGTTCCTCCATATTCCTAGACAGGTTCCTCCAGATTCCCAGACAGGTTCCTCCAGATTCCCAGACAGGTTCCTTCAGACTCCAGATATGTTCCTCCAGACTCCAGACAGGTTCCTTCAGACTCACAAATAGGTTCCTCCAGATTCCGAGACAGGTTCCTCCGGATTCCCATACAGATTCTTCAAAACTCCCAAACAGGTTCCTCCAGGCTCCAGACAGGTATATCCAGACTCGAAATCGGCACAAATACGACAGTGCAGCACATGCAAGTGTGCAGACCACCCCAACATCCAAACACAAATAAACACACATTTTAAAGTTCAACCTAGACGAAAACATTAGCCATCTCGAAGTCTTCCGGGCTAAATCAACCATGGTGTTCAGACTGTTTACCTGTAACTTGAAGTCAGTACAACGATTTCGAAACTGCATACACACTGGTCGCATATTCGCAGCATCCTTCCACTTTTGGAGCAATGGCACACCAGCCAGCGTATTTTAGACCCATTAGCCAAGGATGAGCTCTGAAACCCGTAGCGAAACACAAAAACCTTGTAGTCATAAAACTAACTAGGAATTCTGGCAATTGTTCAGGAAAGTGCAAGAATACCTTAGTTAGAAGGAATTTTTCCCTTAATTTCTAAGCTACTTGCTCTCTTACATGAGGTACGTGCTGGGGCGAATCCAGGGTCAAAGAAGGAAGTAGCCCCATGACCCTCTGATTTTCTCCGCTTTTTCAAAATCAAAATGTTTCTCACAATCTTGGGCCTCCGTTACTCCCCCCACCTTCACCCCAAAATAACAATCCATATCCAGCACTGTGCTTATGTAGGTATACATGAACAGATTATGCACACATGTGAGATCTGAACTGACAAACAAAACTGGTAAAATGTGCGCGTCCCATCCGACCAGCATCCGCTCGTTCCATGGTTTCGTTCACGGTGCGAGGCAACCCTGAGCAGCCCTGGTGCTTAGACGACCTATTGACCATCCGATCCTACCACAGGCACGGCCTTAGCAAACCTGTGTTCCTCTGTCGGATTTTTCTTGACACATCCAACACAGTCACAAGGACAACTCTGAAGTGTAGCGGATTCCTAAAGCTTAGCTCCACTTCTAGCAGTGGATAATACCTGATTAGGGTGTTTCAGACAGAAAGAAAATGATCGAGCTATTTAAAATTCCTTTTGGTCGGCTGACTGAAAGCGTGCGCTGAACTGTACAGGAATACAGCTGGCGCGACGGCTGTACTGTCCAGTTCCAGTGGCCTCGAGTGCTGAGGCAGTCAGGACGGGGAGACCTCCGGCCGGGTCTAGATGTAGAGACTGCGGTTCATAAACTCCGGTGCCTCGTTGGGGTCCAGGAAGCCGGGCGTGTTGATCTCCAAGGAGCGCGTGATGCCACCTTCCTTTGCCACCAGCCAGTAGGTGGGCATAGAGCCCTTGCCCTGCGTATAATAATAATTATTGGGGCTTATCGACGCACCAACTGCCAGGGTCATATGGCGTCGCCAACGCTCTCCCTGTTGGAAGGGTTGCTCGGGAGCCAGCTTGCTCCTTGTTCAGGGAAGCCGCCGGGCCTTGAACCCGGGTCGGCTGCGCCTTGCCCTGCGTGCAGACAGCGGACTGTGCCAACACTATGTAGAACGAGTCAGGGGCGTGGATATCGAAAAAGCATTCGGGGTGCCCATTTAAAAAAATACCAATAACCATTACGCAAAAACATTTAACATGACATTATCTTTGTGCTGCCCCTCACGCAGGCCTGCTTAAGCAAATACAACTAGTTTTAAGTTCTAAATATGATATACAATTAAATTTAAAGGAATTTTTTAACACTAACTCAACGTTTCTTTGGGGGTGCCCGGGAACTCCCAAAGAAATATAAATCCACACCCCTGGAACGAGCCCATGCCCTACACGCAGACAGCGTGTATCCGGGACCAGGACTCCCCACCCGGGGCCAGACTCGCCATCAAGAGCCAGGACTCGCCATCCGGGGCCAGGACTCGCCACCCAGGGCCAGACTCACCATCAACAGCCAGGACTCGCCATCCGGGGCCAGATTCGCCACCCGGGGCCAGGACTCCCCACGCGGCCAGGACTCGCCAACCGAGGCCAAACTCGCCATCAAGAGCCAGGACTCGCCATCCGAGGCCAGATTTTCCACCGCGGCCAGGACTCGCCATCCAGGGCCGGACTCGCCACCCAGGGCCAGACTCACCATCAACAGTCAGGACTCACCGTCCGGGGCCAGATTCGCCACCCGGGGCCAAGACTCCCCCACCCGCGGGCAGGACTCGCCAACCGAGGCCAGACTCGCCATCAACAGCCAGGACTCGCCATCAAGAGCCAGGACTCGCCATCCGGGGCCAGGACTCGCCATCAAGAGCCAGGACTCGCCATCCTGGCCGGGCCAGAATCGCGATCCGAGGCCAGATTTGCCATCCGGAGCCGGGACTGGTCTGGTCCCAGATGGAGATTGGTATTAACCCCCCCCCCTCGTTTTTTCTTTTTCTTTTTTTTGGCTGGGGGGGAAAGGCGGGGGGGGGGGGGCTGCCTCCTCTTCCTTTCTTTTTTTTTCTTTTTTTTCTTTTTCTTTTTTTTTTTTTTCCGTTTTTCCCCAGGTCAGGTCACAGGACCAGGTCCCACTAATTTTCTTTTTTTTTTTTTTTTTTTTTTTTTTTTTTTTTTTTTTTTTTTTTTTTTTTTTTTTTTTTTTCCTCTTTTTTTTTTATGGTTTTTTTTTTTTTTTTTTTTTTTTTTTTTTTTTTTTTTTTTGGTTGGGGGGGTTCATTTGAGTTGGTGACTTATTGGAAAAAAAAAGGAAAATTTAATATAATAAAAAAAAAAAAATTAAATTTTTTTAAAATTTTTTAATTTTTATATTTTTTTTTTTTTTTCTTTGTTTCCATTTTTTGTTTTTTTTTTTTTTTTTTTTTTTTTTTATTTTTTTATGTGGGGTTAAAAATTTAAATTATTATAATAATTTTTTTTTTATTTTAATAAAGGGGGGAAAAAAAAAATTTTTTTTTTTTTTTTTTTTTTTTTTTTTTTTTTTTTTTTTTTTTTTTTTTTTTTTTTTTTTTTTTTTTTGTTTTTTTTTTTTTTTTTTTTGGGGTTTTTGCTTTTTAAGTCAAACGGGTGGGGGGTGGTTTTTTGGTTTCGTATAGAGGAAAAAAAATTTTTTTTTTTTTTTTTTTTTTTTTTTATATTTATTTTTATTTATATAAAAAAATTTTATTTTTTTTTTTTTTTTTTTATTTATTTTTTATTTAAAAGTATTTGTTTTTTTTTTTTTTTTTTTTGTGGTTTAAAACTTTAAACCTAAACCCAAAAAAAAATAAATAAATTTTTTTTTAATTTTTGTTTTTTTTTTTTTTTTTTTTTTTTTTGTTTTTTTGATCTTTTTTTTTTTTTGGGGGGGGGGGGGGGGGGGGGGGGGGCGCTGGGGGGGGGGGGGGGGGGGGGCCCCCGGGGGGGGGGGGGTTAAGAGCTCGGGGCCTGGGCCTCAGGTGACCATGAAGAGAGAGCCTAAAGGAGCATTAAACTGTGGTATGAAGTTTTGCCGATGGCATGCCGTACAAACATGTATTTTCTTTTTCGTATTCTGTCGTATCTGGGGATGCAGCTAAGGCAAGTCTCGCTGATGTATAGTTCAAGGCGTCAGAGTTTCCTCGCTTTTTCTCTCGACCTCTGGTTTGAAGTTTTCTGCAAATACTGCATTTTAAGCATTCGGCACTCAGTCCGTGGTGATTTGTTTACCTTGATCTCGACGTTCTCCCTGAACTCGAGCTGGTAGACTCCGGCTTGCACCAGCAGGGCGTGCGTGGTGTCGCTGACGTGGATCATCTGGGCTGAAACAAACAGCCTGCAGGTGGTGACTGCTGCACCGCAGGTCACAACACCGCGTTGGCGGGCAAAACGAGGCAGGGCGGAAATATTTGCAAGTGCTCAAACGGTATCGATATTTCAGGTTTATTGTATTATTTGAATGGGGAATTTGACAGGTGAGATAGAGGATTGCCCTTGAACTCATAAAAGTGCCTAATGATGGGGTAGAAACAAGTATGCATTCAATTATTCCAGAAATGGTGAGAAACTGTGTTTAATTCCATAAATTGCTCAACAAGTAAAACGTACAGGGTGCCCCAAAATTAGCGGACGCCTTCAATACATAAATATCTTAGGTAAAATTAAAGCCAATATCAAGTTTGTGGTATCACATACAGTTATTTGGACCAGAAATCAATGCCTGATCTAAGCGGCTGATGTGACTGAGGTGCCGCGTTAGATGGGGCTGGGACAGGTCGGCACCGGGTAGGGTACAAGATTATTCGCCAACTTAACACTTACAGGGGGTGCTGGTCCCCCGCAAAATGGCCGTAGATGCTGAAGTGTCCTACTACGCACCGCCTACTGTACACTATATACTGTCCCTTATACACCGCCCCCCCAGTTCGATATCCCCTCTTAATGGCCAATTAATGGCCCAATGAAGTCAGTGATTAGAACAGGTATTCATTTTTCTCAACGGAAGTAAACTTGTGCCGCAAAATAAGGAACTCTCCCCGAACTAAAAAGTTATTTAGAGCCACGTGAGAGAGAAACTGATTATCCTAAAACCAGGATCTTTGGCGTCGTACTTCATCAACAGTTTCTGACAGACGACGACGAGGCCGGTCAAGCGGGCAGAACAGAGCCACTGAAAAGCATAGTACGCTGCGCTCCATGTGTTTCATTCTGCTCTGAAAAAGCGATGCGAGCCCCACCGAAGGCGTTTCTCGGCCATATCTGAGCAAAATGTAAAACTAAAAAAGATTGAAAAGGGAAGTGGAGGGGTTGCAACAGTCCCCTGTACGGGCGAGGGTACAGGGCACAAACGAGTGGGAGGGTGAATGACTCACGCAGTCCTGTTGACTCCATGCGAGACGCCACGTTGATTGTGTCGCCAAACAGGCAGTAGCGCGGCATTTTGGTGCCCACCACGCCTGCGGCGTCACGACATGCAGGGTTAGCTTCTCCTGGCTGGCGGGGGAGATGCACGGATTAGTGGAAGACATGAATTCCTGAGAGAAGATCCAAGCACAAACCCCCGCGGCGTCTCTGAATGTCTGCTCCGGTCCCTGAAATCCCTCCCGATAGAGTTGTATTTGGTGATGCCCTACGATATCGGTAGTTGATGCGTCACAAAACATCGAGAAACAGGAATGAGTTTGGCATCACACCTTCGTTCATGTTTGTTTTAAAGAGCCGTTGTCATTTGGCTTCATCGACTAGCTATTTCAAGGATGCATGTCCTGGATATGTTGTTGGAGCCCTTAATAGTGAGACAGAAACATTAAATTGTTATCATCCTCCACAAAAATATCAATGCCCTGTGACGCGACTTAATTTCGTTAATTCGAATAAAGATAGCTCCTCGGAGGCTGCTGAGGATCCAGAGCCCATCTCATCAAAAACGGTTAGGGAGAGGGGGAAAAGAAGCGTTCGGAGATGACAAGTGCTCAGGCGCCTGAGTCTCGCTCTTACCAAGACCTGTTTTTAGAAAGCTGAAGACTCTCCACAGGTAATATAGGGTTCTGAATAAGAACAACTGATAAGCACCAACCAGTGACATAAGGACCAGAACTAGAATAGCTGAAGAGCACCCACCGACGATATAGAGTCCTGAACTGGAATAACTGAAAAGCCCTCACCGGCGACACAGGGTGCTGAACAAGAATACATGAAAAGTCCAACCTCACCGGCGACGCAGGGGCCGGTGTTGAGACCGATTCGGATCTGTACGAGCTGCCCCTTGATGTGAGGCACCTCGAACTTCTTAATTCCATCCAGGAGGTCCAGAGACATGTCTGCCACCTCTCTGGCGTGCATGTCACCTACAAGGAAAATGTGTCAGGATAGCATGTTACAAAACACTCAGTACAGTTACTCTCAATACAATTACTCTCAACACTCAGTACAGTTTACCAACAGAGTTCATAGAGATCGTACAGGTGCGACGCAGGAGTCATAGTCAGAGTTTAACTCAAAATCTGACGCATTTGGCTCTCAGTTGAGTTGAGTAAACAATTTAGACCGGTGAGTTGAGTTCAGTTGGTTCATATCACCTCAAGGAGCTGAGTTGAGTTGACTCAAAAAAGCCGGCGAGTCAAATAAGTTGACGAAAAATGTGGCTCAACAGACAAGTATATGCCATATATACGTGTTTGAATATGCCTGCATTTTCCAATGTTGTCAGGCAAAACAAGCATCCTGATCAGTGAACTTATTATGCCACAAGCGCACAAAGTTAGATCTCTAGCGCTGTGCCCTTCCCTGATGGATAATGCCTATGGAGGTTCAAGTATTTGCTTATGCTTGGTGTAGCACTAAGCTGCTGGTAGAAACTCGTCAGAAAAACAGTTTGAACGTATTACCAGGATTTATCTATTGATCTGTTATCAATGTATGAATTTTAGATTTATTTATTTACATATTTTAAACATATATTTGTTGTATTGGTTTAGTGTCTGTATGGTTTTATCATTTCATTTAATCATATTCATTAATCAATTAGTTTGATTTATTGTTTATTAATTAATCATACATTATTTATTTATTTAGTATTATTCAAATATGAACTTTATTTTGAACTTGAGCCAAAGTTGAGTCACCTTGAGTTTTGATTTGAGTCAGAATTCAATTGTGCAGATTGAGATTTGGGTCAGAATTGAGTCGGCTCACTGAATTTCTTCTGGTGAATTGAGTGCGAGTTGAATCAACCGCCTCTTGCATGCGACATGAGTTGAGCCGACTCACCAAAGTTCTGAAACGCGTTACTCTGAATAGGGCACATCAATCGACTCCCAGGGACAAGACAAGCACAATGATATCAAAACAGAAGCTTTATCTCAGTTAGTAGGCTATTTATAACATAATCAGATCCTGCTCAGGCAGCCTCAGATGCCTTCTTAGTTGTCAGATGCTTAAGTACCCAACTAGGTGATCAAAAACGTGCTGAAAAGTGATATGACGACTTCAAGCGTGATCAATCCTTTATCTACTGAAAAGGAACCCCTTCTATTTTCCCAATAACTTGCAATTGGGTGGCAACAAATTATTATCTGATTAACAAGAACTGGCTAGCTGGTTAACACTAAGAAAGTTGTGGGGTAGGTGATTTGCAAACTCAACGACCTACTTTTTGTGAATGTTTGGAAATGACTGGTTGGAAGATGGTCCTTTGGTGCCACTATAAACTCATTATTTTGGGCTTTTGAGGTCGGGTTGCATGACCTGGAATAGCTCCTTGGTATGACATGATCTGATCTGTAAATAGCTTGAAATAGCGTGAAACTAATCAAGGATATGGTACATTAAGTCACGCTTCCCTGCTTCTGTTCATTTCTAACTTATTCAGAGAAAACAAGGAGCGCTGTGCGGCGATTTGTGCCTCCTCCCTATCGGGGAACGTGTTAAGATACGTTGTTAATGGATACCCATTGATTTTTTACGGTTGTAAGGTAAAACCACCTGCATTATATATATATATATATATATATATATATATATATATATATATATATATATATATATATGTGTTATTCAAATCTAATGATAAAGGTGGCACATTTTCTTCAGATTCATCATTTTCGGGGTTTAATGGTGCAGAAACTGTCAAGGGTATACGACATCGCCAGCTCTGATCCTGTTAGAAGGGATTTGTAGGATCAGATCAAGTTACTCAGAGGCTCTGCAGTTTTTTAACCGAGACCGGTGGCTTAGGGACAGGAATGCTATCCAATAAATCATCCATACCTTCCTTCCAGATTACGTAAGAATTTGTATTTAATAAACTGCATGATTTCAGCTCTACTAAGCAAAGCTTTGTATATATACATGCATGCAAGTGCAAAGAGTAACGTGAACATCAAATGGGTGGCTCACCATTCCTGTTGGGAAGCCCGGATACACACATATACGCATCGCCAATAGTCTCCACTTTGTAAACATCGTAGCGGTCGATCCGACTGTCAAACAGTTTGTACAGAACGTTCAGGAAGGTGACTACCTGAAAACAGGAGGTAAAGGTGTGAATAGCCGATGACACGCCAATGCCATTGCTACCGATTGAAAGTAAAATATTATTACAGAGAAAAACTATGCGTGTTTACTCTTCCTCTCAGTACTTGTATTAATTGAAGACTTAAATGCAAGACAAAAAATTAAACGTTTGATTGCGGCTTTGCAGGCATGAGGGCGATGCGATTCCGCGGAGGAATATTGTACCCCCTCAACCACAAAGAGGTCACCTGTCCCAGACCTGGACCCGATACAACTCCTACGACATCAGGCCATGTGCACTGACATCAAGCCAAGTGTTCCATGACAGGATAAGGGCGTGGGGATGAATGCCTTTAAACCTTAATTTCTTGGATAATCATTAGGCCTATGCACTTTGGACTAAATAATATTTGAGCGCTTCCCATCCCCAAAAGTAATGGCCCCGCTTGTACCACTGTCTGAGACTAGTATCTTTTATGCTGTAATGTTTTTATGTTTTAATGGAAATGTTCTGGGCAGATACCAGACTAATCTCTGACCTGAATGGGCGTGCTCTGGGCGGAGATCTTGGTGAAGCCGACGATATCACTGAAGTAGACGGTCACCGATTCGAAGGACTCGGCCGGCACTTGCCCGCGGCCCTTCAGCTGACGTGCTATAGGCTCCGGCAGCATCTGGTACAGCAGCCGGTCTGCCTTCTTTTTCTCCCGCGTGATCTCTGATGTTTTGGCCGCCACCATCTCCGTGAACTCCTGCACAGAAATGAAGTGACTTGCTGAACACGCAGGCTAACGATTGGCCATTTTTCCCGGCACCGGGATCGTGCTCAGGAACAGGGGTGGATCCTGGGGGAGAAAGGCATTTCCCCTCAATTTCCCCCATTTTTCCGATTGAGTTAAAAATATGTTTTCAATGTGTTTTTCAGGGCCCCCTTGCCCTCCCCCCTCAAAGCCATTGGCCTAGATCCAGCCCTGCACAGGAATATACAAATTACGGCGCCAACTCGACACGCTCACGATGGTGAAGAATATGATCCGTGTTAGCGCAAATGCGACACTTTTATAGTGTGATCTTAAGTGAGATAGCCAGGAGATAAGAGTCCACGGAGCTTAGATTGAAAACGGAGTTGAGCTGAGATTTAGCGTGTCGTACAACCCCTTCTCAGACTGGTATTCATTCTAGAACTAATTATTTGCGGAGAATCTGTAGGTTTTGGAATAAGAATCCGTTCCAATCCCTCGCATCGCCGGCTACGACCACCACCAAGCTGGTGGCGGCGCCCATTAGGATCGTAAGGGAAGGGAGGGAAAGCGTGAGGGCAGTGCGTAGAAAAGAGTGAGCGCAAGCGCCCATGAAACTCTGCTCCTCCGTCAGAGGCGAATTGCAACACAAATGAAACATGAAACCACGATTTTCTTGGTATGGCTTACGCGAGCGAAAGCCAGCTAAGATGACAATCAATGAAGGTGCCATATTCCCTTTACGAATCTCGAGTTTCGGTTCGTGATATGAATGTCAGTCTACGTTCCAAAATATTGTAATTATATAAACCTATATATCATCTATATGTTACCATATCTGATGTAGCATTCTGTTTTGCACCAGTTTCAATTAAGCAGTCGTCAGATTGTGAGGCTGGCGATTCAGCCACCACTGACCTGCATGGTGAGGCGCCACTGACCTGCATGGTGAGGGCGATCTTGCGGACCAGCATTATGATAATGGGAGAGAGCACCAGCACCACTACCAGCAGCAGAATCGCCACCATCTGCTGACTATAGGCCTGATTCACCTGCTCCTTGACACGCCTCCTGCAGGAGAACGGGTCAGAAATCAAACATCCACTCCCTAGCACAGCTCCTGCAGGCAATTATTTTTTTGGGAGGGGAGGGTGGCATTTATGTACATGCATACATAGGCTGAAAATGAACCTGGGATTTTTGAGGTCTTGCGTTTCAAGCTGTCACGGTCAGTAGATATATAAATATGATGGCGTCACCGTCATAGATGCAGATTAAGCATCATCCCGGCATTCCGATTGGTGCTCAAAAGTGAAAATTTATTTCATAATCGTGTAATGTTTTACTTTTTTGTCGCGGGTAGTATTGTACGCAGCTAGTCGGAACTTCTGCTCACATGCTTGTATATTTGCAATGATTACTTAAAATTGTTTTGTATACATCACACCTTTAATAGTTCCTAACTGATCAAGATATGCATAGCCATAGGCGGATCCCGGTTTCCGGGGGCCTATCACGGATGAACAGTCAAATCTTATCAAAGTGGCACCGATACTCGCATCCTGGGAGGGGGTTGGTAGAAAGTGATGTCAGGGCGCACTATCGGCTTTTCAGGTGGCGCCGTAACCATTTTAGGGGCGACGAGGGTTGATGGGGGAGAGGGAAGTGAAAAATTTCCCCTGCCCCTGGAATCACCTATGCTCATAGTGTTGAAGAATTAAACTATCCCTTTAAAATGTGAGACCGCTTAAGGCATGCTGATTCATGCTTCTTGAGCTTTTAGGACTGTAAAATTTCCAATGTTCATCATCTATCTGCATACATGATGCTAATCATATATCTGCATAAGTTTGGTTTCATTTATTTATCAGATTGCCAACAGAACGAGGCCCAAATATCGACACAGCCACATACGATTGGAGGGCCAAATACGATAAGAGTGAGCTAAGCACATGAAAGAAATGTAAAGCGTAACATAAAAACTGAAAACTGGTTAAAGAGCGTCGGGCTAGAACAGACGAAAATATTCTCGACTATGGTGAGGCGACATTGGCAATAGCATTTGCTCGAAGTGAGTACTAAGCGTTATGAAGTCCGTCTGTCTGAAAAAAATGAAGCATTCCATAATCCCTCACGTACCACAAGCCTCAGTGTCATTACTCACGTGATGATGCCCCTGAGTAGGACCTGCACGTCCCGCAGCAGGTCCGCCATCGTCGTGCCGTTGCGGAAGAACTCAATGGCGTAGCTGGGGTCCCGCCGGTTCGACGTGTTGATCAGCACCGCCTCCCGACTGCATGACAGTTTCCAGTTACTGACTCACTCTCAGCACCGCCTCCCGACTGCATGACAGTTTCCAGTTACTGACGCACTCTCAGCACCGCGTCCCGACTGCATGGTAGTTCCCAGTTACTAACGCACTCTCAGCACCGCGTCCCGACTGCATGACATTTTCCCAGTTACTGACGCACTTTCAGCACCGCCTCCCGACTGCATGGTAGTTCCCAGTTACTAACGCACTTTCAGCACCGCCTCCCGACTGCATGACATTTTCCATTTACTAACGCACTCTCAGCACCGCCTCCCGACTGCATGACATTTTCCAGTTACTGACTCACTCTCAGCACCGCCTCCCGACTGCATGACAGTTTCCAGTTACTGACTCACTCTCAGCACCGCCTCCCGACTGCATGACAGTTTCCAGTTACTGACTCACTCTCAGCACCGCCTCCCGACTGCATGACAGTTTCCCAGTTACTGACGCACTCTCAGCACCGCGTCCCGACTGCATGACAGTTTCCAGTTACTGACTCACTCTCAGCACCGCCTCCCGACTGCATGACAGTTTCCAGTTACTGACTCACTCTCAGCACCGCCTCCCGACTGCATGACAGTTTCCAGTTACTGACTCACTCTCAGCACCGCCTCCCGACTGCATGACAGTTTCCAGTTACTGACGCACTCTCAGCACCGCGTCCCGACTGCATGACAGTTTCCAGTTACTGACTCACTCTCAGCACCGCCTCCCGACTGCATGACAGTTTCCAGTTACTGACTCACTCTCAGCACCGCCTCCCGACTGCATGACAGTTTCCAGTTACTGACTCACTCTCAGCACCGCGTCCCGACTGCATGACAGTTTCCCAGTTACTGACGCACTCTCAGCACCGCGTCCCGACTGCATGACAGTTTCCAGTTACTAACGCACTCTCAGCACCGCCTCCCGACTGCATGGTAGTTCCCAGTTACTAACGCACTTTTAGCACCGCCTCCCGACTGCATGACATTTTCCATTTACTAACGGACTCTCAGCACCGCCTCCCGACTGCATGACAGTTTCCCAGTTACTGACGCACTCTCAGCACCGCCTCCCGGCTGCATGGTAGTTCCCAGTTACTAACGCACTCTCAGCACCGTCTCCCGACTGCATGACATTTTCCATTTACTAACGGACTCTCAGCACCGCCTCCCGACTGCATGACAGTTTCCCAGTTACTGACGCACTCTCAGCACCGCCTCCCGGCTGCATGGTAGTTCCCAGTTACTAACGCACTCTCAGCACCGCCTCCCGACTGCATGACATTTTCCAGTTACTAACGCACTCTCAGCACCGCCTCCCGACTGCATGGTAGTTCCCAGTTACTAACGCACTTTCAGCACCGCCTCCCGACCGCATGGTAGTCAGAGCCGCATGACGAAATCCATGAAGCGAAGCGGATTGAGATTTCTCAAGAGGCTCTATTCTGACCGCTTGGTGGTTCTGACAGTTGACGCCAGGGCTCTACAATTGTGTAAGGTGATAGCCCTTTTAACGCCAGACGCCCAAACCAAGGCCCCCAAATCTACACTCAAAATAGTTTTTCAGAAATTTTGGAACAAACCTTTTCAATTTTTCATTTTTTTTATTTTTATTTCTTAAGCGTCGAGCTTGAAATTTGCCTCCTTTTGAATTAGCAACAGGGGCCACCAAAGGTAAAAATTTCCAACTGGTCTGGCAATATTCATTACGCCAAAACGCAGTATTTCTGATACAAGCAAAAAAGGCAATTGAAATTTGACGGCCAACTTATAAGCTCGAAATGTCAGAAGGCACGCTTCAGTTAGTTTAAAGACAGCCACCTGGAGGCAGCTAGGTCAATTTGATTATGCTTAGGCGTAGTTTCCAGTGGAAAACAGAAAATTCTGACCTAGATTTGCCATTCTGCTGGAGGACTGCATTTTTGCACGTTTCATTCAAATCGTAATATCTCGCGATCTAATGCGCCGATTTGACTTTTCATTTCAGATATTTAAAGAACATTGCTTACGCCTGATAATATTTGGAGATGGATATCGTGATATTGAAATTCATTATTTTATATGTATAAATATAATTTTAGTAGAAAACCTTTTATTTGTAGCTTCTAGGTCCCAGGAACATGTCACCCACAAGCTCAGAATTGACATGGTTGAATAGGAAAATTAATTGCAGTAATTTCACTCATTTACACTACCCACTTATCTCCAACGGCTTTCGAGTAATTCGCTCGAAGAGGTATTTCAAGGTGCTAACTTTCTCGGAACATGTTTGCTTCTCACCATGGTTTAAAGTCCTTAAAATGAATGGAGGTGGATGAAATTTGACAAGAAGCTAGCTTAGGGCCCTGGGTCGCCGATTCAAGTAGTTCTAGGCCAATATAATCTTTGGTTCGTATTCTAGAAGCAACTTTATACCATGCCTTTTGTGTACGATTACAGCACCTGGCGCCACGATCACGGCATCGTTTGGTTGAGTGATACCGGCCAGTGACCTCCTGAAGGGTCACAGGTCCAGGGCTAGTGGGAGGGTGACAGAGTGGCGCGGTGGTCTAGCGGAGTAGAGGCACTGTCTCTTGATCAGGGGTGCCAGGTTCGAGTCCGGGTTATAACACTGACCTTCAGGCTTATGAAGAGATACATTGAGAACGTGATATGGTGTGCTTTCAGCACATTGTCATGCGGCTCTCCTGCGTCGGTGGGGCGTTAGCCCAGGTCGCAGACCGGGGTTCCCAGTTACTGACGCACTCTCAGCACTGCGTCCCGACTGCATGGTAGTTCCCAGTTACTAACGCACTCTCAGCACCGCGTCCCGACTGCATGACAGTTTCCAGTTACTGACGCACTCTCAGCACCGCGTCCCGACTGCATGGTAGTTCCCAGTTACTAACGCACTCTCAGCACCGCGTCCCGACTGCATGACATTTTCCCAGTTACTGACGCACTCTCAGCACTGCATCCCGACTGCATGGTAGTTTCCTGTTACTGACTCACTCTCAGCACCGCCTCCCGGATTACCACAGGGATAAGGATAGCCTGGAGCCTGACAGGAATAGGGTTAACCCTCGCCCCACCGGGGGCCATCGATGGCCCCCTAAGGTTTTTCCGAGATAGCAGAAATACGACGAGGCGCAGCACCGCGGTTGAGGGCTCTACCTCTCACTGGATCATTTTACACTATCCCTAAAAATTTTTACCCTGGGTCACTCAAGGTCAGGTCACCAGGCGCGGTCAACCAAGGTCACCTCACTTCAACTTTAGAGCTCTGTAAGAGCTACAATTCGAAGTCGATCGATTTGAAACTTCCTACACTTTATGGCCCCTCCAGGGTCTACAAGCTGTATATCCGGGATTTTTCGATTTCATGACCTGAGGTCAGGTCACGAGGTGACCTCTCCCGTTGTAAAAGCAAGGGGAAAAGCTGTCTTATCCCGCGCCCCACCGGGGGTCCGGCGCCACCTTCGCCCCACCGGGGGCCATCGATGGCCCCCCTCTATCTCCGAAAATATGGGCGTTAGCGCAAATCTGCAAAGTGCAATAGAAAGCTCGCGTGAATTCAGTAAGAAATTACTTCACATGTTTTAGTGCTCAGGTCAATGGTTTGACCTCCAGAGGTCAAATTAGGTCAAGATCGGCTATTTTCACTCAAATATGCAATGATTAAGCCAACTGGGCATAACTCTTATGTCATTAGAGCTATTGAGGCCTGGTAAAATACATTTGATAGCAAATTGCCAGTACTTTTTCCGCTATGTGGAACGTAAAGACCTCCCGCCAGTGGTTTGACCGCCAGAGGTCACCTCGTGACCTAATATGACCTGAGGTCACGAAAGGTCAAAAAGTGACCTTGTTGTATATCAAATGAAAGCCAGTGACAAGACAAACACGATGGTGTTTGTTTCATTGCTCTAGCTCAATTAGGTCAAAAGTTATTGTCAAAATACTGTTTTTGACCTCTGGTGACCTTGGATGACCTTGGAAAAGTCAAAGGGTAAATATGACCCCTGGGATCCGTGAAAGGGTGTCCAAAAACGTTGTTCTGAGCAGTCTGAGTATTTGCAATCATTTTTGTGGCTTTTATATCATGAAATAGCTTTTCCCCATGCTTTTCCAATGGGAGAGGTCGCCTCGTGACCTGACCTCAGGGCACGAAATCGAAAAATCCCGGATATACACCTTGTAGACCCTGGAGGGGTCATAAAGTGTAGGAAGTTTCAAATCGATCGACTTTGAAATGTTGCTCTTACAGAGCTCTAAAGGTGAAGTGAGGCGACCTTGGTTGACCTCGTCTGGTGACCTGACCTTGGGTGACCCGGGGTAAAAAATTTCAGGGATGATGGGAAAATGATGCAGTGAGAGGTAGAGCCCTCAACTGCGGTGCTGCGCCTCGTCGTTTTTCTGCTATCCCGGAAAAACCTTAGGGGGCCATCGATGGCCCCCCGGTGGGGCGAGGGTTATGATCTAAAAGTCACAAAAACTATTGAAAATGATCGGGTTGGTCAGAAAAGCGTTCTTAGACACCTTTCAACGGATTCCAGGGCCATATTTTCCCTTTGACCTCTCCGAGGTCATCCAAGGTCACCAAGGTCAAAAACAGTATTTTTACAATAACTTTTGACCTATATAAGCTAGACCGCTGAATCAAACACCATCGTGTATGTCTCGTCACTGGCTTTGTTTGATATACGGCAAGGTCATCTTCTGACCTTTCGTGACCTCAGGTCATATTAGGTCACGAGGTGACCTCTGGAGGTCAAACCACTGGCGGGAGGTCATTACGTTTCAAATAGCGGAAAAAGGTCTGGCATTTTTCTATCCAATGTACTTTACCACATCTCAATAGCTTTAATGGCCTAAGAGGTATGCCCAGTTTGCTTAAGCATTGCATATTTCAGTGAAAATAGCCGATGTTGAACGGATTTGGCCTCTGGAGGTCAAACCATTGACCTGAGCGCTAAAACATACAAAGTAATTTCTTACCGAATTCACGCGAGCTTTCTAAAGCACTTTACAGATTTGCGCTAACGCCCATATTGTCGGAGTTAGAGGGGGCATCGATGCACCCCTCCCGGTGGGGCGAAGGTGACGCCGGACCCCCGGTGGGGCGCGGGTTAAGTTGTGCAAGGACACAAGACGTAGAAAAGTTACCTCGTAAAGTTGGCCACTGAGTAAATGTCTTTGGGAACTTAGAACCAAATTTTCCTTCAACTGCCGAAAAACACTCCAACAAACGCAAAGCCCTTGAAGTCGCTGTTGTGTATCACGACATCAAGCAAAATCCTGTGAGGTACTCACGACTGCATGAAGGTGTTGTAGCCCTCGAAGCTGTCGAAGATGAGGTGTATCTTGCTGGACATTTCTGCTGAGTAGGCACGTGTATTGTTGATGTACTCCCAGAACAGGGTGTCGGAGCGGACGGCTTGGGTCAGGAAGCGAGCTGGTAATTCTCCCAAGGCGAAATAGCGCAGGCCGTAGGTCAAGAACAGGCTGAAGTGCTCCATGGCCCGGATCATGTTCAAGTAGGCCAGCATGTAGCTGAAAACGCGAACACGACCAGCTGATATGTGCGCTATGCTATGTTTGGCGTTCGGTATTTGACATTTGGTTGGCGAAAGGCTTAAGCTTTTTCCTCCCCTGATAATGAGGTGGAACAAATAGAAAAAATAATTAGCCTAGGTAGCAAATGACAGGCCCGGGGGTGCGGTAGCACCAGACAGGCGCTCACCTAAGAGCTACGGCGTCCAGCTTGCGCGCACTCATCCTCATGGCCATCACGTCCAGGAAGACGTCGCTGAGCCTTGTGTACCAGGCAATCTTGTCTTGGATCTCCGTCATCGTCCGGTTTATCGAGTCCCTGAAAAGCACCAGCAAAGGCGATCAAGAGGTGCGCCAGGGGTTGAACGCTGTTATTCGTTTGCTGTTTATTTTCTATAAAAACTTCCACGTTGCGTGGTCATCCAAAAATATCTAAGGGCAGCTAGTTTGTCTTCGCGGACGATTATGAGATTTAATGATGACACTAGTTAATCGTTACATTTATCAAGAGCTTTTCAATACCTCATGGCTCTCTTCGTCAACGCAAAACGCTACATGAAACGGGTAACGAAAGAAGACAGCACAGTTTTTAATTGTGCAGTTTTTATGGGGACTCTAGATGAGAATAACCTAAATAAATCGAAGTACGTATAACATTTAGTACAGAAGCTATATGAAAACATTAGTCTGAAATGCCCTAAATGATCTTATCTAACAAATTATGAAGCAGTTGAAGGAATGACTCCACTATTCATCCTACATAAGCACGTATAACAGTCATTTAGTTCGAGGAAACATATGTGGGTACACAGATACATAGTCACAGAAAATACCTATCATATCAACAAATTTAGGAATATTTTTACGGGCGGCATCAATTCATATATATACTATAGGAGGTTTAACCCACCGGGGTGCGCCACTTCGCCCCACCGGGGGCCATCGATGGCCCCCCTCTAACTCGAAAATATGGGCGTTAGCGCAAATCTGCAAAGCGCAATAAAGCTCGCGTGAATTCAGTAAGAAATTACTTCGCATGTTTTAGTGCTCAGGTCAATGGTTTGACCTCAGAGGTCAAATTAGGTCAAGATCGGCTATTTTCACTCAAATATGCAATGATTAAGCCAACTGGGCATAACTCTTATGTCATTAGAGCTATTGAGGCCTGGTAAAGTACATTTGATAGCAAATTGCCAGTACTGTTTCCGCTATGTGGAACGTAAAGACCTCCCCCAGTGGTTTGACCGCCAGAGGTCACCTCGTGACCTAATATGACCTGAGGTCACGAAAGGTCAAAAAGTAATCTTGCCGTATATCAAATGAAAGCCAGTGACAAAACAAACACGATGGTGTTTGTTTCACCGCTCTAGCTCAATTAGGTCAAAAGTTATTGTCAAAATACTGTTTTTGACCTCGGTGACCTGGATGACCTTGGAAAAGTCAAAGGGCAAATATAAACCCTGGGATCCGTGAAAGGGTGTCCAAAAACGTTGTTCTGAGCAGTCTGAGTATTTTCAATCATTTTGTGGCTTTTATATCATGAAATAGCTTTTCCGCATGCTTTTCCAATGGGAGAGGTCGCCTCGTGACCTGACCTCAGGGCACGAAATCGAAAAATCCCCGATATACACCTTGTAGACCCTGGAGGGTCATGAAGTGTAGGAAGTTTCAAATCGATCGACTTTGAAATGTAGCTCTTACAGAGCTCTAAAGGTGAAGTGAGGTGACCTTGGTTGACCTCGTCTGGTGACCTGACCTTGGGTGACCCGGGGTAAAAATTTCAGGGATGATGGGAAAATGATGCAGTGAGAGGTAGAGCCCTCAACCGCGGTGCTGCGCCTCGTCGTTTTCTGCTATCCCGGAAAAACCTTAGGGGCCATCGATGGCCCCCGGTGGGGGCGAGGGTTAAATTAAATTTATGGTCATTCATTAAAACCCGCCCCGGTGGGCCCTCGAGCTACCTTCGCCATGGTGGGGGGTGTTAAAATACCCCCTCGAACTCGGCTCTTATGCGGGATAGCGAAAAAAAACACAAACACTGGTGGATGCTTCGAAAAGATTTTTGAAGAAACTACATCGGTCACTTTTTGGCTCAGATCAATATTGAGGTCATGACAGACTAAAGAATATGGCATGTTAGAGAAGATTTTCGGGGCTCTAGCGTCTGACAGAGTTAAGTTAGACTCATTTCAGGCACCATTCGCTTCCTCTCATTACGGCGAATCGAATGATGTATATTATAACTATACTAGGTAAAAACTAAAACAAATGGTCTGACGTTCAGGTCGCGGAGGAGTTCAGGTCAAGGTCGCTGTCTCATCTAACATAGTCAATATGTTCGTCAATCGACTTGCAATAACGATATAAACATAATGGTATCAAAATAAAAGTTTTATCGTCATTTCCTGCAAAGTTATTGACCCAAGTCTGAAAACTGCTTAAGAAGCTCCAGATGACCTCCCAGAGGGTACAGGTAAAAAATTGTATCATGAACCTGGAAAGGGGCCCAGTATACTATCAGCTATGATTTGGAGAATATGAAGGTATTATCAGCCGCATCTACACAGATACAGCCCAATTTCTGTTTTCCCCATGTATTTTCAATGGGAATACTGGCCCCATCCTAATAAAAAATGAATTTCACGAGAAACTGCATCAAGCATCCAATAACGATGTGCAAAAAGTGTTTTGTACCAAACGTCCAGGAAATAAACTTTATCTGTGATGACGCGCTCCAACCAGCATTACAGTCTCTTCATTGTCGCCCCGGGATTATTAGCCATATCTCACCGCAGGTCCTCGAGCCTGATCTGAAACTTGAGCTTGGAGGAGAAGATGGGGAACTTCCTGAGGTCGACCGAAGAGCGAATGTCCTCCCAGCGTGACATTTGCTCCAGGGTGAGGTCGGTGAAGTCGAACACCATGGACAGGTTGTTGCGGAAGCCTCTGCTACTGGTCAACAGCTGACAACGTCAGGGAGCGGACTATGCTCCAAAATAGCTGATAAAACTAATTATAGTGTCAGATATTGTAAACAGGATTCTTCCGAAACAAGCCTCCCTAGAGGTGGTTTGGGAGCAAAAACGTTGGGAATTTATAGCCGTGTAAAAAGCGATTCAATGTGACAAGTGAAACCGTAATAGCAGTTCTAAAAATCTGGGAGTTCTACATTCTAAAGGAGTCATGTACGGACTATATTTCCAACGCTATGATATGTATGTATTTGTATGTATGCTAAATACGTTACAACATAGGTCTAAGGAGGAATTCATTATATGGTTTTCGGAAACGAAACTAAAATACATGTTTTACCCAATTAAGACCTGAAAATACGCAGACATTGTTTGTCACAAGTATAACATGCAAAGTAACTGTGTGCCCTGACTATTCTTCAAGTTACTGGTTACTCGGATTTACTTACTTTTGTCCTCTTGCTTCATTCTTAGATGCCAGGTCTATGGCTGAAAAACGAGTCGTCAGATGTTACTATGATTATACAAAATTTCCTTTCCATTGCAACTAAAACTCCAGTACCCATTGTAAGTACACGAAAAAAATGTGCGGAGAATATGGTCAAAATGAAATGTATCGTACATACACGCCTATATTCATTACTTCCCAGATACTCCTAACACGGCAGAAGCTGGGCTAGTCAACTCCCCATCAGACGAGGGCCCGTGTTCTGATCTCAAGTGCATGCTTATGACTTGGTCAGCCCAAAACTATTTGTGCCAATTTGCATACGCGTCGAAAAGGGGCCAGGGGTCTGGTCCCCCACTTTTGCCAAAAATTTCCTAATCCAGTCAAAATAGAAAAACCGGATATACTATATCCAGCCGCTGCGGAGGCAACGAAGAGCCCAAATTGAACAGTTTTGGTCCTGACGTTGAAAGTTTTCTGTCAGCATCGGGTTGAAGTTTGGCTGGCCCCCCACTTTTGCCGGTGGCGACACTTATGCCAATTTGGTATTGTGTTCTCCCCGGTGGTTAGCCACGCTCGGCACAGGACAAGCGTAATCGGTATGTCATGATCTGGTTGGCCGCGATGTCAGAAGCAGATTTTACCCTCGCCCCGGTGGGGATGTTTGAACACTTCCCTCCGATTTTCTCCGGCGGCACGAAAATGGCAGCGCAAAGCGCCTCCGCACACATTATTCTTGATCAATTCCGCAACGTTCCCAAAAATCTTAAGGTTTGGTCATGTCAGGTCAGGTCACCAGGTGAGGTCAAGTGACCTAACCCCCAAAAAAGTTGAAGGTGACATAAGTAAGAAATGGGTGAATCTATGGGATTGAAACTTATACCACATAATGGGCCCACCAAGCGCTACAACATATAGTCCAGTATTTTTCATATTAATGACCTAAGGTAAAATACGGACCTCGACCTCTCCATTGGAAGTGTACGGGAAAAAAAATTGAGCTGTATTTGTGTAGATACAGCCTAGAATACTTTCATATTCTCCAAACCGTAGTATCCTGGGTCCCTTTTCAGGTTTATGTTGCAGTTTTTGACCTGTAACCTTTGAGACGTCATCTGGAATGCTGAGGCAGGTTTTCAGACTCGGTTCAATTACTTTGCAAGAGATGATGATAAAACTTTTATTTTGATACCATTACGTTTAGATTTTTATCGGGAGTCTATTAATGTGCATACTGAATATGCTAAATCAGATAGTGACCTTGACCTGCCCTGAGGTCAGGTCATTTTTGTGTTTTGACCTAGTATAGTCATATTATACATTGTTCGATTTGTCGTGATGAGAGGAAGCGAATGGTGAGCAAAGAATGATTCTAACTCAACTCTGTCCGATGCCAGAGCCCAAAAGCTCTACTGTAACATGCAACCTTCTTTGACCTGTCATGACATCAATAGTGACTGAGCCAAAAGGTGATCGATGTAGTTTCTTCATGAATTTTTTATGGGCTATCCACCATCGTTTTCGCTATCCCGCATAAAGGCCGAGTTCGAAGGGGTGGGGGTGTTCAAACCCCCTCCCACCAGGGCGAAGGTGGCTGGGAGGCCCACCGGGGCGCGGGTTAAACTTATGTATGCAGTGCGTACGTCCACCAGATATCGACAGAGCCAATGCACAGTGGGATCCTATCTAATTCTGGCTCGTGGTAACCCGGAAATATAGTATTGATTTACCAATAGTGTACTCAATATGTTGCAAAGTGGTCACAGTGTACTATTCTGGTCATTATTCATATATCCCCCACTTAAGAATGGGAGAAACATGTCTGAAAATCTGAGAAAAGCTGGGCATCTATAATTAACCGTTTCAGCGACAGAAAAATGACAAAATATGAACTCAAGTGAGACGTCCAATTGTACAGAGCATGTTTTTATAGTAAGCTGTATTCTTAAAAGTGGTATGTCTCGAAAGCTTGACTGATTTTATGTCCAAAGTATCAGTCAGAACAGTTTGAAATATCACAGGAATACAATTATACGCTATTGTATTGGCTCATGCTCCTAACGACTTTTACTCGTGGATTTCGAAGAATGATGTAAGGTGTTAATCGCAATTTCTGTCGATTCATACCTGGAAACGTATGATTTCAGACCGTGCAGCACATTATAAGGAAAATGCAGCGGATATTTTCTGCGACTATTTGTGACGCCTGTCGTCATACGATATTTATTACAGTGATGTTTTTGGACGGTGCGCCACCCGTAAAGCATCAATTCGGTCAGAAAGGTCAAAGTGGTTGTCGGGACAAGACGAGACTTATGACCAAAAATGATAATGGGTTAATGCTAGACAATTCCTCAAATAATGGTTTAGCACACAGTGAAAGGGGGTCGTAAAGTACCCCCTGATATCTCAAAAATAAAAAGGCTAGAAAACGACCGCTGGGGGCTTGCAGGTCGATGCGGATCTACGTTATGGGCCACTTTATTGACCTAGGTCAATATCTTCAAGTTCAAAAGAGGTCATAAAGGCCAAATCTGGGCTGTTAGCGACCTACCGGAAAATTATGGGGTTATGCGGAAAAAGCAGGAAATTTATGTACTGAAAACAGACTAAAGCCATAGGGGCAAGGCCCAAAATAATGTCCTCTGAAATTTTGGCGCCTAGAACTTTCAAGGTCAGTGACCTAAGATGTCACAAAGTGATATATTCTCAATAATGTACGTACAACAGAACTAGCACTAAAGCGACAGTTGAGCGGATAAAGATGGTTCGACCTCGATCCATGACCTTAAAATTTGACCTGTAGCATTGACTAGCATTATTAGCGCCAGTTTTAGCATTGATCCGGTCCAGGTTACTGACACTGACCAAGCAGAGTCCTGCCGCCTCCGCCTCCAGCTCTGCCTCCTGAGCAGAGTCGGGCGGTTCTACCTCCGGAGGTAGTGTCGGGCGGAGGCCTGCCGGTCTCTAGACGCAGAGCCGCCCTCTGGCAGACTCACCGTCGGGGACGTAGGCCGAGGCCTGCAGGATGCCCAGATCTCGCGACGTGCTGCCGTTGGTGAATATGTAGAAAGCGACCTCAGAGCGTTCCAGCTGAAGCGCCGTCAGCAGCAGTCCGATGTTGGTGGTCTCGTCAATCTGACGGCAGGTATCCACCCAGTTACAACGTCTGTGCTACTGAGTTCCCGCGCGGGCCGCTCTGGTAGGATGCACTGCTCTGGGACACTGCTATGGATCACTGCTCTGGGACACTGCGTCTGGTACACTGTCGGTACACCTCTGGAACACTATCGGCACACGCCTAGTGCAGTAGTATGGTACACTGCAATGGTGGAACCGTGTAGGTACCGAATTCCGCTCGATCGAATGTGTGAAGAGATAGCTCTTTGGAAATAATTAACTCGTGGTGAAAAATAGGAATGCCGATAAAATAACCAACAATATATAAAATCAGTAAAATGACCCAAGTCCTACGAACTGAACATGCAGGATTTTGCCTCTAGCACAGCAACACAGTTTTGCGGTAGCAAAGAAATAATATTGATGGCATTTTATCATAAGCATAGTCAGCAGCCAAAAAGAGTGAGAAGTGGGGACACACTTCCGTGGTCCTTCTCCATCCATTCGATGCAAAAGCATCTCATCCCGTGCAAGTGCATCTCATCCTAGCCGCAGCAGATTTAAGAAATTGTCTGGATCTCGTTTCACTTACCGCGTGCTTTACTTCCAACATGCTCTGCTGGTACCGGATAACCTCAGTCATGGAGTAGATGTTCTGGACTACCAGCGCCACGATCGGTATGAACGGCAGCAGCAGCATCTGTCGGCAACACGGCATGCTCAGATGCTCAGGCACTGACTAATGCTGGGAAAGAGCAGATTATGCGCTTGGTATCAGCAGCGTGGTGCTCTCATTTCTGCCCAGAACATAGCTTAGCGAGGCGATGCAATATTTTTTCCGAAACAAAATCGCTTTATGGAATATTAGAACATTCACCTAAGGAGGCTAATTCGCCTAACTTCTTTAATTGATTCCTAACTTCTAGCCTGCTGGATGGGCTTCGCACACCCAGGTGATAATACAGCAATTTGAATGGCGATTATTGATTTCTTCACTTATTCTAAAATTATTCGTGGATACCCCCTCGCGAATCTGGCACCCACCTAAAATTCACACCAAATAGAGGGAAAATTGCACCAGCCCCTGCTCAAGGGTGTTCATGTCATACAGCCCTCCAGGCTGCACAAACTGTCCATCAACATTTTCAGCCAACTTTTTCTTGATCATGCTTTCCACTTAGAAATGGAAGTTGTCAATAACTGGCATCTGCCCCATCCCGGGGGAGTTACCACGGGGTGTAGAAAGGAGTTTCCTGGGGGGCGTAATAAGTGTAAAAGAGAGTATCCAGGGGGTGTAATGTGACTTGAAAGGGAGTATCTAAGGGGGGTTAAGAGGTGTAGGCATTTGAGGGTTAAGAGGTGTGGCATTCCACTGACCCTGTAAGGGAGTATAAGTGGAGTGTACGGGAAAGTATCGAGGGGGTATACCGCCGAAATCCTGGAGGGAGTTTCAGCGTGTGAGGGAGTCAGTTTCGAACAGTCGTTTTCAAAAACTTCGCAGTTGACTACAGAGATAATAATTTTTTCTCAGTGTAATAACATCCAAGCCTTCTAACTGCTCTCAGTATTGCTACGGACGGCTTTTCTGTACGAAGAACGATATTTCGTAAATGTTTATACATAAACGTATATGATATTTTCCGGTTTGCAAATGGATCCTCCCTAAATAGATGGAAGTCTGGTAGAAAAGAAAACAACAGCTATCCGCGCTGTAGCGCAATCTTCCAGCTGGCACCCAAAAGTGTCAGCCGTGGAAACATGCATGTCGACCGGCTTCCTCCGAGGTGGTGCTGTCTTATTTAGATCCGGCGTCCCTCGCCCGTTACCTGCGTGATGTAGAACTGGCGTCCCTCGCCCGTTACCTGCGTGATGTAGAACCGGCGTCCCTCGCCCGTTACCTGCGTGATGTAGATTCGGCGTCCCTTGCCCGTTACCTGCGTGATAAGATTCAGCGTCCCTTGCGCGTTACCTGTTTGATGTGATCGACGTCCCTTGCGCGTTACCTGCGTGATGTAGAACCGGCGTCCTCGCCCGTTACCTGCGTGATGTAGATTCGGCGTCCCTCGCGCGTTACCTGCGTGATGTAGATCCGGCGTCCCTCGCGCGTTATCTGCGTGATGTAGACTCGGCGTCCCTCGCTGGTTACCTACGTGATGTAGATCCGGCGTCCCTCGCGCATTACCTGCGTGATGTAGACTCCGGCGTCCCTCGCGCGTTACCTGCGTGATGTAGACTCGGCGTCCCTCGCGGGTTACTGCTGATGTAGATTCGGCGTCCTCGCTGGTTATCTGCGTGATATAGATCCGGCGTCCCTCGCGATTACCTGCGTGATGTAGATCCGGCGTCCCGCCCGCGAGATAGGGTTGATCCGACAGCATTGTATGCCCAGTTGGACTAGCGAGGAGACGCCTGAGCTGGATGATTTTCGACTGTATGCCGAGTCCGAGTCTGACGCCTCCTTGTCTGTCGGTCAGAATCCAGAGCACTTGGACAAATCGCACGGCAAGATGTATCACACTCGTCATCTAGAAATGTCACGATAGGGAAGCGGCATATTAATCTGTCAGGCCTCGGAGCTGTTATTGTACCTTTATTGGCTTGCGTTAGTCATTTGATTTGGTAAGAATAAAACGTAAGCCATTCATTTGTATGGTAGCATTGGTGAATTTGAAAATGAATCGGCCGGAGTTGGTTAGCGCGCGCGCTCGGCTCGGTCTATGACACTCTGTGCAAGGTATCGTGGGTTCGAGCCCACCCAGAGGCGGGAGTGGGTGCCCTGCTCTAGCTCCAGCCTAGCTCATTCCCCCTTTCCCCCCGACGCCATAAGACCTCAGAAATTTGTGCGTCACTAAACGACAGAAAAAGGCCCGTCCTAAAAATACAAAATTAAGAGTAATTGCAAAGTCAGCCTTGCAGACTTGTTGAGTCACGGTTCAGGGCCAGAGTCGGCTATGAGTAGACTCAATTTTTACTTAAATCAGAGGTGATTCGGCTCTTTTCTGAATTGGGGTTGTGTCAGGATCGATATCATTTCTCAACTAAATTGATTGAACAAGAATTGGAGTCGGTCTCCAAGTCGTGAGTCAGAGTTAAGTCGATTGAGCGTCTTAACTGTTCGGGAAATCTGAGCTAGAAAGGCTTAATTAAAACTATGTATACATAATGGATTTTTTCGAACGTGTAAACTTGCGAGACCCCTCAGGAGGCCCACAAAAAGTCAAGGGGCTCAGACCTTAGCTCAGGCAACTCCAGTGCCAACACCGGGGTATCAAGATCAGCGTTTGGGACATGTCTATCTAAATGGGCCCCAGATCTGCACTGGGGGCTCAGACCCTCTGTTGGGACCAGAAATGAGCTCAGCAGGTCCAAAAACTCAGGAGGCAAGACCAGCCTGGCCCCCGACGAGATCAAGGGTTCTAGATATCATAGTAGGGCCCGGACAAGCCGAGACACCCCATACTAGTTAAACAGGACCAATACCAGAGGGGTCCTTGCCAGCTCAATGGACACCAGTCCAGTTAGGGGACCTACGACCAAACAAAGAGCTAATCCTCTTATGGGCCCTAGACCAGCTTATGGCCGCCTCAAAAGTTCCACCTATGGGCACTTTCCAACTCAGGGGGGCTCCAAACCAGCGTGGGACCTAACTCCAAGCCAGTAAGCTCCTGTGCAATACCCTTTCATGTCCCCGGAACAGCCCAGGGGCCCCCTGCAAAACTCCCTCTCAGAAGGGTCAAAACCAACTCAGGGCCCAATATCAGCTGAAGGGGATTCACGCCAGTTCAGGGTTCCCGGCAAGCTTAGGGGTTCCAGTGCCAACACGGAGGTTTCAAGATCAGTGTGGGGGGCCTGGTTATGTAAAGGGGGCTGAGATCAGCTGAGGATACTCAATATCAACTCAGGGGACCCAACAACAACTCAGGAGGCCCAGGCCCACTGAGGGACCCCAAAGCAGCTCACGAGGCCAAAAAGACTTGGGCCCCAGCATTGGGCCCAAGCTTTAGGGTGAAAACCTCCTATGCAAGAGTTAGGTGCTCCAGAACAGCTCAGGGCCCCCAATGAAGCTCCTTTGAAAATATAATTTTACTTCCCTGTAGACAAAGCTTTTCCAAAACTACGACGTAAGTGCAGATTTCATGGAAAATTTAGCTTTTTCAGACCTGCAAAACAGTTTCAATCTTGTCAACGTCAAGCAGAACATAAAATAGCACGTTCTTGGCGGTCAACCTCGTAAAAGATTCGTCCGTTATAATTATACCTTTAAATGTTCGATGTCAGGTATCAGCTCGGTTTTCGCCCATATAGGGCTTTTGCTGGTTTTATTGAAAACGCACTTTAAAAACCGGTTCCGGATCAATTTATTACTTATGCCTAAAATGAGGTTTTGACCTTGGAATATATATATATATAAATAAAAAAATTTGTCCTTGAACTGTGACCTTGACCTTGAATAGCCTTAACCATGAAGTCATAGCATAATATATGTCAGACTGAATAAAGCTATCTTACCGGAATACCGGGGTCAATGACCTTGACCTCTGACCTTTGACCTTGACCTTAACCTTAACCTTCATTTGGGCTGACCTTGAAATATAACGATTAAATGATGTTATGACATCACCACTTGGTCTACAATACAGGCAAACTGGTGCGACCGCGCGATTGTGATGGTATCAAAATATAAGTCTGATTTTGAACGCTTATAAGTAAAAACATGATTGGCAGATTTTAAACATTTATTCACCAATCGACGCGGCCATTGAATTCTCTCAAATGTGGCCAAGTAACGTTTTTTTGGGCAACGAGCGATTCTACGGCCACCTCAGAAAAATAGGTGGGGAGAGGGGCACTTTAGGACCCCTCCACTACGCGTATTGATGTCCCCCCGCCCACGTGGGTTTGCAGGTGGGTTTTATCCCCAATCTACTTGAGATTGCGACTGCATTTTACCCTCAATTATAAAATACGCTGCATCAGGTGCGTGGTGTGGGCTTTCATCGATTGATTGACAGCAATAAAACATAAAGTTTTGTTCCTAATTGATTTCAAAGCAGCTAAATTATGAACACATGAATGATAATATGCATGCCCCAGCTACAAAAAACAGGCATCGTTAGGGTATTGCCATGTCTCCAATTCCACTAAGTTTCGTGGTGCTGCCATTTGATCATTACAACTTGACGTTGCCAGTCTAAAGCACGCATTTTCTAGATCTGTGGCAGGGAGATGACATAGGAATGTGGTACATTCATGTGGTGAGGTGAAGATTTAGCTGTCAAATAAGATAACACAGTTTTCCTGTCAAGACAAGACCCCGCATTACTTGTGCTAGGGATAGTAAGAGCATTGCTTGGGGGATGCGTGGCTCAATAGAAGAGTACCTGTCTTCTGAGCTACAGATCCCAGATTTATGTCCGGGCAGAGCATCTGAATAAGTTTAGCTGCTCCCCGAAATCCTGTCCGGTAGGGTGGGAGTTGGCGATACCGTACAGCTCTGGAAATTGGTGCGTTGTCAGACACCAAACGGTCATTACGAGCATTGCTCACCGGTCCGTGGGGCGGGGGCGCCGGTGGCCCCAGCGGCAGCTGCCTCCGGCTTGACGCGCGTCATATTCGCGCGTGACGTCAATCACTCATCTGGCGGGACTTTCCAGCTCCCCAACAGATGTAAAGCAATGCAGACGAGAGGAGCATCCGCCACAAACTCACACTCTGACCGTCTGAATGCCAGGCACAATGACGGTGATGCGCTCTGTACGTGCGTTGAGAAAAGACCGATGTCTTCATCTAATTAGCGACGAAGGCTGAGTCGTGGTCACGCAGGGGGCCTGGTTTATGACCTGATCAGGCCGCGGGTGTCCTCAACCAGACCGCATTATCTACTGGAATTCTGTCATTGCATGCCAGGAAAGAGGATTTCCCATGTTCTTGTCTTATTGGATTCTTGCCTTCTTTTCGTCAGGAGCATCCGACTTCTAGTGGAAGCGAGTGCAGGCTAGCATGCTCTATGACAGCAGACTGCGCTGAAAAGAGTCTGTGCTCTGAGTCAGCACTTGAGCTCTGCGTTAACATGCAATTACTGTGTATGCTACATGCAGTATTGGTCTTCGCATTTTGACTTGTTTTTTGAAACGCCTATAGAGGCTCTCATGTCCCTTGAAACTTGTTCTAAAACGCCCCAACCGCCCGCCTTCCACGAGTCAATTCCAGTCAAAATACACGACTTGAGTGCAACACATCATGAGTACTAGATATTGATCGTAACACGAATAAGAAAATCTCGCGGCTTGTGTATAGGTAAAAGTTTAAGCAGGAGCTGTTCTGCTGAGGTGGGGATAAAAAAGTACGTCAACTACGTGGACACAGAGTCAAGGCATTTATAACGTTCATACCTTAGAGAGAACACCATCCTGTTGTACTCCTATACCATTATGTTTAAGGGGAGAGGTTGTTGGGGGCTAGAGCAGGTTCTTTTGCACGAGCTGAGAAACGGTTTTGCTCCTAGCGCCCGCCCCTGGTCCCCATGACTTCAGATGGAGACCAGTGCAGGGGTGCAGCCAGAGCTTTGGTAAAGGGGGCACACCACCTTTGAGGGGCACCCCGAGAGAAAACGGGCACTTTTTATCGTGATCAAAAAAACTTAAGATATCTTAGTTTATATCAGCTTGGAAAAAAGCAAATGAAGCATTTACGGAAAGGGAAAATTCGGCTAAATTTTTTAAGAAAAAAATCGGCAAGATACCAGCTAAGGGGACACCATATCATCTAAGAAGACAAAAATAATGATGGATTATAATCAGCTCAGGGGCAGTCAGCTCAAGAGGCACCATATTGGCTCATGGGACAGTAGATCAACCGGGAGCCACAAGGTCAGCTCAGGGGACCAACTAAAGGCACCACAACAGCTAATGGAGCAAAGGCAAGCTCCGAGGGCATCAGACATCAGACCAGCTCAGAGGGCATCAGATAGGTTCAAGAGACACAATGATTTGCTCAGGGAGCACCAGATCAACTCAGAGCGCACGTGATCAGCTCAAGGGACAAATGCCAGCTCAGGAGGCACCAAGTGAGCTCAATGGGCACCAAACTGGCTTCGCCCACACGATTATTGGCGATGATGAGCTATTAGCTGGACGCCTATTAGGTATCCAGACTCTTCCCGGTGAAACAAGACAGAATGCCCTAGCTAACCGAAAAAGGTGCCGAACTTGTCAAACCAATAGTTTAAACCGCTACATACGGTCTAGTTGCATCTAGGTTCAACGGCTTAGGGCACTAAATTTCGAGCGGCACAGCCCAAACGGGGTATATCGCTTAGCGATCAAAGGGGCACTCCGGCACCGATGGGGACACGTGGCCCTGTGCCCCCTTGGCTGCTCCCCTGCACCAGTGCCATTTTCGTGGGAAGTGTAGACTTGCTCATTATTGTAAATTGACTTTTTCTGAAGATCGACAAGGTTAATAAAACAAGGTTATCGTCTTTGTTAAGATAACATCATGGTGCTCGAGAGCCTGCACCTCTCATGTGCCCTACCTTCGTCCTTGTCTGTCATGCCCCCTCCCACCGTCTTCCTGGCCACCATCTGCCCTCCCATTGCCTCCGTCTTTCAGTCGTTCCCAGCCGGGCCGCACGTGAGACGTTTGTCTTCACATCCTTGCAAAGCCTTTGTTTTTAATACACCAAAAGTTTATTACACGTCAAAAAAGGGAAAAATTAGGCTCCATGTAGTTTTTACTACTTTTTACCATTTTTACAGTTTTTGACAGTTGAAACTGACTGATGGCAAAAGATCCAGATAAAGTAAAATATTTTTCATCATTTCCTGCAATTTTTTCTCTCATCATCATTCCCCATTTCAGTCATTGGCCCAATTCTGAAAACCTGATTATGTAGCCCAGATGATCTCTCAGAGGTCACAGGTCACAACTTTCAGCATGAACCTGGAAAGGGGCCCAAGATACTGTGATTTGCAGAATATGAAGGTATGATCAGCTGTATCTAGACAAATAAAACCCAATTCCTGTTTTCCACATTTATTTCCAATGGAGAGGTCATGATCTGTATCTGACCGTAGGTCATCGATATTAACCCGCGCCCCACCGGGGGTCCGGCGCCACCTTCGCCCCACCGGGGGGCCATCGATGGCCCCCCTCTAACTCCGAAAATATGGGCGTTAGCGCAAATCTGCAAAGTGCAATAGAAAGCTCGCGTGAATTCAGTAAGAAATTACTATGCATGTTTTAGTGCCCAGGTCAATGGTTTGACCTCCAGAGGTCAAATTAGGTCAAGATCGGCTATTTTCACTCAAATATGCAATGATTAAGCAGACTGGGCATAACTCTTATGTCATTAGGGCTATTGAGGCCTGGTAAAGTACATTTGATAGCAAATTGCCAGTACTTTTTCCGCTATGTGGAACGTAAAGACCTTCCGCCAGTGGTTTGACCGCCAGAGGTCACCTCGTTACCTAATATGACCTGAGGTCACGAAAGGTCACAAAGTGACCTTGCCGTATATCAAATGAAAGCCAGTGACAAGACAAACACGATGGTGTTTGTTTCACTGCTCTAGCTCAATTAGGTCAAAAGTTATTGTCAAAATACTGTTTTTGACCTCCGGTGACCTTGGATGACCTTGGAAAAGTCAAAGGGCAAATATGACCCCTGGGATCCGTGAAAGGGTGTCAAAAAACGTTGTTCTGAGCATTCTGAGTATTTGCAATCATTTTTGTGGCTTTTATATCATGAAATAGCTTTTCCCCATGCTTTTCCAATGGGAGAGGGTCGCCTCGTGACCTGACCTCAGGGCACGAAATCAAAAAATCCCGGATATACACCTTGTAGACCCTGGAGGGGTCATGAAGTGTAGGAAGTTTCAAATCGATCGACTTTGAAATGTAGCTCTTACAGAGCTCTAAAGGTGAAGTGAGGTGACCTTGGTTGACCTCGTCTGGTGACCT
Source organism: Lepas anatifera (assembly GCA_034440635.1). Classification (NCBI taxonomy): domain Eukaryota; kingdom Metazoa; phylum Arthropoda; class Thecostraca; family Lepadidae; genus Lepas; species Lepas anatifera. Next base: position 233,983 of record JAOTON010001604.1, on the reverse strand, counting down.
GACCTTGGGTGACCTGGGGTAAAAAATTTCAGGGATGATGGGAAAATGATGCAGTGAGAGGTAGAGCCCTCAACCGCGGTGCTGCGCCTCGTCGTTTCTCTGCTATCCCGGAAAAACCTTAGGGGCCATCGATGGCCCGGTGGGGCGAGGGTTAACACGCGCATTGACGGGGGCGGGTACCCGCCCCCTCGGGTTTTTCGGAGACAGTAGAAAAACGGCGGCGCGTAGCGCCGCCGTAGTTGGTATACCTTTTCCCTCATCATTTTTACAACTTCTGTGAAAATTTTAAGGTTAGGTCATCTCAGGTCAGGTCACCAGTACAGGTCAAGTGACCCGACCTCAAAAAAAGTTTAAGATAGCATAAGTCGGCGCAGGGTGAACTTATCCGATTGAAACTCATATCACATAATGGCCCCACCGAGATCTCTAAAATATGTTCCGGTATTTTGGATATCGATGACCTAAGGTTAGGTACGAGGCATGACCTCTCCATTGGAAATACATGGGAAAAATGGTTTTTACGGAATAACTCAGTAACGGATGGTGATAGAGCATTTATTTTAGCTTCATTAGACTCGCCTGGGCTTTGCAGTTCTAATGATATGCATTTTATATAATTCGACCCTGACCTGACCTCAGGTCAGGTCAAATCCTTGATTTGACCTAGCAAGGTCAAATTATATATCATTCGATTTGGCTTGCTGAGAGGATTCATACAGTTCAAGTCGTTTTGCTCTATCTTTACTTGTTCAGATGTAATGGCCGAAAAACCTTAATTTACATGTTATCCCTATGACGGGCATGTTTTGACCTCTCGTGACCTTAAATGTGACCTGACAAAAAAATGGTTCAAATGTTTTCGATGGAGAAGTGGATGGGCAGCCCAACGCCGTTTACCGTTTTTCGCTTCCTACCGTGGTTCTCGAGATCTTAGGGGGCGGGTACCCGCCCCCCGTCAATGCGAAGGTGGCTCAGACCCCCGTCAATGCGCGTGTTAAAAATCCCGGAATATATTTTGCAATACTCGGTGGTCTCATCATGTGGTATAGGTTTGATTTCAATAGATTGACAATTTTCTTACTTATGCCACCTTAAGCATTTTTGGAGGTGAGGTCACTTGACCTGCACTGGTGACCTGACCTGAAATAACCCAACCTTAACCCGCGGCCCACCGGGGGTCCGGCGCCACCTTCGCCCCACCGGGGCATCGATGGCCCCCCATCTAACTCCGAAAATATGGGGGTTAGCGCAAATCTGTAAAGTGCATTAGAAAGCGCTCGCGTGAATTCAGTAAGAAATTACTTCTCGTGTTTTAGTGCTCAGGTCAATGGTTTGACCTCCAGAGGGCAAATTAGGTCAAGATCGGCTATATTCACTCAAATATGCAATGCTTAAGCAAACATGGCATAACTCTTATGCCATTAGAGCTATTGAGGTCTGCTAAAGTGCATTTGATAGGAAATTGTCAATCCTTTTTCCGGTATATGAAACGTAAGGACCTCCCGCCAGTGGTTTGACTTCCAGAGGTCACCTCGTGACCTAACATGACCTGAGGTCACAAAAGGTCAGAAAGTGACCTTGCCGTATATTGAATGAAAGCCAGTGACGAGACAAACACGATGGTGTTTGTTGCAGCGCTTTGGCTTAATTAGATCAAAAGTTATTGTCAAAATACTGTTTTTGACCCCTGGTGGCCTTGGATGACCTTAAAAAATTCAAAGGGAAAATATGACCCCTGGGATCCGTGAAAGGGTGCTCAAAAACGCTGTTCTGAGCAGTCTGAGCATTTTCAATCATTTTTGTGGCTTTTAAGTCATGAGACAGCTTTTTCCCATGCTTTTCCAATGGGAAGGTCGCCTCGTGACCTGACCTCAGGTCACGAAATCGAAAAAATCCCGGATATAAACGTTGTAGACCCTGGAAGGGTCATGAAGTGTAGCAAGTTTCAAATCAATCGATTTAAAAATGTAGCTCTTATAGAGCTTCAAAGTTGAAGTGAGGTGACCTTGCTTGACCTCGCCTGGTGACCTGACCTTGGGGGACCCAGGGTAAAAATTTTCAAGGGTGGTGGAAAAAATGATGACGTGAGAGATAGAGCCCTCAACCGCGGTGCTGCGTTTCGTCGTTTTTCTGCTATCTCGAAAAAAAACCTTAGGGGGCCATCGATGCCCCCCCCCCAGTGGGGCAAGGGTGAAAACTTTGGGGAAAGTTGCAGAATTGATCAATGATAACTTTTGCCAAGTACAGTGGTGCTTCGAGCCGCCGTTTTTTTCCTGCCGCCAGAAATACCCGTGGGGGTGTTCAAGCACCTCCCACCGGGGTGAGGGGTCAAGGGTGGGGCACAGAAGTGGTTTCAGGGGACATCGAGGCGAGGTGTGGGGGGCGGTGTGTGGGTTAGTGTAGGAGTACTGCCTCTCTCTCCCACTGGATCCGTTTGTTATATTAGATCGTATGAATATCTATGTAGCAGCATCGGATGGTCCGCGCTCATTTTGCATCACCTCTGAGAAATCGAGTGCAGACGGTTCGAGCCCCGGGCAGTTACACGCAGGTTGAAACTATCTGTAGCGTATATTCGTATTCTGAGATACTCGGTTAATGGAAACACACATAAACAAAAGCACCCACGGCTTATTGATACTTCCAGATGTTTTCTCTCCGTCATCTGTCGGGAATGTCCACAATTGCATAACACTGGCCACTTGTTGCTTCACTTATCCCCCATAGAATTAAGTCCAAGCAAAATCAAGCACATCTGTATTTAATACTCAGCTCCGGGGAAAACGTAATGATTCCTTTCTGTCGACTGCTCTCGATCTCTATCAAACGCTTTCAGCCAGGTCGTCTGGCCCTAAGAATGGAAAGGGTTGAAGGTGACGTCGGGTGCCGGAGTCGCTTCCGTAAACTTCAGGACCCACGCCCAGCGGGAGTCGACCTCAGTCAGATCCGGGAACTTCACCAGCAGGCCAGGGCCCGACCACTGCCGACCAGCAGAGCACTCAGTCACGTGTCCCTCATACCAGGGTCAGACCGGCAGAGCATTCCGTCACGTGTCCAGCACAATAATACTGGACCAACAGAGCACTCAGTCACATGTCCATCACATCAGGGCCGGACCGGCAGAGCACTCAGTCACGTGTCCATCACATAAGGTCCGGACCGGCAGAGCATTCAGTCACGTGTCCATCACACCAGGGTTAGATCACTGCCAACCGACAGAGCACTCAGCCACGTGTCCATCACACCAGGTTTAGACCACTGCTGACCGACAGAGCACTCAGCCACGTGTCCAGCATGCCAGGGCTGGACCGACAGAGCACTCGGCAATGTATCCAGACAAAACAGTTGGCAAACGTGGAATTTCGATTAATGTCTAACTCAGCGCCAACTCGCAGGTACCAAAATATATTAAGATTTTAGCTCTTTTTGCCTAGCCGTTAAGAACTTTAGTAGCCTTCATCCTTTTTGACCAGTGCGAGTGGAAAGGGAAAGTTTTCAGGTAGTACTTGGGAGTCAAACATGTGGTCCTTCTCCCTGACATCCTCTGTAACGAGACCTCTGTAACGAGTGGCTATTGGACCTCTGCTGGTCCAATACCCACAGGGGAAAACTCGCAACTTTTATATTGTGAGAAACGTAGGATGTGTTAATGATAAATTGACAAAAGCTAAGACCTAATATTTTCATTTTGTTTCATTACGGCCACTCCCAACATGCACACTTGCCCAAATACCCAATTACAGGGTACATTGAGGCGGATATTAAAGACGACTTTTTTAATGGGCCAGACGGGAAACGAAAGGCGGCCTCACGTCGCGAAGATTGAACCCATACTAACCCATGGTTCCCCAATCTGGACACCGACAACGCAGTCATTACACCACCCGGCCTCCCCATTCCCCTGAAATCATTCTTTTTTTAAATTTGCATCTGCAATGCCAGGTTCGAAGACAGCGATTACTTCTCCTGACAAAAATTCCACTACCCCAAGGAGCCGTTGCAACCAGGGTCTGGTTAGTTAGTTAGTTAAGGGCTTTTTTATAAGGCGTTCTGTGCAAAGCACCTTTGCCCGTCTCTAAAGTGTGAGGGAGAATTTGCCGGGAGGGGTGTTTAATGTCGCAGAACAAAGGGGCGAAGCTTATTTCAAGGAATGGGTCGCGAAGTGTAGCAACACTTGCGAGGGAAGGGATTGCCACGGCAGAGATGCCGAGCCTGGGGCACAGATAGGATTTAAAAGAGTACGTTAAGAGGCTTGCCAGCGTAAAGATTAGCGTTTTTTTAATTTTGTTCCTTGTTATCGAATGACCGTATTGCTTACGTTCCTCGAGTTCCTCCATTGAAAAATAATAATTCTGGGTAATTAGAAACACCCGCAAGCACCTTGACATGATGCCACGGATATTTATCCTGCAACCAGGAGGTGAGGTTACAGCACCCTCTCTGGCTGGGTAGCCGCCGCATAGAGGAAGAGAGAAGGGTAATAGAACAGATAGAGTGTTAGGGAGGGGTGTGAGTTGGTTAGTTCTGGTTGTTAAAGCATATTAACTATCTGAAAATATAGCATGACACCATCGATTTGATCCTGCACCGGATGCCTGTATATATTCGCATGCACTATGTTTCTTATCATGAGTTTACCTTCAGCGGGTATTTGTAGCCAAGCATGTAGACTTTGCTGCCGGGAGCGAGCGTGACTGAGTCCAGTCTGATGAGGTCATCCTGGGGCCAGTCGAGTACGATGGCGTAGACAGCGCCCTCTCGCTGCGTGTACCAGACGCCAGGGGCGCTGCTGTCGTTCTGATGGGCCCACGGACGGGAGCTGCAGGTGGGCACAGACCAAGGTCAAAGCAACCAGGGCCAACTAGGGGGGAAGATAATCACTGTGCTCTTTTCTTTGAAAGTTTTCATTTAGTTCATGGTTTCAGAAGCAGATTACATGACGTGTTCTTTACTTTAAAAGTTCATATGTGCCCATTTTTAAAAATTTAATGAGTTAGTTCTTGGTCAGAGCCGAGAGCCAAAGAAAATAATGAAAGGCGGAAAGGAACTCTACACAATGCATTATAATTAATTCCAACCCATGTTGTCTAAGAAAATTTCAAGCTTCCATGTCGTAAATTTAGCTTTTCTACACTTTTTCTGTGACTGATATTTGAACTTTAACGGAGTGGATCTTTTGTTACGCACCCACTACTGCAGATATTTTGGACAACTTGAAAACGCTCCGCATAGGGAGCGAGCCGCTAACAGGGGTGCGTGAGTCTTTGACGGTGACCGCGGCCTGGTCTGAAGATAGCCCCTCCGCCCCTGCCGGTGACCCCTGCCTGACCTGTAGATAGCCCCTCCGCCCCTGACCGTGACCTCTGCCTGACCTGTAGATAGCCCCTCCTCCCCTGACGGTGACCCCTGCCTGACCTGTAGATGGCCCCTCCGCCCCTGACGGCGACCCTTGCCTGACCTGTAGATGGCCCCTCCCCTGACCGTGACCCCTCCCTGACCTGTACATAGCCCCTCCGCCCCTGACGGTGACCCCTGCCTGACCTGTAGATGGCCCCTCCGCCCCTGACCGTGACCTCTGCCTGACCTGTAGATGGCCTCTCCGTTGACCCGTAGCCAGTCGCCCATCTGTCGCAGCCGCTCCTCGAAGATGGGCACGATGCGGCCGTCGTGAGTGGGTCCCACGTTCATAAGGAGGTTACCTCCACAACTGATAGTCTCCGCCATTTCCTGTCAGAGCAGACACAAGTACTCAGTCGGTCTGTGAGTCTGACCGTCGGAGCGGACACACGCACTCAGTCGGTCTGTATGTCTGACCGTGGAGCGACATCCGCACTTAGTCGGTCTGTATGACTGACCGCGGAGCAACATACACACTCAGTCGATCTGTATGTCTGACCGTGGAGCGACATCCGCACTCAGTCGGTCTGTATGTCTGACCGTGGAGCGACATCCGCACTTAGTCGGTCTGTATGACTGACCGTGGAGCAACATACACACTCAGTCGATCTGTATGTCTGACCGTGGAGCGACATCCGCACTCAGTCGGTCTGTATGACTGACCGCGGAGCAACATACACACTCAGTCGGTCTGTATGTCTGACCGTGGAGCGACATCCGCACTCAGTCGGTCTGTATGTCTGACCGTCGGAGCGGACACACGCACTCAGTCGGCCTGTCCATGTGACAGTCGAAGGACTGGTTTACCACCCTCCCTCCCAATCTTCTTTCCAAAGGAAGGCAAGGGAGATAGCAGAAAAACGCAAATAGCGCGGTGCGACCGGTAAGAAAAGATAGCTTAACTAAATAGGCTTAACTAGCTTAACTAAATTTTGTTCAGATGAATATTTAGGTCGTGACATATTAAAGGTGAGTGACAGGTCAGTTTTTTTCTCACTTCTGAGTTCTGAGTGGGTTTAGTTAGTGGCAGTATTCACACGTCGATGGCTCTAATAACGCCGAATCGAATAATGTATAACATTGTCACAATGGATCGACACGTAAAATGATAATTTCAAGGTCAGCCTTAGACCTAATAAAACCATTCTGCCAATCCATCGACTGGCCATAACAATACGGAAACATCAAGATAAACATATATTACCATCCCTTGGGAAGTTAGGTATTGACCCCAGGCGGAAAACCTGCTGAAGAAGTAAGCCGTTCTGAGCCATTTATACAGGAGCAGTTATTTTTGACTGTTTTATATTTCCCCTGTGCATTTCCAAAAGAGAGGTCATAACCCTTACCTTTCTTGCAATAACCTAACCCTAGCTCAACGATGTAAAAGCCCGTTACCACAGCCTGTAATAGATAATAAGCTTATCATATGATATGAATCTCATATCAGCTTTCTGAATCCCTCAGCAAGGCCACTTTTGAGCATTTGGGAGGTGAAATGATTTGACCTAGCCAGATAGCCTAGCCTGAACTGACTCAGACCTGAAATTTTATATAAAAAAGCTGCAACAGGGAGCAAAAATAAGGTGCACCAAGTACGGCGGGGCAATGCGTTGCCATTTTCGGGCTACCTAAGGTGAGGGTTAATCTAAAATATGGCAGGCATTCAATATTATTCCTGAGTCTCAGCCGTCAATTTAAAAACGGTCAAACCAAATATCTTGGAGTCACTTAAAAACATCGTTTTACTCGTTGTTTGAATGTCCTTCACTTAACCTTCGCCCGGGTGGGGGGTCTTTTTAGACCCCCCTCCCTCGGGTTTTTCCGAAGTGACCAAAAAACGGCGGCGCGCAGCGCCGCCAAACCTGGTCTAGCTGTTCCTTCATCATTTTTACATCTTTCCTGAAAATTTTGGCTCAAGGTCATATCAGGTCAGGTCACCAGGTCAGGTGAAGTGACCTCACCTCAAAAAATACTTAGGACGGCATAACTAAAAGAAGGGTTAATCGATCAAGTTGAAACTCATACCACATCTTGGGCCCACCAGAAGCTACAACATTTGTTCCGGGATTTTTGATATTGGTGACCTAAGGTCATGTGCAGAGCATGACCTCCCCATTGACAATGCATGGGGAAAATCACGAAATGAGCTTTTCTCAGTAAGTATGGGTGGAATCAACTTTAAACATCGGTTGCAACTTGCTCTTAGCCCATTTCTGAAGCTGATACCAAAATTTTTGACTTGTGATCTTTAAAAGGTCACCTTAGGTCAAATAAGCATTTTTGGGTGTTTTATCTATAAATTTTGAATAAACTAAGATAGAGCTTTTATTTTGTCACCAAAGTGTTTGTATAGTCACTGGAAGTCAAATGATATACATCATGACTATACCAGGTCAAGTTGGGTCAGACCGTTGACCTGGGTCAGGTCAAATTCTTAAATTTGACCTGGCATAGCAATATCATATATCATTCGATTCGTATTGACGAGAGGATTGCAATGGTGCATAAACTATGGCTGTATCTTGTTTGGTTTGGAAGCTATTAGCGAAAAAGTAAACGCCCTTATGCATGGGTGGCTATGGACATTCCCAAGAATATGCCCAATATTTAGTGACCTGTAGCTCCCTAGGCTTTGACCTGACACGAAAATGAATGCCACTGTAATGAAAGTGCATCTCAAGAGCTTTCGAATGGTGTTAGAAAAATGTTTCTAGCTATCATAGTTTCTGAGATATAGGAGGTTTTCTTAGTACACCTCATATTAGCGATTTTGGCCTATTTTGACCTCTGGTGACCTTGATATTGACCTGACAAGAAAAATGACCGAAGTATTTTCGATATCATTTTCGAAGAGCTTTCGATTGCCGTTTTGCGCTTTTTTCTAGCTCTCTTAGTTTTTGAGATCGTGGGGGTCTTTTTTAGCCCCCCCCACCAGGGCGAAGGTGGCTCGTACCCGCCACCGGGGCAAGGGTTAAAGTCAATTGCATCGCCATGTTCATTTTTAAGACGATCCTTATCTTCCAACTGGCACCCTCCACTGTCTGCAATAACTCTCAAACATGGGTGTCCTCTCTAACCTTGGTGAGGTCATCCATTGTGAGGTAGTCGGCCAGAACGGCCTCGCGTCTGTAGCCCCAGGACTTGCTGTCGATGGTCATGCAGTTCTCCCACTTGTGCGGGAGTAGCACGCCGGGGTTGAACCTGTCCTTGCAGGTGTAGAAGTCTCCGTGCTGACAACTCGCGTCCGGCCCCCACCTGTCGTTAGTCACCACCGTGTCCCTGCCAAAGGTCACGGGTCACTGCAGTGTCCCTGTCAAGCGTTAGAGCTCATTTACATCGCTGTATGACTCGCACCGATAGGTGGTGAGGGGAGGTGATCGGTGAACAGCGTGGTATTTTGAGAAGTTCTCAAGACACATAGTTGGCCCACGGACGATTTGTAACGCTTGAAAACACGTTAGCATTATTTGCTAACTGCTATCACAATGTGACCTTAATATAATTAATGTCACCTCAATATCACGATGTGACCACATATCATTTCAATTTTTTGGTTAAAACAAACATCTTTACCTTTGGACAACTTTATATTTGTTCTAGGTTTAACAGTTCCGGAGTAATAAGGATTATCTAGATAGGCCTTCATCGGACCCATCTGGACCCTGTTTGACGTCACGGGGTAACGTATATGGTTCAAACCCGACCCAAACGTAGCACATGGTAGCGCACTCCCAGCGCCGTTTATATTCCTTCCCTATCACTTCCGGCTCCCGAGATCGTAGGGGTCCGATCGGACGCCAGACGGCGCCGGGCTACGCACTGAGGCCCCGTCTTTTTATCGCTATGATCATAGATGACAGTACACCTACGATCAATTATGATAATCTGTGCTACGATAAATTACGATACGCCCGATATCGTGTTTCTAAACATGAAATGACTTAGTGCCTTGACGCAAATGTTAAAAATCCACCCCTACAGCCAAACCTTGCATCAGCTACAGGGGGCCATTTCAGGCGCGTTGGGACCTCCCCGGCCGGAAAACAGGTTCCCATGAACAATACAGTTTCATCAGCTGTGAGTGCAATAAGCACGTGCTCGGAAAAACCTAGCGTGCCGCCGGACGTTCGATAAACAGCTCACGAGTAAACACGGCGTCAGGCGGGGATTTCCTGCAAGTGGACCAGTCCCCACCCCATGCAACAGGCCTGGGGCGAGGCTGCTAGAAACGAGTTCAGGGTCTCGTACCTGACAGGGGACTCGTTGTAGAGCCAAGCGATAAACTTCTTGCTGCCCCAGTAGTCAGAGCTGGGAGCGGCGATACTGCCATCCGACCAAATCACCTCTGGTTCGTAACGCCTCACCTGCAGAAGCGGCGCTCGGATGTAATTCTGGAGGTTTTACGGCACGTCAGATCAGCTTTGCTTTTCTTCCAATAGATCACAGAGAAATCCTTTTTCGGCGGGTGTTTCAAGGGCGGGAGGACCTCACACCTTTGCAGGGCGATGGGTCCTGTTTTCAAACAGATATACATGCAATTGAATTGACCCAACTATCCACCCGTGCAAGCTTAATTCCGGTACGACACCTCTTCGCAGATATATAAGCCTCTCATAAGTGACGGTCTGGTCGGGTCTGGTTGGGGTGGGGCGGGCGGGATAAGGTCAATCGAATGTGAAATTGTATCTATATGTTAGGCACTGACCTCGCTCGCAGACACTGCGCACCTGCTTGGTCATTAACACCTGCACTGGAGCGGGGTCTGGGACTAACGCGCACTGGAGCGGGGTCCGGGACTAACGCGCACTGGAGCGGGGTCCGGGACTAACGCGCACTGGGCGGGTCCGGACTAACGCGCACTAGAGAGGGGCCTGGGACTAATGCACACTGGAGAGGGGTCTGGGAACTGTGCACACTGGAGGAGCCTGAGACTAACGCGCAGTGTAGAACAGTCTGGGAGCCTAACGCGCACTGAAGGGCACTGGGACAAACGCCTACTGGAGCGGGGTCTGGGACTAACGCGCACTGGAGAGGGGTCTGGGACTAACGCGCACTGGAGGGCCTGAGACTAACGCGCAAGGCTCATTCACGCCTGGCATATTCTGAGCAGAACTACCACACCACAGTCAGAATTACTGCAATTGACGTGCCAATGTATTTTCATTGCTCGGCATGTGGTACTTATAGTTATTTTCTGCCTATTTATAGCGGCATCGACTCACATACCAAATCATACAGTTCCGGCATAGTTTTGGCATGCGGGAATATCTTGCGGGTGAAGTTGGATTGTTTGTCGAGCAGGAAGTAGGGGGTTGAACCACTCAAACAGCGAATGATAGACTCCGAACTTGATGTCGGTCCGGTTTCGGATGGACTTTGCCAGGTCCCCTGCAGAAATATTCAGGTCAGATTGAAGGTAGAGGGGTAGTGATCACCGAAATAAGAGGCTTGTCACATATTCTCGTTGGAGAAATACGTTTCGCCAAATATCTGCCCGGTGTTTGAGCTCTCAATGTAAATAAAACTAATCTTGAAAATGTGTTTACTGGCCTCTCTCCCGTCGCCCTCGGTCTCTTTCACATCCAGGATTTCGAGGACACAGGCCAGTAAACACCACACTTCGAAACCTATCAGGGCTTTAAACTTATATTCTTGCACTTCTTGGGAAGGATAGTTATACATAAATACAGCAGCTTGGTTCCTGTAGCAATAGGCTGCAGACCTTTGCAATGTTGAAAATTTTGCTTGAGAATGACTGTTCACTTAACCTTTTTATCTGACTTTATTTTGCATGTTGTTTCATAATACGTTATGACGCTTTACAAAAATTCCTAAAATATTCCGTCTTTTTCTCTATTCATCATTGCTGTTATTTTTGTTTATAGCCTATGCGATATGGGCCTCGTTACTTCACGACCTTTCCAGCACAAAGTTTACATGAAGTTCTAAGGTTGCTCGAAATGATGACAAGCTCAGAAATTCTAGTTATACCCCAATGGTAACTTCGTAAAAGGAGAAGTCCCGTGCTCCTGGTAGATGATTTCCCAGCAATAACGTAGTTCCCGGCAACGGGGGCCTTACCAGATCTCACAAGGCATTACAAACTCATACCCAGTGGCCGTCACCTGATGCCGTTCGAAATGAATAAACAACACGTTCTGCATCTAACATTACACCATGAAACTCGGCAGCTGCAACACGGGTAATGCGGAGATGTACCCAGGAAATTCCGGCCAATTCGACTGGTGCAGACAGGGGCGCCGATCAGTTTGAGGCGGGGAAGACTGGGTAACCAGACATTTATTATATGTTTTTCAGCCAGAAAAAAATCAGAATCAGCCTGCCGTAGATTTTAATAATTCTGTGTTATCTATGGATGATGTTCACATTTCAAGTGCTTTTTTCAGAGGGGGGAATGGGATGGTGAGCAGTGAGAGGCTTAATAAGAGTCTGCTCCGGTTTTTGGGGACAAGAACGCAGTCTGCTCTACAACTTTCCAAAAGCGGTAAGATACGATTTGGCAAGGCATTCCCTGGTCATGTTTACCTTTTTGAACAATGATCAATTGATTTTAACTCCAAATTTAGGGATAAAATAGATACGAAATTTATAATTACAAGTTAAGTTTATTTATCCTGGATACAGTAGACTTCCTGAAAACGAAGAAATGACGAAATATGATTCAGGCTTAACAAAAAAGTCAGCAAAGATCGCGGTCGATCGCATAGATGCCTGGAAAATATTCGACTCTGCGAAATCGTACCCAGCAGGTCGCGCTTGGGTCCGACGTCCATGGAGTTCCAGTTCCACGAGTTGCGGGATGGCCACATGGTGAAGCCCTCGTGGTGCTTGCTGGTGAACACGATGTACCTGCAGAGCGGTAGCCAGGGTCAGAGCCTAGCGGCGTGTGTAGTATTGATGACGGCTCTGCAGCTGGTCGGCTCATAGCCTGGATTGAGTTCAAATACCAGATGGTAAAGTAAATGTTCTTTATTGGTTCGAAATAGTATGACTAATCTTAATGTTTGGGGTTTAACGACGCATTAACTGCTGAGGTATGGCGTCGGCAGGGGAGGAGAGGAGTAAGCTAGCTTTGGGCTCGGGCAGGGCTCTAAATCCTGCCTCTGGTGGGGCTCGAACTCGTGCCACTCTACACCTACAGACTGCTCCAGGCCGAGCTGAGCGCGCGTGTTCACCAACTGCACCATCCAGACCCCTTCATAAATGGGGTGTGGTAACTTCTGTTATTTTATATGGATTACATGATAGCATAACCATGATGGCGTAAAGCTACGCCCTGCGGTGATCGTTAACTCAGGGCTCACCCAAAGGAGCATCGTAACTGAACGTTTTTCAGAAAGCTTTCTTTCATGTGTTGGGGTTTCTCTACCTTACGATTTTTGGGGATCTTTTAGTAATAAAACTTAGATTTGGTAACAAATAATAAGCTATCATATTCTATACCGCTAGTAGCTCACAACGCTATCCCAAGATCTCTGGCTATATTAATGAACAAAAATGTGTTTCCAAATGACACATCCTATTGGTATATTTCCTCCCGTTCTCGTTTTTCAAATGCACATATTTTTCAGTCCTGAATCATCATCATGTATATGTTATATCAGGGGGCCGGCAGGGGCCAGCGGGCCAATCTCCCAAATGCATAACCGGGCCTTCTAGCCCAGCACATTCAAAACAGGGCCCTTCCCATCAGGGCCCTGCACGGCCTAGAGCGCCGCCAGCAAACAGCCCCTTATAAAGCTGCAAATTGTGATCCCTGCCGTGGATGAAGCTGTAGTTAACACTCACGTTTCCTTGACTCAGTTCGTAGGTGCGTGCGTGCGTGCGTGCGTGAGTGCGGTCTGCGTGAGAGTGTGGTGAGCGTGCGTGAGGGTGTGAGTGTGGGTGCGATTGTGTTTGTATAAAAAATGACTGTTGGGCCGCTGACTACTTGTTGTTATTCAGCATGCAGACGAAAAAGTCTTAAGACGCGTTTATGTAGGTTAAATGCAAGATTGTTATAACTTGTTTTTCTTAAATTATTTTATTCAAAAATGTTATTTTTAACACAACATGAGTACATAAATATATAAATCAGAGAAGAATGGCACAGAGGATGTATTCATAGGCTGAAAATTTTGTGTTTTCGTGAAAAATGCTGCAATCCCTCAAGAAAGATGCTGGAAACCCCACGTCGAGTTGAGTTAAAGTACCTCCTGAATACAACTCCATTCAGCCAGCCAATTTGGTACTTACTTGGCTCCCGCTGCCTGGAAGAGATCAGCCCACTGGTCGGGGTTGTAGAGCTCCGCTTTGAACTGCGGCGCAAAGTCTGCATAGGTGAACCCTGGGCGATAGTTCTTCTTCATGAAGTCCACATACTGCCTGTATTTGTTTCCTGTCAGCCACACAAGATTAGTTCACCTTTTCTCCGGTTGGAGGGTCTTTTTGTTCCCCCGTAAGGTTTTCTGAGGTTGCCAGTAAACGGCCCTTGAATTCAGTAGCACGGGGAGGGGTCAAATGGGCCCGAGCCCTCTCGTCCCAAACGTTTCGGCTTTAAAGTCCTCCTCCCTCCCTGCCCATGTTGGTTGCCAAAGGCCCCGAGATGGGTCCTGGCAGTAATTAGACACCGGAAGTGCAAGTCGAGAGCAGGGATGAGCCTTGACCTGGCCTTTAGTGGCAATATAACTCTCACATTGCCATCCCTGCTTCCAGCATGTCACCCCCTCATTCGAGATAAGGCTCCTGTTTATTACATTCAGCTCCATGCCCATTACTGCCGCCCTTCCGGCAACTGTCACTAGCTAAAAAGGCAGTCCATCCCCACAGTGACCACTCCGCCTCTATACATAGCCTGCCAGCCTCTAACTCAAATTCTCTCTTCTCCCGAGTTGCCGCATTTTAACTTGCGACTGGCGCAGGTAGTTTCGCTCCCCCCACTCTCCTATACACTTTTGAACATATCCTCTTAGCCTTAATTGCTAGAGAAATTATATTTTCAGTATCTGTCAAGAAATGATTGATTCGTACTTTAATCCATGGCTGGAGATCTCTTCTCGATCCAGGGGGGTCCTGGGTGGGTTCAGGCTAGCACAGCCATACAAGCCCTATACAAAGCCTATGGGAGACCCAAAATCCAGGGGGTCCTGACCCCCAACCCCCCCCGGGAATTCCACCCATGCTTTAATCCTATTCCTGTCAAGCTCTTGGCTACTTGTGTTCTTGTCAGGGGAGGAGACGCATTCGCTACTCTCCCCTAAGGTCTAAAGTTTGTCCATATTAGCATAAAATAATTAGTAAAGGATTATTAAAATAAATTTTAAATAGTTATTAAAATAATAATCCTTAATTGTCACATAATTACCAACATAATGATTATCAATTATTACATAATCATTAAGATAATAATCATTGATTATTTCATATAATAATTATTAAAATAAGCAAAAAATAATTAGAATAAAACAGGCCATAGGATTCAAATTCGCTATACAAATTCGCTATCATGGTGTTGTTTAAGCTTTCCCTCGTTTTACCTGAAACTACTAAGAGACTATTTGCGTTTACTTTATCACGCGCATTGACGGGGAGGCGGGTACCCGCCCCCCTCGTGTTTTTCGGAGATAACAGAAAAAAGTCGGCGCGTAGCGCCGCCGTACTTGGCATACCTTTTCCTCATCATTTTTACAACTTCTGTGAAAATTTTAAGGTTAGGTCATCTCAGGTCAGGTCACCAGTACAGGTCAAGTGACCCGACCTCAAAAAAAGTTTAAGATAGCATAAGTCGGAGCAAGGGTGAACTTATCCGATTGAAACTCATATCACATAATTGCCCCACCCAGTTCTCTAAAATATGTTCCGGTATTTTTGATATCGATGACCTAAGGTCAGGTACGAGGCATGACCTCTCCATTGGAAATACATGGGAAAAATTTGTTTTACGGAATAACTCAGTAACGGATGGCGATAGAGCATTTATTTTAGCTGCATTAGATTCGCCTGGGATTTGCAGTTCCAATGATATGCATTTTATATAATTTGATCCTGACCTGACCTCAGGTCAGGTCAATCCTTTATTTGACCTAGCAAGGTCTAAATCATATTACCTCATTCGATTCGGCCTGCTGAGAGGATTCATATAGTTTAAGCCGTTTTGCTCTATCTTTACTTGTACAGATGTAATGGCCGAAAAAACTGAATTTACATGTTATCCCTATGACGGCATGTTTTGACCTCTCGTGACCTTAAATGTGACCTGACAAAAAAATGGTACAAATGTTTTCGATGGAGAAGTGGATGGGCAGCTCAACGCCGTTTACCGTTTTTCGCTACCTACCGTGGTTCTCGAGATTTTAGGGGGGCGGGTACCCGCCCCCCGTCAATGCAAAGGTGGCTCAGACCCCCGTCAATGCGCGTGTTATGGACTGCAATTAGAATAAGTACATGATGCACTCATTGGCAGAATGCTAGCAATTACAGGCATATTACCTACCTACCTACCGTAAGATGTTTTCTGATGACGTCACTACTATCTGTAATTTTTATATGCTCCTGGATTGGATCTTATCCTGGAAATGTTACAAAATCATGCAGTAAAGATAGGGATATTTGTATTTTAACGGCGTTTTCTATATCATGACGTCATGTTTTAGCTGAGGAACTCAATTTTGGTTTCCAGCTCGTTAAGTCTGAAATCCGGGGCAATACAAAATATTGTAGGAAAATTCTGCCATCTCTAGCTAAAAGTATTAACACCGTCACATTCGCCGTAGTTGCATCATATATGATGATATCGATTATATATGTAGTAAGTAGGCGGAGCAATGTTGGCAGCAGCATTATCATTATGAGTTTTAAAGTGGTGTTAAAAATGATCATTATCTGCCAAGTTATTTTTTTAAAGTTTTAGACCTAAATTCATATTGAAAGATAAGACACAATAATAGGAGCTTTCGACGTTACGTCACCTCAGCTATGACAGCTGAGGATGACGTGACGTCGAAAGCCCCTATTATTGTGTCTATTCTTTCAATATGAAATTAGGTCTAAAATGAAAAAAACTTGGCTGATAATGGTCATTTTTGACACCACTTCAAAACTCGATCATATATGATCATATTATACCTATCACCATATGTGATATGACGTAATAAAACATCATTATAATGGCGTCATAATACGTCATGAACTATATAAACCGGTTATATTTGTGCTCTTCACGCCCCTGCCCCTGTTCCTTCTGTCACCCATCCCGCGTCACTAAAGTACGCAAGGTAGTATGTACCTAGTACCTACGCAATATTTTATAGGAATATGGAGCCTAGTCCTTAGCTGTGTCCCTATCCCATCCGGTCACCAGCAGTTCTCAATATTGTGGGCTTATTATCAATCATGTCGGATGAGTTCTGATCGCCTTGTATAAGCCGCGCACCACATTGCTTTGTTCGCTGAGTCGTTTTGGAGTCAAATGATACCGATGTTTTGTTCTAGAACAGGCTTGCGCCTGGTGATCCATGTAATGTGTGAGAGGTTCGGGATTTTTAATTTGTTCGTGCTGTTTGAAAATTTTGGAAGTTTATGAAACATGTTTTCTTCGTGCTTGAACACATTTTGTGTTGATATACTGATCCTAAGCCCAAGGATACACATACAAATTAAAAATCGGTTACTATAATGAAGCAAACAAATTGGCTATAAGCATACATAGGCTATAAGTCAGTATCCGGGCACACAGAGCGCAGCAGCTGACTGGCAATTTCTCGGCGCGTGCTGGCATCCACCTGGTGCCGCTTTTCAGCACATGCACGGAACGTATCCACGGAAACGTGAGGCATCCTGACGTAGCACTGATCAGTCCAGAAGTCTGCTGCCGAGCTCACCACTGCTGTCCAAATGTGCAGTCGATCAGTGACTGAAAATGACTCCATCAACAGCGTATTCAGAATCATCGAGTCATCATTTACGCTCAGCTTTCGAGCACGTCGGTTTCCTGGATGTTCAAGAGACCAAACAATCTGCACACCACGCACCGTCAGTCGCTGCAAGACTGGAAACACCTCCTCCAGCATCTGCTGGTACTGGCCGATCCGCACGCTGACGGGACCACCCTCCGCGAGGAAGTGGAGCCCCTGGTTGATGACCACAAAGTCCGGACACTCGCCCAGGCTGCAGCCGGCCTCCGTGCGCTGCAGTGCGTCTTCCATCGAGTGCAGGCCGTGGCGCCAGCGGAACTGCAGCTGCACGTGCGGCCCGGAGGCGGCCATCGAGCACCAGGCGGCTGGCTGGTGGGAGTCGGGGCTGTCCGGCTTCGGCCACACACCCAAGCAGGTGGAGTTGTCTGCAGCGAAGTGGCGCCAGGCGGCAGGCAGTGGCAGATCCAGGAACGGCGCCGCCGGACCTCCGCCGCTCTGCAGCTGGCGGCGCGTCAGCAGCGGCAGTCGCAGCCGCTCCGTCAGCGTCTCGAACAGCTGGCGCACTCGCGAGTGGCCGACGAACAGCAGTCGGGTGGGGTGTCCTTGTTGCTCGTGTCGCTGTCGCAGACACTGGTGTAACTCGGGTTGTCCCAGGTCCGGTGGGAAGGCGCCGCGCGCGCGGCTGGTGATGCTCAGTGGACTGAAGAGCTCAGAGCTGACGGTACGAAAAGCTAATCAAAGACCAGATCTTGTAACATCTTCCACTCGAATATACATACAAATTTCATCCATGAAAGGTAATTATTTGGAAATTTACGCACGAATGAAACGACAGTAGCACTGTTAAAGTCGCGGCTAAATTTCTTACTCCAAATTATTGTCACATTTGCTACCACCTAGCCTGGGATGAACTTACCATTTCGTGACGGAGTTTGGTCTGGAGTGCAACAGCATGATGAGGCTGATCAATATCAGCATAAATGCAGCTGCTTGGGTTCTAGTCTGGCGACGGCGGGCAGACATCGTTTCATGGCAAGACACCAGTGTGGCTAATCTCGGACCGAGCCTGCTCCAGCTGCCGACCAGCGACTCATGACGCTGGCTATGTAACGCCCATAGATGGAGAACAGCGCGCTCAGATGTTGTGCTGCCATTCCATTTTCGTGACGCTACCAACCACACTTCACTGTATCTTACATCTTCTTGTGCAGCTCGACCTCTTCTCTTTGCTCAGCCGTGCGTTCACGACATGTTTGCGCAGATAGCGCACCATCCCACACGCACTTCCGATCCCAGTATTTGAGTTCAGTATCACTGCACCAGCGTGCGGTGCTGTGCCGCTTCTGTCACAGAGCTGATCCTCTCACTAACCGCTGTGTGGCGCGCCGCTTCTGTCGCAGAACTGACACTCTGACTAACCGTTGTGCGGCGCGGCGGTCACAGCGAGACGTTCGCCCGCGGGCGCCGTCCTCTACGCTCCACAGTACGGCCGACAGCACGGACGGCCAGGGATCCAAACAAGGGCAGCGACCTCAACAATGTGCGGTGTCTTTAAAAAAACACAGCACATTCTGTATACACTTGGCTCTATATGTATTTTGTTTTCTATTCAGCTATATAGAATCGCACTAAGTACCATTACAACGCTTGTTGAGGCGAGAACCGAAGGAACACATGATATCGAAAAAAGGGGAAAATTAGAGGAAAAGGACACAGTGGACAACTCAAAGCTGCAATCCTGCGTGAGAGGCCAAGGCGACCGGTCACGGAAAATCGAGGGGTCCGATCGAACCCCTCCCCAGGCTGTGAAGGGCTAAAGGACATTGTTTCGGCAATATACCTTAGAAATTGTTCCAATCTCGCTCAAATTTTGCATGCAGTGTTGTTTTTTCCATATTTGCATGACAGCGTTGAGGTGAGCGTACCTGGAAAGCACGCGCAGAAGGCATTTTTATGAAGCTTTTCGTTTTTGGTGAATTTGGAGCGTGACAACCACTATTTTTCGCTATATCATTGCTGCTCCGTATTTTTATCATTTGCATCATCCCTACGCATCGGCGCACAATTGATCCTCACTGCGACAAACAGTCTATCCATCTCCAATCAGGGTTTAATTTTCGAAACCATTTTAAGTTTTCGATACGTGTAAATTAGTTTGTGAGAGCCGGCATCAGCTCGCTGGTCTCCACTCCTGGTAACTTTGGGACCGGGCGCAGTCCTGGGGTCGTTCACCGCTGCCTCTGCCCGAGACGCCCGCCCGGTGGGGACGGCCGGCACCGTCGAGCAAGGTCAGGGGCTAACATGAATTGGTGAGATGCAGAGAGGAGAGAGCACGCCTTGGAGTAGCGGTGTGAGCTTATCGTTACGAGCTGCAGTGGTGAGTGGGGTGGTGACGTGAAATAATTTGTAGAATCTTGGTGAACAGTGAGTGATCAGTCAAGTTCTACTGGAGGGAAAATGATGTGATATTTCTACCTACTAGGTTTCAGCGAGAAATGAGATCCACGCAGCGGTCTCATCTAGTAAGGTTGACAGAAATGGTAAAGAAGAGGCCGTGGGTGTTGCCAGCCAGTCACCCAGCTCTTTCACGAAAGAGGAACAATTCTCGTACGTTAATGCAAGCTGAATTCGTGTGCGTAGTCATCAAGCTGCATCCTTTGCAATGACTTAGTGGTGAAGTGGAACATTGTTGTGGAATGTTCCGACGGTGGTGTCAGATCCTGGCGGTCAGCTCAGGTGCAACAATATGGCTAATACCATTCTGTTGATGCTGTGGCGGGAGGCTCGGACGCTGTCTATAACTATATTGGCAGTCACACTGTTTGCCATAGCGTGCATATCTCTAATGGACGAACCGCTTTCATGGTGAGTTTTTTGCAGTGAAGAAGTGGCACAGTTTGAACTTGCATATGACACATAGGCATAATTTAGAAGGCTCGTAAATGATATTGATAGGTGTAACTGATCTTCAGAAATGCTTCTTGAGATTTTATAAGAAAAAATGTCTGCCTTCCTGGCTGTTTCCGAGTTTGATATTGCCAAGCACGTGGTTTGATATTGACAGGCACGTGAATTTGATATTGACAGACACGAGGTATGATATTGACAAGCAACTGATTTGATATTGACAGGCACGTGGTTTGATACAGACAGGAACGAGGTTTTAGTTACATCACCCGCTGTTTCGCTTAGACAGGAAAATTTAATTTTTTTATTTGGAACTTCTTTCAGAACAGATTAAGAGAAATTTGCAGAAACTGAATGATGCAAGACTACCGTGAGGCTTTTACTTTGCACACAAATTAACGTCACAGTGGTGTGGGCAGGCTCCGATTGCAAAATAGATCTGTTACAGTACTTTCTATATATATTTTTATATATATATATATATGGATATATATATATATATATATATACCACATTTAAAAGTCATATCTTTAAAACAATTAAAAGCACTATAAATGATCTATTTTACAATCTGTCCCATTAACTAATTTGTTCAAAGTAAAAGCCTCACGGTAATCTTGTATCATTCGGTTAATTAATTTATGTTTTCCCCGACGCAGTACAAATATATATATATATATATATATATATATATATATATATATATATATATATATATATTTGTACTGCGTCAGGGGAAAATAAAAACCTGCAGACTAAAACTTTCATCTCTCTCTCTCTCTCTCTCTCTCTCTCTCTCTCTCTCTCTCTCTCTCTCTCTCTCTCTCTCTCTCTCTCTCTGCTCTCCTCTCCTCTCCTCTCTCTGTAAAACCTTTAACTCCAAGTGGATTTATTGAGACTTTCCGTCGAGAAATGCAAGAACTTAGGAGAAATTGTTTTAAAAATGTATTGCCATAATATGATTCCTTCCCATTGATAGGGAATAGGACAAAGATATGCACCAGACCTCTGGGCAAGTAACCTTTCTCCTCAAACCGGCATAACAACTCGATTATTCCCTTCTTCTTCAGCACCGTTGATGTTAATCCACTGAGCATCACCAGCCGCGCGCGCGGCGCCTTCCCACCGGACCTGGGACAACCTGAGTTACACCAGTGCCTGCGGCGGCGACACGCGCAACAAGGACACCCCACCCGACTGCTGTTCGTCGGCCACTCGCGAGTGCGGCAGCTGTTCGAGACGCTGACGGAGCGGCTGCGACTGCCGCTGCTGACGCGCCGCCAGCTGCAGAGCGGCGGAGGTCCGGCGGCGCCGTTCCTGGATCTGCCACTGCCTGCCGCCTGGCGCCACTTCGCTGCCGACAACTCCACCTGCTTGGGCGTGTGGCCGAAGCCGGACAGCCCCGACTCCCACCAGCCAGCCGCCTGGTGCTCGATGGCCGCCTCCGGGCTGCACGTGCAGCTGCAGTTCCGCTGGCGCCACGGCCTGCACTCGATGGAAGACGCACTGCAGCGTACGGAGGCCGGCTGCAGCCTGGGCGAGTGTCCGGACGTGGTGGTCATCAACCAGGGGCTCCACTTCCTCGCGGAGGGTGGTCCCGTCAGCGTGCGGATCAGCCAGTACCAGCAGATGCTGGAGGAGGTGTTTCCAGTCTTGCAGCGACTGGCGGTGCGTGGCGTGCAGATTGTTTGGACATTCGAGCAACCGGCCAACCCGGTGTACGCCGGTGTCAGTCGAAATGACGACATGTCGATGTTGAACACTCTACTCTTGGTGACCCTTACCCAATGGGCGATTCCAGGTGTGCAGGCCTGGACCTCCGGCGCCGGCCTGGTGGCGCACTTCTGGGCGGACACCTGCTTCTCTCGCATGCCCCACGTGAGCCATGAGGAGGCGGTATTTTGCACCAAGGAGAACTATCACGTGCAGCCTGTTCTGCGGCTGAAGCTGACTGAACAGCTTTTGCGCTTTGTTTGTGAGTACATGTGACCAAACGCCAAACAGAAGTGAAGTTGACACCGTAATTTAACAGGCACGGTACAGGAAAGTACAACCAGGCACATTTTCCGGCGACGCCAGGAATGCATTTTTGGGGGCAAGTGGTAAGATAAGGCTACAGCACGACACGATTCCTTTCTGACAGCAGCCTGCGCTCTTTATAAAAAAACCAAACCCACTGTTGACTCCATACACCTCTAGATTCCTCGCTCAACACGTGCTCGGCCTCGTCTGGTTTGATGTGCCCAAACCAAGCGCGCGTCCAGGGAGGATTCCAGTTGGGTGTTGAGGCAACACTGGAACTTATTGTTACTGGAACTTATTGTTTTCCGCATTGAAGCCTTTTCTTACCATTCACCAAAAAACAGTTATCCTGGCAGCGCCGGCACAAGTACTTGGCTGTGCCTAGCTGATAGGGTCTGAAGTATTGTGTGTCGGAATTAGGAGGCCCAGTGACTCAAAGGGGCAAGAAACTCAGGGAACTAAGGCTCCGTTTAGGATCGTTGTTGTCCAGCAACGCAGGATGCAGAAGGGGCAAGTCACTCTCTTTAGACTAGATTGAATTTCATCCGGTATACTTAATTTGAAATAGTCATACATATGTCTACTGTCTACTAAATATTTATAATAAATACATAATAATCTAATTATATATATATATATATATATATATATATATATATATATATATATATATATAGTATAGTGTGAGTGCCCTGTCAATAGTAGGTACTAAATAGTCAATAAACTAACAGTCGTATCTTTTAGATAGTCATATCCAGAGAGCAAGGCTCCCTTAACACGCGCCTCGCTAGAGGGGCGAAATTCGCCGCCCCCCTGTTTTCCCAGATGATGCACAAACGAAGATACACAGAACAACGAAGCTAACAGTACCTTGTCCCTAATCAATTTTATGCATTTGACCAAATTTTCTAGGTCAAGTAATCTCAGATCAAGGAGTTATCAAGGTTAAGCGACCCGACCTCAAAACCTAAAATCACGAGTTTGGCCTGTTGACTAGTTTGACAAATCTAGATTTTGACCTGACATGGGGTCAGGTCAAGGTCAGATAAGTTCATAATGCCTATCATTAGAACTGCAAGGATAAGACGAAACGGATGCCGTTAAAAGGCAATACTGCCATTACTTATTAACCCATTAACGCCCGCATCTACTTCCAGCTTTCAAATTGGCGAAAAAAAATGTTTTTCTATGCTTAGAATATGCCCAAAAGATGTTCCGAAAGTTTTAAATCAATACCACTTTTAGATTCTGAGATATGACATCGGACAAAAATGACCCGCTGGGCGTTTGGGACATCGGCTGGCACTGCGCGGCCGGCTCCCGGGCGGCGCCGTCACCGCACTCAGCGGCCCGATGCGCATCGCTTTTACTGCAGTTCTGTGAAGTGTTTTTATTTCCTCTTGTATATTGGCCATAGTAAAATGTTTAGACAGTTCTAGGCTCTTAAGGCTTAATTAAAGACAACACTAACAGCATATTTGCAAATAGTACACAAACGTGGTTAACCTAGACTGATGATTTGCGGGGATAGACTAGAATTGTGAACATCTTAGTATTTTACGAATATTTGTGAGCATCAAAGGTTTTGGGAAACCGTTTCTTTTGTCTCTACCCCCTTCCTTCTCCGCCTCCCAGACTTTGTGACTGATGCTCACTGAGCTTTCAACGAGAAATCGTTATATTCAGCATACAGATGAAAAGTTTTGAAAACTTAATCCGTTAGCTCCCTCACGCGGTGCACATTAGCTTGATTAATCTCCAAATCTTCAAACGGGCCCATTTCCATCTTTCCAAATTTTCTTTAGAACAAGTAGCGCGCTTCATAGTTGCATAAATGTGAACATACACATTTCCAGGCACGCCACTGGTCATTGTAACGCTGGTCAGCTCATCATCTTTCTCATCCTCATGACTCATATATTTTGTGATGGTATGATTATGATATGCACCTGATCCGCTCCGCTATCTTGCGCACTTACAAGAATTTATTTTGCTTTTTTCCTGCAAAACATTTGATCTGTGGCATTGCTAACAACTATGCTTTCGATACTTTTATGTATCCATGGCTGGAGATTTCTTCTCGATCCAGGAGGGGTTCTGGATGGTTTAACGCTGGCACTGCAATCCAAGCCCTAGACAAAGTCTGTGGGAGACAAAAAATACAGGCAGGTCTTGACCCCTCCTCCTAAGCCCCGGGATGTTCACTCATGGTAGTTTCACTTGACTAGAACCAAGGAAAAATAGTGCTAGTTGCGTTTTAGACAGAAGTTCTAGAACTTCCCAAGCTTTCACCCATTTTATACTGCTCCAGACGTTTGACACTGCACCATCTCGTCAAAACAAACCAGCGCGGCGGCCGCGATAATTTCCAACTTATTTTTGTCAGCTGGTCATTGGCTTTCAATCATTAGTGGACACAAGGGGGCTAGGAAGGCTCAAGCCCCCCCTACCGAAATGTCAGTGTGCCTATAGTACCTACATGCATTACTGAGGGCTGTTCCGAGGCCATGGCGGGGAGGCTCGAGACCCCTAGCCCCCCTCCCCCCCACCACCCAACGAAGTCCTCAATCCGCTACTGTTCCCTATCCTCTCTATCCACTACACACAATCCATCAAGGGGAAAAGACAAGGCTCTGCTAGCTTTTAGTCATTGCTAAAATTTCAATAAGTTTTCAAAATCCATGAAAATTGTATTTATTGACGCCTTCACAAAATGCTGGAACCACCTTGCATGTTTCCGTTAAAATTATGTGATAATCATTCCCAAAATAAGACAGACCCCGAAAACGGTAGGAAGCATTTCATGAACTTCAAAGTTTCCAAACGTATCGACATTGCACTAAAAATCTTCAGATTTGATGAAAAATATATAAACTGGCAACCCTGCATTCGCAGGACCCACAAAGCCTCCCTTCCCTCTAGGTAGCATTGTGCACCGAACGCACCAGATGGGAGTACAGGACACGTCCTTTTCTTCACTTTCAGCGGCCCGCAGATGTCTGCAACGCCCAGCGGGTCATTTTTGTCCGCTTCATATTTGACGATGTTTCATGGCAAGGCCGTTCAAGAAAATCTTACTCCTTCTTCACCATCTGACTCCTAGTCGTCTTGGCTTAATGTCAATCATGCAAACCCTTTTCAGCTTTCCATATGTTATTGCAAGAATCAAAATTTGCAGAGCTGTCTCACGCTGACCAAAACCTCGCCAAAATAAGTTCGACCAAAATCGTCCCATAAAAGCTAGAATTTTCAAATGCATTTTTCCAGCTTTTCCACGCTCTGAGACACACATGCATATCAAAAACATGAAGATCACTTCACTGGTACCGATTTTGCAGCCTGTCAAAGTCAGAGGACAAAAATGACCCGCTGGGGGTTAATGGGTTAAGTAATTGAGTTTAAACCATTTGTCCCCAGTATTTCCAATGGATAAATCATTGCAAGTACCTGACCTTAGATCATCGATATAAAAACCCGGAACAAGTTTTCGTAGTAACCAGGATAACCATCAAATGATATGAGTTGCAGATTAATATAATTACTTATACTATACAACACATTTTTTTGCAGTTGAGGTCACTTAACCCGTGCCCCACCGGGGGTCCGGCGCCACCTTTGCCCCACCGGGGACATCGAAGGCCCCCTCTCCTAACTCCGAAAATATGGAGGTTAGCGCAAATCTTTAAAGTGCATTACAAAGATCGAGTGAATTCAGCAAGCAATTATTCCGCATGTTTAATTGCTCAGGTCAATGGTTTGACCTCCAGAGGTCAAGTAAGGTCAAGATAGGCTATTTTCACTCAAATATGCAATGCTTAAGCAAGTAGATGCGCTACCCAATACCGTTTACTGTTCTTCCCTACCTAGCGTGGTTCTCGAGATCTTAGGGGGGAGCGGGTACTCACCCCTCCCCCGTCAAAGCGAAGGTGGCTCAGACCCCCGTCAATGCGCGTGTTAAATACCTCTCCACTGGGTCTCTCTTGCAGTGAAACTTGTTTGGGGTAAAGGGCCTGAACAACGTCCACAAAACACTATTTTTTAAGATCACGCGCCAAAGTTTTGCACAATTCGGTAATGGCATGATTTTATCACTGGTTTCTAGAATAAATGTAAACTCAGGCGTTCCCTGGATTTTTTTATTTTTCTATGAACACGCTTTCTAGCTTTATGAAGAACAACGTTCTGAAGAAAGTTAAAAAAACTATACACTGGTGGACCCAAGGGGGGAGCCAGAGGAGCCATGGCCCCCATCAAAGCTTAAAAAATATATTTTGGCCCCCATCAAAATGACCAAATTTCAGCCTTTTTTCTTAAAAATTATGTGTTCATGATGTTGTCTCAATTTAACCCCTCGCCCCAAAAAACGTTGTTTTTGCCCTTCCAAAAGTTTTTTCCTGGATCCTTCAATGATTTTATAAGAACCTTTCATGATCAGAGAACTAATAAAGACTATCGAAGAAGTCAGTGGAAACATGGCAGATATCCCCATTTTACATGCCCCCGAGCCTCCTTTGGCAAAGTATGGTTGGATGATGGGCAATCAAAAAATATTTTGAAAGCTTAGAATCCAGACTGATCATAAACGTTTGAGGAACCGTAAGCATTGATCAAACTTAGGTCACAGAGAGAAATATTATGAGAAAATAAAAATCAGCCCCATTCCCGCTGTTCTGAGGCTGCCACTGAGAAATTGAAAGATTAGAAAAGGAATATTTTTATAATTTGAAATGATAAACCCAAAACTTCTTTAACACGCACCCCGCTGGGGTCCCTGACATGACGCTCCCGGCTGGGTGGGGGGCGTTTTTCGCCCCCCATTCCGTATCTTATTTCCCAGGAAAGCTAAAGGATATAAACATAAATATTATGTTTACATGGTGTGAGCTAACTGAATTTTCGAGTAATCGCTTATGTGATAAAGGTATGTATAAGATCATTGAATTTTGTAAGTAATTTATTTTCTTAGAATTTCACAGTGGATGTGATCGGATGGATATTGCCCCAGAAACGGCCGGGAATAGTTTATCAAGTTATTTATAATTTTAAATTGTAGCATTTTGCAAGATTTGAATCCCAACCGAATCCAGATATTTGTTTGTGAAAATGTTTGTGCACGAGCTCTTGGGCAAGAAAAAGTTTTCAGCCATGTTAGATGCAATGCATATTTATCCAGTTATATTTTAGGTACATTCCCTATAAAACATTAAAGGTAAATTCGTCGGTGGCTCATTAAATATTGGATCAAACCTAGGACTAAATGGATGCAAGGGGCTTTAAAAAAAATACTGAAACTACATCGATAATGAAATATGATTCAGAAGCAAACATAAAAACCGTAGAATTGACGGCACAAAGAAATTAGTTTATGAAGTCAAAGAAGAACGAACAAGAAACCGAAGCACAAATCATTTTCTTGTATTCGAGTTTATATACCACAAGTAACACTTAGCAAGTGTGCTGGAAATCGTATGTGTGTCAGAGTCTGATTTTAAACCGGCAATCTCTATCCTTATCATTACTTTACGTGGAGGCTGTGAGCGCATGCGCCTGTGGCAGCAGCAACTCGCCCAGGTAGAATCCCACCGCCTTCATCCTTACCGTCTCCTTCCATAGCTTTTTACCGCCTCGGGCTCATCACGAAAATACTTAAAAAGCCACCGTAATTGAGTGGAAGTGTTTGTAATAATAAATATGAATATGAATAAAACAACAGACATGATGCCACAAACCATCCTCTCCGTTCGTCATAATCTTACCTTTCCAGAACTGCCAGAACCATTCGTCGCCGAAGCTGGGCACCGAGAACAGGCCCCAGTGAATGAAGATGCCGAACTTGGCCTCATCGTACCAGCTGGGTAGCGGGCGCGTGTCTAGAGACTGCCAGGTCGGCTGGTACTGCCCACTGCGTGACAGGTGAATGGAAGTGGTTGTGGCCAACTGACCCAGGGCCAGCACACCCGCGCACACCACTACAGACCACATGTCGCCGCAGTCCCTGCCGGATGGCGTACTGATCGGCAGCAAGTGGATCGGGCGACCACGCGCCGGCGACGTTTATATGGCCACTCTGACGTTCGGTGCTGTGGTGGCATACTGCTGGCAACAGAGGTAGAAAATCACTTCCCTCCACTCCGCACGCTTCTGCGCTATGGCAATGCAGCTTCTGAAAAAAACATCGCGGGTGGCTACCGGCTGGCAACGATACGACTGGACGTTTTCTGAGTTCTGACTTTGGCTAATTTTGAAATTGTGTAGCACAGTGAGCAGCGCACACGACTGATTTGTGAACCTCTGCGATATAGGATACGTCACAATGTTTACAGCCGCTTGTTGAGCTTGGGGAGGGCAAGGGGAGAGTAGCGAACTGGAAGTTCCTCGCAGTGCTGCGCACAACCACATCCGCAGCGATGTGTCATGGCGGCGGGAGGTCCTGAAAACAGTCTACCCCGCGACATGGGCTCGGAATGGAAAATTGACTCTCCCAGAATGACATCATCTGGAAACAAAATGCAAAATGGTCGTTGTATTATTGTAGTTTAACGAGGCACCAGCTCCCAAGGTTATACGGCGTTGCCAACTCCCACCCTGTTGGGCGGTATTTTGGGGATCAGATTAACTTATCAACTTAAAACTTGCTCTGGCTCACGCTCTGCCGAGACTTCAATCCGAGATATGTAACCCATGAGACAGGGATGATATCCACCAAGCCACTCACAGTGGTCTAGTGGCTAGAAACGGAGTCTCGTGATCAAAATAGTGGTATTCATGGGGGGTTTTATGAATGATTATACCGCTTTTTTGCAGGTTTATGCATGACACTATCATTCGCCACACGGACAATAGAGCTTTTGATCAAACAGTTACTTTATTAACTTTTGAACACTAGACGTTTAACACGCGCATTGACGGGGGCGGGTACCCGCCCCCCTCGGGTTTTTCGGAGATAGTAGAAAAACGGCGGCGCGTAGCGCCGCCGTACTTGGCATACCTTTTCCCTCATTATTTTTACAACTTCTGTGAAAATTTTAAGGTTAGGTCATCTCAGGTCAGGTCACCAGTACAGGTCAAGTGACCCGACCTCAAAAAAAGTTTAAGATAGCATAAGTCGGAGAAAGGTGAACTTATCCGATTGAAACTCATATCACATAATGGCCCCACCGAGTTCTCTAACATATGTTCCGGTATTTTTGATATCAATGACCTAAGGTCAGGTACGAGGCATGACCTCTCCATTGGAAATACATGGGAAAAATGGTTTTTACGAAATAACTCAGTAACGGATGGTGATAGAGCATTTATTTTAGCTCCATTAGACTCGCCTGGGCTTTGCGGTTCTAATGATATGCATTTTATATAATTTGACCCTGACCTGACCTCAGGTCAGGTCAAATCCTTGATTTGACCTAGCAAGGTCAAATTATATATCATTCGATTCGGCTTGCTAAGAGGATTCATATAGTTCAAGTCGTTTTGCTCTATCTTTAATTGTTCAGATGTAATGCCCGAAAAACTGAATTTTACATGTTATCCCTATGATGGGCATGTTTTGACCTCTCGTGACCTTAAATGTGACCTGACAAAAAAATGGTTCAAATGTTTTCGATGGAGAAGTGGATGGGCAGCCCAACGCCGTTTACCGTTTTTCGCTACCTACCGTGGTTCTCGAGATCTTAGGGGGGCGGGTACCCGCCCCCCCCCGTCAATGCGAAGGTGGCTCAGACCCCCGTCAATGCGCGTGTTAAAAATCAGAGTTCCTTCGTCAGTAGATTAAGCACACATCAAAAACACTGTAATGACACATACAAAAGCTAAAGTTCGAAACACGTCACTGAAAAACACTTTGCACCACCTTGGAATATTTAAGAAAATCATCTGAATTACTCGTGATCTAAAGCTAAACGCGCCGCTGCTGTTCCCCACCTGAAGAAACCTGATTTTGAGTTATGTGTCGAATGATCGCTTTAAATATATGCTGCCTCTAATGTTTTTCTAATTGGTTTTATCATGCAACTTTTAAGTATTTTTAGCGTTCTCCCATTTTGGTAAATAGTTACACTTATCAATATGTCTCACTACTCTGCTATTTTCGGAATGGTTAACATCTCGTTTATGCTCGCCGAGTCTTGTCGAAAGGCCTTGTCCAGTTTCTCCCATATGAGATTTTTGGCATGGTCCGGAGCAAGGAATTTTGTAGATGACACTGTTTGTATTAATAACTTGATTCTTCTTCTTTAACAGGTAGCCTATTTTCTTTCCCGAGTGGATGCATATTTGGACTCCTTTTCCTTAAAACGCAGATGAGATGGCTTCGGCATGTGTTGAGTTCGGTATCGTTATGCTTTTCTTTTTGTTTCTCTTGTGTCGTTTCTTTCGTTGTTTCGTTCTTCATTCTTGTCCTGGTTTCTTTTTCTTCGGCTTCTTTCTTTATTTTCTTCGAAGACGATATCTTAAAGCCTTGCAATGTCTTGCAAAAAATGAGAATACCTATCATAATAACCCAGGCGGATAAGGGAGGTGGCATAGTCGTTTTGGATAGTGCTGAATACAAAAGAAAACTGCAAAACTTATTGGATGGTGCAGGTACATATCAAAAGAAAACAGTGGCCGTGTAAAGAAGAAAAGTATACAGCTTAACAAAAAGGCAAGAGCAACATTGGCGGACGCAGGGGGGCCATTCCGGCCATGCCTCCCCAAAGCGCTGGAGGGGGGGCAAACTATCTTTTGGCCCCCCAAACGTCGGAGAAATTTTTTAAAAAGAGGTGTTTACACTAGGTCTGTAGAGCAAAAAAACTTTGCTCCCAACCCCCCCCTGGAGAGCGATCATTAACTTGAAGAGGTAGCTTATACTAGGTATGTCGACCACTGAAAAAAGGTGTTTATACTAGGTCTGTAGAGCAAAAAATATTCCCCCCCAGGAAGAGAGGCAGACATGGGTTTGGCCCCCCACACTCGGGTCTGCGTCCGCCCTTGAAGAGCAATATTGAAGAAAAGTGAAAAGGGCATGAGACTGCTGCATCTTCTGGAAGAAGCACCTCGGGCACCGCAACTGAGAGGTCTGCCAAAAGTACACAAGGAAGGGATTCCCACGAGGTCAATAATTCCATGCATCGGAAGTGCACCGCACAAGCTGGCCAAAGTTCTTGCAAAGCCCCTTTCGCGATCTCTGGGCATCATCAGTGGTAGTCACGTTAAGAGCTCTTCTGAAATCATGAACACTCTTTAAAACATCGGTGTGAAAAAACAAGAAAATAGCCAGCTTCGATGTCAAATCTCTTTTCACGAACGTACCTATTACAGGAGCCTTAGAAATGATCGAAGAAACAGTAAACCTTTTGGATGAACGTACACTGCCGCTTCCAAAACAACAACAACATATCACTTGTTTCATTATCTATGCACTTCAATAAATTTACTTTTGAGGGAGAAGAATTTAGACAAAAAAGTGGATTAGCTATGGGATCACCCCTAAGCCCAGTCGCAGCATGTCTCTACATGGAAAAACTGGAGGAGAGCTGTTTCAAAGAAATTTTAGGACCTGGATGTACATACATGGAAAAGGTATATAGATGATGTATTAGTTGTTGTGCGAAAGAAACAAATCAAGAAGAAAAACTGAACGCTCTAAACGAAGTGGGCCCAAACATACAATTCACCATAGAAAAAGAAAACGACAACACACTCCCATTTTTAGATTTACTTATCAATGCCACGACCAGACCGCGTAAAATTCAAAGTCTACAGGAAACCAGCCTGCATGGAAGACTGCATTCACTATTTTTCAGCACATAGCAAAAAAGTGAAAAGTGGAGTGGTTTTAGGCTTTTTCTACGAGCCCTTAGAATTTGTAGTGAAGAGTTTTTGCAGGAAGAGATAAACCACAACTGCGAGAGAAGGCGAAGAAAATCAAGAAAAAGCCAAAGAAAAAGAAACCAGGACAAGAGTGAAGAACGGAACAACGAAAGAAACGACACAGAAGAAACAAAAAAGAGAAGCATAACGATACCGAACTCATCCTATGCCGAAGCCATCTCATCTGCGTTTAAAGGAAAAGGAGTCGAAATATGCATCCACTCGGGAAAGAAAATAGGCGACCTGTTCAAGAAGAAGAATCAAGTTATTAACACGCGCATTGACGGGGGCGGGTACCCGCCCCCTCGGGTTTTCGGAGATAGTAGAAAAACGGCGGCGCGTAGCGCCGCCGTACTTGGCATACTTTTTCCTCATTTTTTTACAAATTCTGTGAAAATTTAAAGGTTAGGTCATCTCAGGTCAGGTCACCAGTACAGGTCAAGTGACCCGACCTCAAAAAAGTTTAAGATAGCATAAGTCGGAGCAGGGTGAACTTATCCGATTGAAACTCATATCACATAATGGCCCCACCGAGTTCTCTAAAATATGTTCCGGTATTTTTGATATCGATGACCTAAGGTCAGGTACGAGGCATGACCTCTCCATTGGAAATACATGGGCAAAATGGTTTTTACGGAATAACTCAGTAACGAACGGTGATAGAGCATTTATTTTAGCTTCATT
Source organism: Lepas anatifera (assembly GCA_034440635.1). Classification (NCBI taxonomy): domain Eukaryota; kingdom Metazoa; phylum Arthropoda; class Thecostraca; family Lepadidae; genus Lepas; species Lepas anatifera. The sequence continues at coordinate 201,209 of JAOTON010001604.1, read as the reverse complement.
AGACTTGCCTGGGCTTTGCGGTTCTAATGAAATGTATTTTTATATAATTTAACCCTGACCTGACCTCAGGTCAGGTCAAATCCTTGATTTGACCTAGCACCGTCAAATTATACATCATTCGATTTGGCTTTCTGAGAGGATTCATATAGCTTAAGTCGTTTTGCTCTATCTTTACTTGTTCAGATGTAATGGCCGAAAAACTGAATTTACGTTATCCCTATGACAGCATGTTTTGACCTCTCGTGACCTTAAATGTGACCTGACAAAAAATAGTCCAAATGTTTTCGATGGAGAAGTGGACGGGCAGCCCAACGCCGTTTACCGTTTTTCGCTACCTACCGTGGTTCTCGAGATCTTGGGGGGCGGGTACCCGCCCCCCTCGTCAATGCAAAGGTGGCTCAGACCCCCGTCAATGCGCGTGTTAACCCTCGCCCCACCGGGGGGCCATCGATGGCCCCCCTAAGGTTTTTCCGGGATAGCAGAAAAACGACGAGGCGCAGCACCGCGGTTGAGGGCTCTACCTCTCACTGCATCATTTTCCCATCATCCCTGAAATTTTTTACCCCGGGTCACCCAAGGTCAGGTCACCAGACGAGGTCAACCAAGGTCACCTCACTTCACCTTTAGAGCTCTGTAAGAGCTACATTTCAAAGTCGATCAATTTGAAACTTCCTACACTTCATGACCCCTCCAGGGTCTACAAGGTGTATATCCGGGATTTTTCGATTTCGTGCCCTGAGGTCAGGTCACGAGGCGACCTCTCCCATTGGAAAAGCATGGGGAAAAGCTATTTCATGATATAAAAGCCACAAAAATGATTGCAAATAGTCAGACTGCTCAGAACAACGTTTTTGAACACCCTTTCACGGATCCCAGGGGTCATATTTGCCCTTTGACTTTTCCAAGGTCATCCAAGGTCACCGGAGGTCAAAAACAGTATTTTGACCATAACTTTTGACCTAATTGAGCTAGAGCGGTGAAACAAACACCACCGTGTTTGTCTTGTCACTGGCTTTCATTTGATATACGGCAAGGTCACTTTTTGACCTTTTGTGACCTCAGGTCATATTAGGTCACGAGGTGACCTCTGGCGGTCAAACCACTGGCGGGAGGTCTTTATGTTCCACATAATGGAAAAAGTACTGGCAATTTGCTATCAAATGTACTTTACCAGGCCTCAATAGCTCTAATGACATAAGAGTTATGCCCAGTTTGCTTAATCATTGCATATTTGAGTGAAAATAGCCGATCTTGACCTAATTTGACCTCTGGAGGTCAAACCATTGACCTGAGCACTAAAACATGCGAAGTAATTTCTTACTGAATTCACGCGAGCTTTCTATTGCACTTTGCAGATTTGCGCTAACGCCCATATTTTCGGAGTTAGAGGGGGGCCATCGATGGCCCCCCCCGGTGGGGCGAAGGTGGCGCCGGACCCCCGGTGGGGCGCGGGTTAATACAAACAGTGTCATTCACAAAATTTCCTGCCCCGGACCATGTCAAAAATATTATATCGGAGAAACTGGACGAGGCCTTCCGACAAGACTCAGCGAGCATAAACGAGATGTTAAAAATCATTCCGAAAATAGCAGCGTAGTGAGACATATCGATAAGCGTAACTATTTAACAAAATGGGAGAACGCTGAAATACTTAAAAGTGGCATGGCAAAACCAATTAGAAAAGCGTTAGAGGCAGCATATAATGACAGAATTCCACCACCTCGAAACAACTTATGGCACAATTTGTTCTGTATCGTTCCAGTTTTATCATATGTATGAATGTATGTACATACACACATGCCATAAGTATGTATGTATGTATGTATGTATGTATGTAAGAATGTATGTACATACATACAGCCAAAGTGTGGTTGAGGTTTGGCGCGCTTGCCGCGAACATATCCCATCACCTGATTGGGTGAGGAGAGAGGCGCGCGCGCTGATTGGCTACAGAGACGCGGCTGATCCCGCCGGATGGTTGGCACGGGGGACCGGGGGAGTAGCGATGGAGCGGTGAGAAGGGGTGGTCAGCGTTGAGGTGTCAGAGACACGAAATACACGAAATTCCCACAAGAATTGGTCGATCTTTGCACAAGCTATTCCGGCCACTATGGAGAGAAGCCCTGAAACATCAGAGCCTGCGCCGGCGGCGGGTGGGCCTGCACCGGTAGCGTTTGACGCCCGGCTCATCTCCGGTTCGACGGGAGCAGTGACGTGGTGGAGTGGATGACACGAGCCGAACTTCTGTGCGAGCATCGAGGCGTGGCGCTGGAGTCTGTGCTGCCGCTGCGGCTGACCGGTGGAGCCTTCGCCGTCTGGTCACAGCTCCTGGCTACCGCGCGAAACTCCGTCGTAGCCGTGAAAGACGCGTTATACGCCGCGTTTGCGCTTGATCAGCACGCAGCTTACGACGCCTTTGCCAGCCGTACATACAAGGTCAACCAAGGTCACCTCACTTCAAATTTAGGGCTCTGTAAGAGCTACATTTCGAAGTCGATCGATTTGAAACTTCCTACACTTTATGACCCCTCCAGGGTCTACAAGGTGTATATCCGGAATTTCTCGATTTCGTGACCTGAGGTCATGTCACGAGGTGACCTCTCCCATTGACAAAGCATGGGGAAAAGCTGTCTTATGATCTAAAAGTCGCAAAAACGATTGAAAATGCTCAGCTTTTTTTAGAAAACCGTTCTTGGACACCTTTTCAAGGATTCCAGTGGCCATATTTGCCCTTTGACCTCTCAAAGGTCATCCAAGGTCGCCAGGGGTCAAAAACAGTATTTTAACAATAACTTTTGACCCATATAAGCTAGAGCGCTGAATAAAACACCATCGTGTATGTCTCGTCACTGGCTTTCGTTTGATATACAACAAGGTCACTTTCTGACCTTCCGTCACCTCAGGTCATCCTAGGTCACGAGGTGACCTCTGGAGGTCAAACCACTGACGGGAGGTCATTACGCTCCACATAGCGGGAAAAGTTCTGACATTTTCCTATCCAATGTACTTTACTACATCTCAATAGCTCTAATGGCACAAGAGTTATGCCCAGTTTGCTTAAGCATTGCATATTTGAGTTAACCCGCGCCCCACCGGGGGTCCGGCGCCACCTTCGCCCCACCGGGGGGCATCGATGGCCCCCCCTCTAACTCCGAAAATATGGGCGTTAGCGCAAATCTGCAAAGTGCAATAGAAAGCTTGCGTGAATTCAGTAAGAAATTACTTCGCATGTTTTAGTGCTCAGGTCAATGGTTTGACCTCCAGAAGTCAAATTAGGTCAAGATCGGCTATTTTCACTCAAATATGCAATGATTAAGCAAACTGGGCATAACTCTTATGTCATTAGAGCTATTGAGGCCTGGTAAAGTACATTTGATAGCAAATTGTCAGTACTTTTTCCGCCATGTGGAACGTAAAGACCTCCCGCCAGTGGTTTGACCACCAGAGGTCACCTCGTGACCTAATATGACCTGAGGTCACGAAAGGTCAAAAAGTGACCTTGCCGTATATCAAATGAAAGCCAGTGACAAGACAAACACGATGGTGTTTGTTTCACTGCTCTAGCTCAATTAGGTCAAACGTTATTGTCAAAATACTGTTTTTGACCTCTGGTGACCTTGGATGACCTTGGAAAAGTCAAAGGGCAAATATGACCCCTGGGATCCGTGAAAGGGTGTCCAAAAAACGCTGTTCTGAGCAGTCTGAGTATTTGCAATCATTTTTGTGGCTTTTATATCATGAAATAGCTTTTCCCATGCTTTTCCAATGGGAGAGGTCGCCTCGTGACCTGACCTCAGGGCACGAAATCGAAAAAATCCCGGATATACATCTTGTAGACCCTAGAGGGGTCATGAAGTGTAGGAAGTTTCAAATCGATCGACTTTGAAATGCAGCTCTTACAGAGCTCTAAAGGTGAAGTGAGGTGACCTTGGTTGACCTCGTCTGGTGACCTGACCTTGGGTGACCTGGGGTAAAAATTTCAGGGATGATGGGAAAATGATGCAGTGAGAGGTAGAGCCCTCAACCGCGGTGCTGCGCTTCGTCGTTTTTCTGCTATCCCGGAAAAACCTTAGGGGGCCATCGATGGCCCCCCGGTGGGGCGAGGGTTAAAATAGCCGATCTTGACATAATTTGACCTCTGGAGATCAAACCATTGACCTGAGCGCTAAAATATGGAAAGTAATTTCTTACTGAATTCACGCGAGCTTTCTAATGCACTTTGCAGATTTGCACTAACGCCCATACTTTCGGAGTTAGAGGGGGCCATCGATGGCCCCCGGTGGGGCGAAGGTGGCGCCAGACCCCCGGTGGGGCGCGGGTTAAGATGAAGCTCCTATTCTTCTTTCATTGGATTATATTGTCACGGGGAGTCGATTGATATGCAACATGACCATACCAGGTCACTTTGTGACCCTGACCTAGCTCGGGGTCAGGTCATTTTTACTATTTGACCTAGCAAGGTCATATTATGCATCATTCGATTTGCTGCGATAAGAGGAATCCAATTATGCATAAATATTTTCTCTAGCTCCCCTGAGGGCAGATTTACAGAGGAAAACGTACACTGCTCTGTTGTAAGCCTATGGAGCCTTCTTTGACCTATGCTGACCTTAATATTAACCTGACATAGAATTATTTTCATAAAACTCTTCGTCTTGTCAAGAGCTTTCGAACGCCGCCCGTAATTTTCCTTTAGCTTTTGTGGGGAACAAGATACAGAGGGGGAGAAAAAAGCCCCACCCCAGCGGGGCGCGTCATGCAAGGGACCCCAGCGGGGCGCGTTTTAAAGCCCTCAAAATGGGGTCTTGACCCCTTGAAGACACTATAATGGCCAGCACAAAAAATTCCCCCCACTGACTTTTCCTTAACACGCGCATTGACGGGGGCGGGTACCCACCCCCCCTCCTTGGGTTTTTCGGAGATAGCAGAAAAACAGCGGCGCTACGCGCCTCCGTACTTGGCATGCCTTTTTCCTCATCATTTTTGCAGCTTCTGTGAAAATTTTAAGGTTAGGTCACCTCAGGTCAGGTCGCCAGTACAGGTCAAGTGGCCTGACCTAAAAAAGTTTAAGGTAGCATAAGTTGGAGCAGGGTGAACTTATTCGATTGAAACACATATCACATAATGGCCCCTCCGCGTTCTCTAAAATATGTCCCGGTATTTTTGGTATCGATGACCTAAGGTCAGGTACGAGGCATGACCTCTCCATTGGAAATACATCGGAAAAATAGTTTTCATGGAATAACTCAGTAACAGTAGCGATAGAGCGTTTATTTTGACTCCATTAGACTTGCCTGGGCTTTGCGGTTCTAATGATATGCATTTTATATAATTTGACCTTGACCTGACCTCAGGTCAGGTCAAATCCTTGATTTGACCTAGCAAGGTCAAATTATATATCATTCGATTCGGCTTGCTGAGGGGATTCATATAGTTCAAGTAGTTTTGATCTATCTTCACTCGTTCAGATGTAAGGGAAGAAAAACCTAATTTGCATGTTATCCCTATGACGGTATGTGACGGCATGTTTTTGACCTCTGGTGACCTTAAATGTGACCTGACAAAAAAATGGTTCAAATATTTTCGATGGAGAAGTGGATGGGCTACCCAACGCCGTTTACCGTTTTTTGCTACCTACCGTGGTTCTCGAGATCTTAGGGGGCGGGTACCCGCCCCCCTCGTCAATCCGAAGGTGGCTCAGACTCCCGTCAATGCGCGTGTTAACCCGCGCCCTACCGGGGGTCCGGCGCCACCTTCGCCCCACCGGGGGCCATCGATCTCCGAAAGTATGGGTGTTAGCGCAGATCTGCAAAGTGCATTAGAAAGCTCGCGTGAATTCAGTAAGAAATTACTTCCCATGTTTTACCGCTCAGGTCAATGGTTTGACCTCCAGAGGTCAAATTAGGTCAAGATCGGCTATTTTCACTCAAATATGCAATGCTTAAGCAAACTGGGCATAACTCTTGTGCTATTAGAGCTATTGAGATGTGGTAAAGTACATTGAATAGGAAATCTCAGACATTTTCCCGCTATGTTGAGCGCAATGACCTCCCGCCAATGGCTTGACCCCCAGAGGTTACCTCGTGACCTATGATGGCCTGAGGTCACGAAAGGTCAGAAAGTAACTTTGCCGTATATCAAACGAAAGCTAGTGACGAGACATACACGATGGTGTTTGATTTAACGCTCTAGCTTATATAGGTCAAACGTTTTTGTCAAAATACTGTTTTTGACCCCTGGTGACCTTGGATGACCTTGGAGAGGTCAAAAGGCAAATATGGCCCCTGGAATCCGTGAAAAGGTGTCCAAGAACGCTTTTCTGACGAAGCCGAGCATTATCGATCGTTTTTGTGACTTTTAGATCATAAGACAGCTTTTCCCCATCCTTTGTTAACGGGAGAGGTCACCTCGTGACATGACCTCAGGTCACGAAATCGTAAAATCACGGATATACACCTTGTAGACCCTGGAGGGGTTATGAAGTGTAATAAGTTTCAAATCGATCGACTTCGAAATGTAGCTCTTACAGAGCTCTAAAGTTGAAGTGAGGTGACCTTGGTTGACCTCACCTGGTGACCTGACCTTGGGTGACCTGGGGTAAAAAAATTTCAGGGATGGTGGGAAAATGATGCAGTAAGAGGTAGAGCCCTCAACCGTGGTGCTGCGCCTCGTCGTTTTTCTGCTATCTCGGAAAAGCCTTAGGGGTGCCATCGATGGCCCCGGTGGGGCGATGGTTAAAAAATGTCCTGCCTAGGTCAATGAAAATTGGTCATGATCACCATAGTCCCCGCCACCTCCCAAATTGCGTTTTCTACACCTCTTAGTTTCTGAGATCTTAGGGGGCCTACCAGGCTCCCCTCAGTGCGCGTTAGTGCCAGACCCCTCTCCAGTGCGGTTGTTAACACCCGCACTGGAGGGGGTCTGGCACTAACGCGCACTGGAGGGAGGCCTGGTAGGCCCCCTAAGATATCGGAAACTAAGAGGCATAGAAAAATTTAATTTGATAGGTGGGTGGGGGATATAGTGATCTACATCATGACCATTTTTTATTGACCTAGGCCAATATCTCCAAGGCCAAATGAGGTCATAAAGGTCAAAACTTGGCCATGCTGGGGACCGACTGGTAAATGCCGTGATTATGCGGGAAATGGCGGGAATAAGTTAAAGGTGGACCAGAGTCATATAGATAAGGTCTCAAAGAGCCTTCCCTTCAATTTAGGGGTCAAGGTCATTCAGGGTCATTAACCTTTAAGGTCACAATATAGTATACTTCTTATAATGTACACTTTGACTAACACTATAGCCACTGTTTGGCGGGAAATGAGGATTGACCTTTGCAAATAACCTTTGACCTTGCCCTTTGACCTTGATCTTGGTATTGAGGTACCTTATCGATGACGTTATAGCATAATGTACGTCAGACCGGGTAACGTCATTTGACCGGAAGCACTGTTGTCAGTGACCTTGAAAGTGCATATATGACCTTGACCTTCATGTGAGGTGACCTTGACATATCCCGCGCCCCACCAGGGGTCCGGCGCCACCTTCGCCCCACCGGGGGGCATCGATGGCCCCCTCTAACTCCGAAAATATAAGTGTTAGCGCAAATCTTCAAAGTGCATTAGAAAGCTCACGTAAATTCAGTAAAAATTACTTTAATGTTTTAGCGCTCAGGTTAATGGTTAACCTCCACAGGTCAAATTATGTCAAGATCGGCTATTTTCACTCAAATATGCAATGCTTAAGCAAACTGGGCATAACGCTTGTGCCATTAGAGCTATTGAGATGTGGTAAAGTACATTGGATAGGTAAATTTCAGACCTTTTCCCGCTATGTTGAACGCAATGACTCTCTGCCAGTGGTTTCACCTCCAGAGGTCACCTCGTGACCTAACATGACCTGAGGTCACGAAATGTCAGAAAGTGACCTTGCTGTATATCAAACAAAAGCTAGTAGCAAGACATACACGATGGTGCTTGATTCCGCGCTCTAGCTTATATAGGTCAAAAGTTATTGCCAAAATACTGTTTTTAACCCCTGGTGACCTTTAACCCGCGCCCCACCGGGGGTCCGGCGCCACCTTCGCCCAACCGGGGGGCCATCGATGGCCCCCTCTAACTCCGAAAATATGGGCGTTAGCGCAAATCTGCAAAGTGCAATAGAAAGGTCGCGTGAATTCAGTAAGAAATTACTTTCTATGTTGTAGTGCCCAGGTCAATGGTTTGACCTCAAGAGGTCAAATTAGGTCAAGATCGGCTATTTTCACTCAAATATGCAATGATCAAGCAAACTGGGCATAACTCTTATGTCATAAGAGCTATTGAGGCCTGGTAAAGTACATTTGATAGCAAATTGCCAGTACTTTTTCCGGTATGTGGAACGTAAAGACCTCCCGCCAGTGATTTGACCTCCAGAGGTCACCTCGTGACCTAAGATGATCTGAGGTCACGAAAGGTCAGAAAGTGACCTTGTTGTATATCAAATGAAAGCCAGTGACAAGACAAACACGATGGTGTTTGTTTCACCGCTCTAGCTTAATTAGGTCAAAAGTTATTGTCAAAATACTGTTTTTAACCCCTGGTGACCTTGGATGACCTTGGAGAGGTCAAAGGGCAAATATGGCCCCTGGAATCCGTGAAAGGGTGTCCAAAAACGCTGTTCTGAGCAGTCTGAGTATTGGCAATTATTTTTTGTGGCTTTTATATCATGAAACAGCTTTTCCCCATGCTTTTCCAATAGGAGAGGTCGCCTCGTGACCTGACCTCAGAGCACGAAATCGAAAAATCCCGGATATACACCTTGTAGACCCTGGAGGGGTCATGAAGTGTAGAAAGTTTCAAATTGATCGACTTCGAAATATAGCTCTTACAGAACTCTAAATTTGAAGTGAGGTGACCTTGGTTGACCTCGCCTGGTGACCTGACCTTGGGTGACCTGGGGTAAAAAATTTCAGGGATGATGGAACAATGATGCAGTGAGAGGTAGAGCCCGCAACCGCGGTGCTGCGCCTCGTCGTTTTTCTGCTATCCCGGAAAAACCTTAGGGCGGGCCATCGATGGCCCCGGTGGGGCGAGGGTTAATGACCTTGGAGAGGTCAAAGGGCAAATATGGCCCCTGGAATCCGTGAAAGGGTGTCCAAGAACGCTTTTCTGACGAAGCCGAGCATTTTCAATCGTTTTTGTGACTTTTAGATCATAAGACAGCTTTTCCCCATGCTTTGTCAATGGGAGAGGTTACCTCGTGACATGACCTTAGGTCACTAAATCGAAAAATCCTGGACATACACCTTGTAGACCCTGTAGGGGTCATGAAGTGTAGGAAGTTTCAAATCAATCGACTTCGAAATGTAACTCTTACAGAGCTCTAAATTTGAAGTGAGGTGACATTGGTTGACCTCGCCTGGTGACCTGACCTTGGGTGACCTTGGGTAAAAAATTTCAGGGATGGTGGGAAAATGATGCAGCAAGAGGTAGAGCCCTCAACCGCGGTGCTGCGTTTCGTTGTTTTTCTGCTATCCCCGAAAAACTTTAGGGGGCATCGATGGCCCCGGTAGGGCGAGGGATATAATCCCGGTTATATGGTGTTATGACTTCACCACTCGGTCTCCAATGCAAGCTAACTGGTCCAACCGCGCGATTGCGGCGATCTCAAAATGCAGGTCTGACTTTAGAAGCCTATTAGTCAAAAATTTTCGACCGATTTTCAAAAAATCGTCACCAATCGACGCGCAATCAACACGCGCACAGGAGGGGGCTTCGGAGGCCCCCCCCACCGGTTTTTCCAAAGTGGCCGGAGAACCACTCAAAGCCGAAACACAATACTTCGTCACATTAAACAAAAATTAATAACGCGTCGATTGGTGAAGATTGTTTGAAAATCGGTCGAACATTTTTTGACTTATAGGCCTTTAAAGTCAGACCTGCATTTTGAGATCGCCGTAATCGCGCGGTCGGACCAGTTAGCTTGCATTGGAGACCGAGTGGTGAAGTCATAACACTATATAACCGGGATTGTATGTCAAGGTCACCTCACATGAAGGTCAAGGTCAAGGTCAAAGGTCACAGCTCAAGGTCATATCTGCACTTTCAAGGTCACTGACCGCAGTGCTTCCGGTCAAATGACGTTACCCGGTCTAACGTACATTATGCTATGATGTCATCGATAAGGTACCCCAATACCAAGGTCAAGGTCAAAGGGCAAGGTCAAAGGTTATTTGCAAATGTCAATCCTCATTTCCCGCCAAACAGTGGCTATAGTGTTAGTCAAAGTGTACATTATAGGTAGTATACAATATTGTGACCTTACAGGTCAATGACCTTGAATGACCGTGACCCCAAAATGGAAGGGAAGGCTCTTTGAGACCATCTCTATATGACCCTGGTCCACCTTTAACTGATTCCCGCCATTTTCCCGCATAATCACGGTATTTACCAGTCGGTCCCCAGCATGGCCAAGTTTTGACCTTTATGACCTCGTTTGACCTTAAAGATATTGATCTAGGTCAGTAAAAATTGGTCATGATGTAGATCACTATAACCCCCATCCACCCCTCAAATTTTGTTTTTCTCTGCTTCTTAGTTTCCGAGATATTAGAGGGGGCCTACCAGTCTGCAGGGGGCCTACCAGTCACGCGAGCTTAACCCTATTTCCGTCAGGCTCCCGGCTACCCCTATTTCCGGCAAGGGGGGCAATATCGGCCCCCCTAAGATCTCGTAATCTAACCGGCCGATTTCGAAAATTCAAAGTACCATAGATTCCTCTGCTGCTAAACTTTATTTTGAAAAAAAGAAAATTTAAAAATTTTTATTTTTAGGAGAAGGTCGTGCAAAATATACAATTTTGTGTATTTTTAGATTTTCCATAACCCTTGTCTCTGTTGTACGATTTTCACAAAACTAGTTCAGATTTACAAATAATTGACCCAAAATTTTCATATACTCGAGTTACGCAAAAATTCGAAATTCAATGGCAGTTCCAGGACCAGGACTATGAGGGGAAATATATACAACCTAAAAAGTTTTTGTTAAGCGGATTAGAAGCCGTCATATACTGCTTGGCATCTTTAACACATAAATAAATGAGAAAAAAAGAAAAACTCATCAGGGGCGGATGCAGTAAGGTAAAACAGTGGGGTAAAATACATACCGACAATATGCGAATGGTATGCATGAGTACATTAGTCCTTCGACTAGTTGAAATTTAATTTCTGATAATTTTTGCCCTCCCATGGCAGCTCTGGGAAAGGGGGTGACATAGGCGGATCAAGGACTCGTCGTGGGGGGGGTGGGGGGTGATTGGAAACACATTTTCAATATACAACGATATTGAGTCACGGCGGTGATACTGGCTGGGAATATACATTTTGAAAATGTGTAGTGACTGGACACGCCTCTGGTAATCTAGAATTGGGTTATAACTATTTTGAATTTTCATATGCCCAATTGTATTCGCCCTGGCACGGCTGTAAGCAGTCTTCTAACTTAATAACGTTTAGTCCTTCTTGATAACATTCCCCCATTTTGAACTGCTGTAAACGCCCCTGATGAATACAAATAGTGACAATTGTGAATGCACTATCATCTCACATAAAAAATGATATAATAAAACCATATAACTGGTATCAGGATCAGCAGAGACGGCTTCCTTTTACAAAAAAACCCATCGCATACGATAATACTTGGTTTGTGGATAGAACCTCCCCAAAAAACCCAGCCATAGCTCCGCCCCTGATAAATATATAATCTTGAAAATTTCAGAAAACCTGCCTGTACTAGTTTTAGGAAAAGTCAGGAAGTTTCAAAGTTCTATCGCAAGCCGTTTCGGAGATATTCTCGAAAAACCTGAAGGGGGGGCAATATTAGTCCCCCTGCCGGAAATAGGGTTAATCTGCAAAGTGCATTAAAAAGCTCGCGTGAATTCAGTAAGCAATTACTTCACATGTTTTAGCGCTCAGGTCAATGGTTTGACCTCCAGAGGTCAAATTATGTCAAGATCGGCTATTTTCACTCAAATATGCAATGCTCAAGCAAACTGAGCATAACTCTTGTGCCATTAGAGCAATTGAAATGTGGTAAAGTACATTGGATAGGAAATTCTTAGACCTTTTCCCACTTTCTTGAACGTAATGACCTCCCGCCAGTGGTTTGACCTCCAGAGGTCATCTCGTAACCTAAGATGACCTGAGGTCACGAATGGTCAGAAAGTGATCTTGTCGTATATCAAACGAAAGCCAGTGGGGAGACATACACGATGGTGATTGATTCAGCGCTCTAGCTTATATAGGTCAAAAATATTGTCAAAATACTGTTTTTGATCCCTGGTGACCTTGGATGACCTTTAAGAGGTCAAAGGGCAAATATAGCCCCTGGAATCCGTGAAAGGGTGTCTAAGAACGCTTTTCTGAGGAAGCCGAGCATTTTCAATCGTTTTTGTGACTTTTAGATCATAAGACAGCTTTTCCCCATGCTTTGTCAATGGGAGAGGTCACCTCGTGACATGACCTCAGGTCACGGAATCGAAAAATCCCGGATATACACCTTGTAGACCCTGGAGGGATCATGAAGTGTAGGAAGTTTCAAATCAATGGACTTCGAAATGTAGCTCTTACAGAGCTCTAAAGTTGAAGTGAGGTGACCTTGGTTGACCTCGCCTGGTGACCTGACCTTGGGTGACCCGGGGTAAAACAATTTCAGGGATGATGGGAAAATGATGTAGTGAGAGGTAGAGCCCTCAACCGCGGTGCTGCGCCTCGTCGTTTTTCTGCTATCCCGGAAAAACCGTAGGGGGCATCGATGCCCCCCCGTTGGGCGAGGGTTAACCCTCGCTCTGCCGGCACCCCGGGAGTTACGCGCCCTGCCGGCATGGCTGAAAAAACCTCTTCTGGTTTACTGATAGAGAACTTGAAGTGTAAGCGGTCGTATGTGCCTTACAGGGTCTCAAAAGACACCTCAATCATTTTTCACCTTGTTCGTATAAGTTTCATACATGAATTCCTATCAAGTGTGCCTAAATTAGTCCTTTTAACCCGCGCCCCACCGGGGGTCCGGCGCCACCTTCGCCCCACGGGGGGCCATCGATGGCCCCCCCTCTAACTCCGAAAATATGGGCGTTAGCGCAAATCTGCAAAGTGCAATAGAAAGCTCGCGTGAATTCAGTAAGAAATTACTTCGCATGTTTTAGTGCTCAGGTCAATGGTTTGACCTCCAGAGGTCAAATTAGGTCAAGATCGGCTATTTTCACTCAAATATGCAATGATTAAGCAAACTGGGCATAACTCTTATGTCATTAGAGCTATTGAGGCCTGGTAAAGTACATTTGATAGAAAATTGCCAGTACTTTTTCCGCTATGTGGAACGTAAAGACCTCCCGCCAGTGGTTTGACCGCCAGAGGTCACCTCGTGACCTAATATGACCTGAGGTCACGAAAGGTCAAAAAGTGACCTTGCCGTATATCAAATGAAAGCCAGTGACAAGACAAACACGATGGTGTTTGTTTCATCGCTCTAGCTTAATTAGGTCAAAAGTTATTGTCAAAATACTGTTTTTGACCTCCGGTGACCTTGGATGACCTTGGAAAAGTCAAAGGGCAAATATGACCCCCTGGGATCCGTGAAAGGGTGTCCAAAAACGTTGTTGTGAGCAGTCTGAGTATTTGCAATCATTTTTGTGGCTTTTATATCATGAAATAGCTTTTCCCCATGCTTTTCCAATGGGAGAGGTCGCCTCGTGACCTGACCTCAGGGCACGAAATCGAAAAATCCCGGATATACACCTTGTAGACCCTGGAGGGGTCATGAAGTGTAGGAAGTTTCAAATCGATCGACTTTGAAATGTAGCTCTTACAGAGCTCTAAAGTGAAGCGAGGTGACCTTGGTTGACCTCGTCTGGTGACCTGACCTTGGGTGACCCGGGGTAAAAAATTTCAGGGATGATGGGAAAATGATGCAGTGAGAGGTAGAGCCCTCAACCGCGGTGCTGCGCCTCGTCATTTTTCTGCTATCCCGGAAAAACCTTAGGGGGGCCATCGATGGCCCCTTCCGGTGGGGCGAGGGTTAACCAAACCTTGCAGTTTCATCCCGACCACAGCGGCCGCCACCCGCGGCGCGCTGCCGCCTGCCCCGTGTCCCGGGTACAGCCTCAGACAGGAGGTGCCGGCACCTGGCGCCGGTGCCTGAGCGCTGGGAGTGGCGGCCGCGCCAGCGAGCACATGCATTCGCTGTGGGATGGCGCCCCAACGGCGAAACAATTATATGGGACCATTTCAAAAGCGGAAAAAGAAACTTTTTGACGTTTGATATGCCATCTGCATAAACCACTTGTCACTTGTCGGATATATCCTAGCAAAAACAATTGACGTAGCCCCCCTACATTGTGCTTACACACATTGTGAACATATAAATTTTCGGGAAATTAACTTGACATATTTAGATTGTTCGTGCATAGTCTCGTCTTGAATACTGACGGAAAGATCGCACCTCGGTTCGCTAAGCCTAGCCGTACTGACACGCGCTCTACCTGGCTGAGATGAAAGAAAATGGCATCCATAGAAAATGGATGTTTTCGGGGATACGGACACAGAGTTTCCACAGTGTGACGTGGTGTCAGAAATAGCTAAATAAAAAGGAAATGTCATAATATAGACATGCATGGAGAGAGGGTGTGTATGTTTTTCGTCATTCATTTTTTAATCACCTGCACAGAAAGAAATTTTTACAAGGGCAAACCTTGTCAGACCCTTGTTTACATGGAAAATTACTAGGGTAAAACGCAAAGCTTGTACGTTCAAAATCCATGCCACGAAAACAAGGGAAATACAAGGAAAAACCATGTAGAACAATGATAGAACCATAGTACGACAAGGGTTGCTAGAGGACGTTGTACAAACCTTGTAACTTAACTATGGTTAACCTACATGGCAAAGACAATGGCTGACAACGTCCCCACAAGCCCTCTACTAGGTCATGATTACCCCATAACAAGGGTAGAACAAAGCCTTGTGTCCGCCTTGTACGCAACCGCAGCCTTCCTACAAGAGCGTGACGAGATTAGAACCTTGCTTACACAACCGCTTTACCAGTGCGTAACGGGGAGGGAACAAGGGTGTTGCAAGGCTTATTACAAGGGTAAAACGAGATTCGGATTACGTCTTTACAACAGCAGCAGATCCAGTACTTCATTTCGTGGGGGAAGCTTGGGCGCTCGCGCCTCCCCCGCCATAGTGTCTGGACAGCATCCGACTACGCATTTACTTTAGGCAATCTGACATTTCATGGTGTGGAAGGGGGCTTGAGCCCTCTTAGCCCCTTCCCTTGTACCTACCTGTGCTTCAAAAGGAACTTTTCAGTCTCTATGCGAAAGCTAAAGCGTTTTCTGGCCCCAAATGCAACCGGAAGACCATCGGTAGAAAAAGGGTAAGCATTGAGCCACCTCTCAAGCAAGAAAATAACCCGCACGTTGTCTTACCCTTATCGGTAAAACACAGCATCACTCATCAGGCGCCGATCCATCTGAAGACATCAACAAGATCATATTGGAACTCAACTCACCCTATTTTTCAAACGGGCCCATAAGGCAAACACAATTAGGTTCTACACACTGCAGGTACCTAAGCCATATGATCAAACAGTCTGTGCTCGTTTGACACGAAAATATGAGCCTTAATACCAATATGGCATACATGCCTGAAGTAACCACATACCTACTTACCTCGACCTCGATTTGCCATTCCAAAATGCCTCACTTTTCAACTATTGGAACAGAGAACAATACTTTCCACTCGCAGATCACTGACAAATATTCCAGACAGCTTCCAAAGTTCCACGATTGATTAAAATAAGTCACATTTATT
Organism: Lepas anatifera; assembly: GCA_034440635.1. Taxonomy (NCBI): domain Eukaryota; kingdom Metazoa; phylum Arthropoda; class Thecostraca; family Lepadidae; genus Lepas; species Lepas anatifera. Next base: position 185,362 of record JAOTON010001604.1, on the reverse strand, counting down.
CTAACCTACACGGCATGCGTGCCAGGCCACTGTGTACTGCCACAGGTAAACAGAAAGCAAGATGGCGGCCCTAACCCGAGCAGGTATTTGAAACCATAGTCAAACGACAATGGCCGAGCAAGGGTGCAACAACGCCCTAGCTTTACCTACCAGCTATTTACAATGCCACTACAACGCCTAGTATTCAGTTAGTGCAGCGCTGGTGCGCAAGCAAGGTATGAACCAGGTATGAACGAGGAGCGCACTATTGTGGCACAAGGCAATGTTGTCGTTCCGTAGTAACTGCATTGCTTTATGCTAGTGAAGTAACCAGGGTTGTTTTACTTCGGTAATTGAACTACGGTGCAACTATTGTTCTGCAATGGTAAAACTTGTAGAAACACAATTTTAAGCTTGTACCTTGTAATAAATTCTTTCTGTGTGAGTATTCAATAAAATGTACAGGAAAATTCAAGGAACTAAAAGGATATGGATAATTGCACCATTCCTACCAATGGATCTTTTTACATCCCTATCCGTTGGCTACCCTTTTACACGGCAAATTGTCCCTTTGCCATCCAGCTGTGAACCTGGCACAATGTCAAGTTTGGCGTGGAAATCTCCCCTGCGTAACCACGATACAAGGAGGGTGACCTGAGACCACCCCTCTCACCCCATTAGCCCCTGCTGATGTTGTCGAGCCCCTGGCGCTGTCACCATGCCGTCTGGGGACGTTTTCCAGGAAGCAAGCGTTAGAGATGCTGGCTGGGCCATTGTTCCGTATTTTCACGCGTGTCCTTATCGTCCCCTCGATCGCTATCAGCTGACCAAACCACGAACACTGTCACCCCTCTACCTGCCGCCTGCGCTGACGAGCCCGGTCTGTGTCAGAGGCTGTCGCGGGCCCCAGCGGGCCGCGGCACGGGCCGCCACTGCCAGACCTGAGTGGGAAAGCGCGAACATCATCTCAAAAACCTCCGCTTTACGCAAAAAGTTGAAAAGGTATCTACTTTCTGTTTGCCGGGAATGATGCAGAATTGACATAGGAACAGCTACCCCGAGCATTATCATCGGGACGGTTAGTTGGATGTAGATATTCGCATTGAAACTGCGAGAGGAGGAAAAAACAGCACCGCCGGCAGGGCGCGGGTTAAAGGTGCGCGTCGTACCAGAGACCAAAGGGGGGCGCAAACTATAGTATTTTTAGTTGATTTGTGATGCGTTTCCAAATTTGGAGGGAAATCTGGATGCTGTTTCATAGATGTGGAGGAAAAACGGAGGTTTCATAGTTTCACTCTCGAATGTGATTTGGTAGCACCGAAGGGCTGAATTGCGTCAATGTGCTGCGGCTAATTCGGTGCGAGGCCATGCCTAATACTACTACTACGCCTGTGGTGAAATGATTTTGATTGTTGTGTACCATATTGTCATAGCTTGAGTTTTATTTAAAAGTTGTGTTTATTGCTGGAGGGGCGTCTTAGATCCCTAATTTACCGACAATCACGCCTTCTTTTTAATCTAGTGGCATCAAATAACGACGTTATTCTGTGGAGCACCTGAAGATGGCTGGTACTATGGAAGGGAACCAACTGTTAGCCTTTATCAAGATTGAGATCACTGACCAGGTGAGTGAATGAGAAAAATTGATGTCATTTTGTTTTTTTCCAGATATTAGATTTATGATGATGGTGCTATGATATTCACAGGGTGATCTTTGAAAAATGTCTTTGGCCCCCTCCACTCCCTAACCTTGTCTGGATCTGCCAGTGTTCATGGCTCTTCTATTTGGGCTTTGTGATGAGAAGGTGGTCAAACAAGGAACATAAACTGTAGAAAAAGCAAAAAGAGGTATTACAAGCTAACACTGGGGAGGTGAGCTGTGGTATTTGGACAGAGCTGTTTTCCTGTTTAACGCTCCCAGTTATTCAGTGGGCAGATCGTGGCAGGCGACTTGACGAGGCGCTTGGGGCAGCCCAAAGCCTGCCCCAATTGGGGCAGAAATTTGGATGCTGGGGCAGGCTCCTCAAATGGGGGGGTATTTTTACCGATACTTGTTGTATCTACTCCATTTTAAACGAAACACCTAGAAATGAACTAAACCTGCACATATCCAACCCGACCATGACAACGCACTCCACGACCCCCCATGCACAAGAGCAGTTATCTTGCATTCATGATGCACGATTTCAAGAATACTTTTATTCAAAGGTACATTTCAAGCGAAGTCTTTTCCCCTACAGACATCATTTGTCACTGCTTTCACACTGTATAATCAATACATTAAAAAATTCAATTGATAACTAAATTTGATCAATAATAATTTTTTCCACAGCTTAAGCATTTTTCCCCTTCCATTTTCTCACATTTGCATGAAAGCATCACAAAATTTGGAATATTTTCACAAAACCCAAGCGAAGAAAGATTCCCTTACGCTTGTGTGACGTCACATCACCGACTGGCATTTGTTCTTGGGGGGATGGGGCTGGCATGATTTGCTTTTGAACAGTGGACCATTTGAGCGGTGGACTCTTTTGACAGTGGACCTTTTGACAAAGACCCGATTTGCCGGCCTTTGGCGATGAAAACATACCAGAGGAAATGCCAAAAAAATACATACAGGGAATTTTTATTTCGAATTCTAAGAATGTTTTTTGTGGCTAAAACTAGCTTTAGATTACAAATTTAGAAAACAAATCTAAATTTAGCCTTAAAAAGGCGCCCATTGCCTGATTTTTATTCACTTCCAGGAACTTTACATCTTTGAAAAATTCCCTTGATTTGGTATCTTTTTATTCCTATTTCTCTTGATGACAAAAATGACGCTTTTGTGACAATTCAGCTTTTACGGCGCAATTTTAACTAATGATTGTCATTTTTAATTATTTTTTCTTCTCTCGGTGATTACCCGGACCGACTGCTGCCTCGAGTACTAGTCCCTGCCCCAAGAGCCCCCCCTCTGCCCCAAAATCGACCAAAAGCTGCCCCAAGTCGGTAGGTCCGCCCCGAGGCTGCCCCAACGAGATCTCATCAAAATCTACCACGTTCTGCAGACTGGGCAGGTGACTCGACAAGGAGCTTGGGGCAGCCCAAAGCCTGCCCCAATTGAGGCAGAAATTTTGTTGCTGGAGCAGACTCTCCAACAGGGGGGGGCTCCAAGTTTGATTTACTCCATTTTAAACAAGAAGTCCAGAAATAAAATATAACTGCATCCAACTTGACGACGACAACACACTCACAACACTCCACGACAAAAGCAATAGAATCAGGTACAGCAGCTATCTTGCATTCATGATGCATGATTTCAAGGATACCTTAATTCAAAGGTGTATTTAGGAGCGATTTGTTTGCCTTGATGATATCATTTACCCCTGCTTTCAAGCCATATCAATTAATACTGTCAAAAATATTTCAAAAGACAACTATATTCAAAAACAATAACTTTTCCACAGTTAGAACATTTTGTTTCCTCACATTTTCATGATAGCATCACAAAATTGGGAATATTTTCAAAAGACTCAACAGAAGAAAGATTCCTTTACGCCCATGTGACGTCACACCATGGACAGGCAATCCCTCTGGGGGGGAGGCAGGCCTGATTTGCTGGCCTGGATTTGGTTATATGAAATGGGAGAGGAAATACAAAATGAAAACATACAGGGAAATTGTATTTCAAGTTGTCAGACTGTTTTATGTGACTAAAATTATATTTGGAACACAAATTTGGAAAATAATCCCAAATTTAGCTTTTGAAAGGCGCCCATTGCCTGATTTTCTTTATCACTTCCAGGAACTTCAATTAGAAATTTCCTTCATCTGGTATCTTTTAAACCATATTTTGTTGATGACAAACAGGCACTTTTTATATTATATTGGAATACAAATAATTATATACAAATAATTATATTTGGAATACAAATTTGGAAAATAATCCCAAATTTAGCTTTTGAAAGGCGCCCATTGCTTGATTTTCTTTATCACTTCCAGGAACATCAATTAGAAATTTCCTTCATCTGGTATCTTTTAAACCATATTTTGCTTGATGACAAACAGGCACTTTTGAGACAAATTAGCTTTTCCAGTGTTATTTTAATTCATGATTGTCATTTCCTTTAGTTGTTATTTCTTTCTCCCTATGTGATTACTCAGACTGACTCCTGCCCCAAGCACTAGTTCCTGCCCCAAGACTCCCCCTCTGCCCCAAACTCGGCCAAAAGCTGCCCAAAATCGGTAAGTCTGCCCCAAGGCTGACCCAACAAAATCTTGTCGAAATTTGCCACCTTCTGCAGACTGCCCTGTTATTGTTTTGAATGTGTATAATTTTGAACTCACTGTTTTTCTGCTTCAATTGAAATAATATATGACATGGTGCCTGTCTTAACAGGCTCTTGAGCTTCAACAGTTTCTACAATCAAAAGGAGCTGACATTCCAACAGAATCTTCAGACGACATCCACAAAGACCTGAGCCAGATCATTGATGCATGCACCGTCTGTTTTGCTTCATCAGCTGCTGCAGATGTGGAGGCCGTACTCAACAGTGTTGTCTCCATGATAGTTCTTGTGAGTGGCTCCCTGTTCGCTTCTCATGGTATGAGTTAAAGGCAAAATTGAGACGGTACAGACTCTTCCAAGATAATGCCAACTTGAAAGATCAATCCAACCATTGCATTGAGTGTTAGTATTCTCTGCCAAGATCGGGAATTCCCAAGCACTGTTGTTGGCCTTTGCCCTTTTGGAATTTACGACGAAATAAATATTTGAGGACCTTGAACCTGAAAAGTCCACATGGTGGCAAATAAATAGCTAAGGGCGAGAAATTTGGCCAGCTAGGTGTTTTAACCAAGTAGAGAAAATCGATTATTTGCAATGTGTCTACTACACTAAGCAGGCTGTGATTAGAACAGCCTTTAATAATTACTGGGATCACCACCAGTCCAGCTGACAGGAATGCCAATCGTGTACAGGAGACAGTGCCGGACCACAACAAACTGATCGCTCAGTTCTGCGAGAAGCTCTCGGCGGCCGACGCTTACCACGACGTGTGTCTTAAGGTCATCAAGCTGCTGTTTAACAGTCTGAAGCCGACGTCGCCCGTCAAGTACGACGTTTACTACTGCATGGTCTCGCTCGCCGGTAAAGTCGACCAGGTAAGTCTTCAGGGTGGAGGCAGAAATTTGTTGGCGGAAGATTCCGCTACTCAAGCTGGCAATATATTCGTGCGGTTCTCCACGGAGAAGCGGTGTGGTCGCCTTTTTTCTGCGTTTTGGGGACTATGGCATCATTTCTTGTTGTATTATGTTTTGTTTGTCTTCACATTTTCGGGTTTTTGCGTGCCTGTCTCGCTACATACTATAATCACATTTTTGTCCCACTTATTGACGACGTGGCGGCTTCCCCTCCGTAATGCAGAGAACAGAGTTTGCTATCTTTCTCAGACGGTGTTAATCTCCCTAGCCATGTGCTGACAATGTCGTCATTCTTTCCGGACTTCTTCCATAGGGAAACAATCATCGAAATATTTTCCAACTTTAGTAAGTTTTTTTCGTTGTCCATGTAAGTGGTAAACAAATAAAGCTATGGAAATGCCGGAGAAGTCCGAAACGTACGACAATCTCATCATCTCGAGGCGTCTTGTCGAATAGTGATAAGTTCATCCTCCTGCCGTTAGATTAGCAGCGTATTCAGCTCAATCCCCGAGATGGAGGAATCGCTGGGAGGCGACTTGGCTGTTCGGAACAAGCAGAAGCTGTTGCGGCTCATCTACCGCGAGCTGCTCAGCAACAAACACAGGTGGGTGCCGCCGGCAGCTGACTAGGCAGCTGCGATCAGGACGGTGTAGTTGTGCTCACAGAGAAATCTAGCCTCAGCCTGTCGAAGATGCAGTTATCGTACGCTACGGAGTAAATTTCTGGTTACTGTAGGTGATTTTTAACGCAGCGTACAACGATTGATTTAATCCTGCCGTCATTTCCTAAAAATCCCATAGCTTAGATAGCGGGGATTTAGTGTAATCATGTATTTGTAAGTGTATAAATGATGTTACAGGTGTATTGATCGAAAAAATCAAAAGTAAGCAAATCGTATTCTCTGCGATGATACTTTTGTACTTCTGAACATTTATGTACCATGAGATCTTCCAGTTTTAAAATAAAACTCCTTTCGACAGATTTCGGTGCTGGTTTAAATCGACAGCCAACATTGTTATTGCCCTAGTCAATAAGCCGATGGCTCTGATTTCGAATCCAAAGAAATGTTTTTCACTATTGCATGATTTTTTAGGTTTCTAAATATCTTGTTTTTGCTCTCAAAAAGTCAATTTTGCTATACATTTTATATTATTCGCTTTTGAGCCCAATATGAGTTTTACCGTATTTCAAAGGCTGTCATCTCTTGAATGAAATAAAATTTACTCATATTATACTCAGAACCATCAAGGGTGCCACAGGTCAATTCAAGCATGAATAAATTGTGAAATATATAGATATGTGGTATTTCTTGTTTCCACAATTTCAACATCCAGGCGTATAGCTCACCTAACAACTCATCGATTGACACCCATTTTGATTTTGTCGACCATTTTCCTGGAACCTATTTGAGAAGTGCATGCTCACGAGAAGGATCAAATTATACCCTACCATTGAATAACAACCAGGCAAGTATAGCTTTGGATGAGGCGTGGCACCTGGGGTCACTGATCTGTGAGGACGAGTCACTGATCTTGTAGCTTGTCGTGCCAATAAAAGTCTAGGTAGTGCTATGATGACCGCTTGGTACTTTTCGCCCCGATTTAAGTAAGATATTAGCAATCATATCCTGTGCAAAAAGGTTCTTCCCTCTCAAATTACGGACTTACACCCCCCCCCAAATGTCGGCCCTTTGTCCTCCATTTTTGCTAGTAACTCTCGGGCAGACCAAAACCTTAGTTTCTGGCAATATACCTGCATTTCAACAAGGCGAGGCTGTGTGACGTGCGTGTCTTGGTGCTGACCGGTGACGTGCGTGTCTCGGTGCTGACCGGTGACGTGCGTATGCTGGATGCTGACCGGTGACGTGCGTGTCTTGGTGCTGACCGGTGACGTGCGTGTACTTGGTGCTGACCGGTGACGTGCGTGTGCTCGGTGCTGACCGGTGACGTGCGTGTACTCGGTGATGACCGGTGACGTGCGTGTACTTGGTGCTGACCGGTGACGTGCGTGTCTCGGTGATGACCGGTGACGTGTGTGTACTCGATACTGACCGGTGACGTGCGTGTGCTCGGTGCTGACCGGTGACGTGCGTGTCTCGGTGCTGACCGGTTACGTGTGTGCTCGGTGCTGACCGGTTACGTGTGTGCTCGGTGCTGACCTGTGACGTGCGTGTCTGGGTGCTATCCGGTGACGTGCGTGTCTCGGTGATGACCGGTCACGTGCGTATGATGGATGCTGACCGGTGACGTGCGTGTCTCGGTGCTGACCTGTGACGTGCGTGTCTGGGTGCTATCCGGTAACGTGCGTGTCTCGGTGATGACCGGTGACGTACGTGTACTCGATGATGACCGGTGACGTGCGTGTACTTGGTGCTGACCGGTGACGTGCGTGTACTCGGTGCTGACCGGTGACGTGCGTGTACTCGGTGCTGACCGGTGACGTGCGTGTCTCGGTGATGACCGGTGACGTGTGTGTACTCGATACTGACCAGTGACGTGCGTGTGCTCGGTGCTGACCGGTGACGTGCGTGTCTCGGTGCTGACCGGTTACGTGTGTGCTCGGTGCTGACCGGTTACGTGTGTGCTCGGTGCTGACCTGTGACGTGCGTGTCTGGGTGCTATCCGGTGACGTGCGTGTCTCGGTGATGACCGGTCACGTGCGTATGATGGATGCTGACCGGTGACGTGCGTGTCTCGGTGCTGACCTGTGACGTGCGTGTCTGGGTGCTATCCGGTAACGTGCGTGTCTCGGTGCTGACCGGTGACGTACGTGTCTCGGTGCTGACCGGTGACGTGCGTGTCTCGGTGCTATCTGGTGACGTGTGTGTCTCGGTGCTGACCGGTGACGTGCGTGTGCTCGATGCTGACCGGTGACGTGCGTGTGCTCGACAACAGTGAGGCGGCGGCGGTGGTGATGATTGAGCTGCTGCGGACCTACTCGGAGGAGACAGCCTCGGAGGCGCGCGAGGAGGCGCAGCGCTGCGTGCTGGCGGCAGTGGCCGACCCCGACACCTACTTGCTGGACCACCTGCTGTCGCTGAAGCCGGTGCAGTCGCTGGAGGGCAGTCCTGTACACCAGCTGCTCACTATCTTCGTTAGCCAGGGACTGAATGAATACCGGGCGTTCTGCGCACAGCACCAGGAGCTCCTCGATAGTTGGGGTGAGTGTTGGCACGACGGGCCTGAAACGTACTGTGGGATCGTGCACAGTTGAAATGCTGGATTTAAGTAATATTCGCTTCGTTTTCAATAACCTTATTCTGCTTTGACGGTTAGTTGGTATGAATTATCTGTGCCATGTTTTTTTCCTTCGGAAGATCACACAGATGCTGTTTAATACTGTGCCGCTCGAAATTCGTATCAGACCCGGCCTGCTCAGGATAGCAATTATGTGTGACTAGCTTGAATTTTCAAAATCTCGATGACATACACCTGACTGGGAAAGCTATTCATAAGCGGAGAACACGAAAACTCCCATGTTTTCGCCATCAATTATTGATTCTTACGAGCAAGACTGCTGAGTGTCTTGACGATATCGTATTCCATCGAAAACCATCTGCGACCGGGGGCGCGGTAGTAGAGTGGTCAGCGTAGCTGGCTTCCACGCAGCCGACCCGGGTTCAAGGCCCGGCGGCCTCCCTGAACAAGGAGCAAGCTGGCTCCCGAGAAACCCTTCCAACATGGAAGAGTTGGCGACGCCATATGGCCCTGGCAGTAGGTGCGTCAATTAGTCCCACAAATTATAATCAACCCCTGGCGACCCCCTGCGACGTGGTCGCAACCTCCTCCTGTGTCACCCCCGCAGGGGGTTGCGACATTGACCGCGTCTAGGAGCTGGCTCGCTGCGGCCCACTCGTGGGAGAGAGACTTGTATTGAACGGGTGTCATCGCACAAGGTGTATTCCATCGTAGTTATGGGTCCTCCCTTAGTTACGCGTCGTGAGTGGCAGCACATGCTGGGCACCCTGCCAGCAGATGCTCAGTAGTGTCGACTTTTCTACATTGGAGGCAGTTGTGGTCCTTTGTGCGACCAATATGATAGAGCGTCTTACGTGTGAGGGACGACTTTCCAACAAGCAACTGTGACACCGTGACTGAACCCCACCGAAAATTCTTGGCGTGGCGCAGGAACATTTGGTCCTAACTCAGGGAAATATTTCTGCTGGAAGACTCCAAAGATTCTAAATCCTACTGAATGTTACTTTTTTGTGTCAGATGGCTCTCTTCAAAACATTAATTACAAAGCGGCCATTTTCGACCGTTTCTCGTCCGAAATAAGTTTGATGCTCTCATCAGTCCCCGCCGTGTTGCTTACAAGAACCCTCGTTAACCTGTGGGACAGGTCTGGACCGCACCGCCAGTCAGCTGAAGATGAGACAGCTGACGTTCATGCAGCTGGCACAGCAGCATCCGGAGATGTCCTTCGAGCTCGTGAGCAAACATCTGGGCGTGCCCGAGGACGAGATCGAAGAGTTCGTCATCGAAGGTAGGAGGCCGGTCTCTTCTGGCTTATGTGGGGCTAAAATGTGGATAATTGTACCTCTTTCATTTTTCTAACCCGTGGACAGTGGCATTGTTGAGTGTGCTCTTCGCATGAACATCGTGACTTGGAGAAACTGCAGTGCGTCTGCTGTGCGCCATTACTCTATTCCGGATTTCAATGCGGGGTTTATCATCGCGAAGTTCGATGTTCATCGTCAAGAATGGAACTGTGTGGACGCTATCGATTTTTTCTAACGATGTGAGTGATCCGTGCATTTTCCCTTTTTCTTCACATTACCTTCGTCCGTATTAAGCCTCAAATAGGTGGGATATTTGTCTCAGGGTGTCCATTTTGCACGCATTTCGAGGCTATCCAGGATGGAGTCTTTAGGAGATGGAAAATAGGGGGTCCAGTATTCCCGTGTCATAAATATCTTATTTTGATGGCTAAACACCGTGTGTAATGGCTCCGCTGAATAGGGGCTTGCGCCCCCACTAGCAGACTGCGGTCTCTGGCTGTTTGAAAAGTAAAGTCGCTGATATTGTGGCCTCATAATATCATTAACAAAACGGTTAGCCAATTATAAGGGTGGGATACTCGTTTTAACGAAACAATAGCCGCGTTCGCTTGGATGATCCATTAGATGTGCCAATCACAAAGCACACGCAAATCTGTTATAGCAATGGAAAATTTCGAAGTGTCTAATCTCGCTCATTTGACGGTTGGTGCTGCGAGCGTAGATAACCAGTGATTCATATCGATGACTTTGGCCCAATTATTCCAAAACAGCGAACTTGCTGCAAATCTCTGTGTTTTAGTTGAATTTGGTCTTTTCGATAGACAAATTATACTTTGGCATTTACAAGTAGCTGGGGAGGGCCTTGAGTGCCTCTGTGGTATCGCTGCCACTGTCTCTGCTTGGTCTCCCGTAAGTGACCTGTGTATGGCTCACTGTGTGATCTCTGTTAGATTTCCTCAGTGCGGCTGAGTGTTAGCTGTCCCGCCTCCCACGTGTAACCATGCTTGTTAACCCGTGTGTGACCTCCGGGCAGTGCTGCGCACGCGGCTGGTGCGCGGCCGGATGGACCAGCTGCAGCGCAAGGTCCACATCTCCTCCACCATGCATCGCACCTTCGGCCGAGCGCAGTGGCAGCAGCTGCGGGACGTGCTGACCGCCTGGAAGACCAACGTGGCCTCCACCCGCCAGGGCATGCAGTCGGTGGTGACAGCTCAGCTGGAAATGATTGGTCAGCTAGCTGGTGCTGCTACCTCGTAGCTCGGCTGGAAGGTCTGCTGTGGATATGTTCAATACATGGTGTCGTTGGTAGATCGGAGTTTTCGATTTTGATGTGGCATTGTGCTTGCAGTTATATCTTTAGTTCGGTTTTCTGAATAAAAAAGGAGTTACTTTGACCCGCCGTGAATTGGGTAGGTATACCTATAGCACCCTATAGGGTGTATGGACGGAAGAGCTCGGCGTAGGCTTCGGAGTGGAATGAATAGTTGGGAGCAGTAAGTAATGTTTCCCCCTGAAGAAAGGTACATTAAGGAGAAACGTTTGATTTCGGAGAATTATCCGTCGCCAGACCCCGTATCCGTAAGTCCATCTTTATCAGGCTCATAGGTGGATCCATGATTTAACACCCGCCCGATGAGCCTCTGAGCCACCTTCGCCCTGGTGGGGGTTTCAAACACCCCTTTGAACTCGGCTTCTACACGGCAAAGCGAAAAACGCGAACGCTGGTAAATAGCCCTTACAAATTCATGACGAAACTACATCAGTCATTTTTGGCTCAGGTCAATATTGAGGTCATGGCAGGTGAAAGAAGGTGGCCTGTTAGAGAAGAGTTTGTGTGCCTTAGCGTCTGACAGAATTGAGTTGGAATCATTTTTAGGTACCATACTCTTCTCGTAACCGGGAATCGAACGGTGTAGCTATAATATGACTACGATAGACGTATCCAGGATATGCATATTCACCCATTGCTTACGCCCAAGAGGGATTGCTTCACGCCTGTGTTACGTCATTTAAGCGTGTAGGAAATTCCTTCACCTCTGGACCGTGTGCCAAACTTCTGCTAATGGCGCTGCTCGTCTTCGAATTTATAATAATACACAGTAATAAAGAAGAACCCAAATACAACAAATAAACATTTAATCTTCGAATCTGGGCCTCTTTGTGGAAATATTTGCACAATTAATCATTATATTATCCCATGTTATGTCCTACGATGGTTGACTTCACATCCAGTGATCTACGCTTGCTGCAGCTTCTTTTGCGGCAGGTATTGCGCCCTTATTTCATACCCAATAACTCAATAACCCATGCGATGGAGGCTGTAATAGCATTTATCCATTTATTCTTCCTTGAACTGTTGTTAGGTTGGTGTCACACTTTTTGTTTTTTGTTTTCTTCTCAGACACAGGGCTTGGTCGGCGGCGATCGGTGGTTGAATATGTCAGAGTATGCAGGAGTCAAAGTTGGCAAGCTTAAATTGAAGGGTGAAAAAGAAAAGTAAGTATGATGTCTGCGGTTTACCGGTAGTTTTCTGTTCTTGCTTTGATAGTGTCACTGCTTCTTACTTGGTCAAGTCCCAAAAAGTTGATAAGTTTTGAAGTGCTGCGGTGAGGAGCATGATGATGAGTTATTAATATGTTCCCTGGCCTCTCCCCTCGAATCCTGAAATGTAAAAAACACTGAAGGTTATATATTCGGGCACAGCCCTTCATCAGAATCGTGGAGTAAATATCAATAATTCTCAGTCCTAGTATAGCCAGACCTCGAAGGTTTCGAGGTCTGGCTATTCGAGGTCTGGCTATACTAGGGCTGAGAATTATTGATATTTACTTATTATTATTGAATAGCCAGACCTCGAAGGTTTCGAGGTCTGGCTATTCGAGGTCTGGCTATACTAGGACTGAGAATTATTGATATTTACTCCACGATTCTGATGAAGGGCTGTGCCCGAATATATAATCTTCAGTGTTTTTTACATTTTCGTATTCGAGGGGAGAGGCCAGGGAACATCTTAACAAGTCCCAAAAAGTGGCTTGGTTGCCATGGCTGAGAGGCAATCATGGCACCTAACCATGTCTCGATTTCACTAACTGGCCTGCAGCGCACCAAGCCTACAGCTCACTTCCTACTTAACCTGTGGCACCGACTATTGCCTTTGTCGGCCTCAGCTTTGCCTACAAAACCTGGGCCTCCTCAGGAATCTATCTGCACACTTTGTGTTCATGTCTTAATGTGTCTATATGTGTCGCCCCTCTGTCACTGGTATAGCTCACCACTTGGACAACCTAATGGTGCCAGTCTTGGTATCACGCCTTGGGACATTGATGTTAACGGTGTCTCACAAATGTATGGAAAGACTGACCCTCTGCGGGTCTCATCACAGAGCTTCTCCTTAACTCAATCTTGGGGGTTTGCTTTACCCCTACTTTTCTGTCTGGTAATACTTCTTCGTTCTACATGCCCTCTTTCATAATGCAAGCTCTGTGATGTAAGTAGCTAAATGTGTATTAGTGTCTGAGTATGATGAGCTGTACTGTGTGTGTTTCCGCTGCTATCCTGAATGCCAGCTTCAGCAGCAGAGTAAGGGCTAATATCATAGTGGGACAATGTGATTCACAAGTATTTAAGATGAAGATGAAATGATTGATGTTATTGCAAATATACTGCCCTCTGGGTGTGATGGCCAGTGGGAAAATGAAAAATGTCATCCAGATCCCAGAAAAATTTTATACAAATCTGGTACACTTTTGCAATGCTGCTTTACCTCTTGTACAATGTATCAATTGTTTACATCAGCTGGCAATCAGCTGGCTTCTGTGTTTCATCATTTCTGGTTTTTTTTTTAATTGTTGTTTGAGTGGGAGTTGCGCTACAGGATTTTCTGATTAGAAGGAGTGTGCCCTGCTGATTCTGATGATGTATTATCTCTTGAGAAAATATTTCTGCAAAGTGGACATCTTATTTAAGATTGGCCGTAATTTAGTCTCCTCACCAAGCATATATATCTGGAGTTTTCCCTTCCAGATGTCTTTGCTTTTATATGTTTGAATTTGTGGCCTCCGGCTTTTGGCTGCCAGCTTCTGAGGGTGAGCTTTCTTTTGAACCCCTTGCCCTTAACTATATACCATCCAAACTTTTGGTGCTGCAGAGTCACTTTCTTTAAAGAAAATGAGCCTCTGTGACACTGGTGTTTGCATGAATGCCAGCTGCTGTGACATAGCAGACATTACAGGGAGCTATGGTGGCTGCCTGTCTGAAATAAACCAAGCAAGCTTGACACATATTGGATGTTGTGACTGGCTGTGTTCTCCATTGTGCCTCAGATGCAAACCTGTTTGGCCTTTGGCTGATTGTAAAAAGACCACAAAAACCTGATTTGCAAAAAATCCCTCTGTAGTTTCTCTCCTTTTCCCTCTGCACTGTTAGGCTCCTCACCTGCTCAGGGTGCTGACTCTCACCTGCTCAGGGTGCTGGCTCTCATCTGCTTGGGACACTGACTCTCATCTGCTTGGAACACTGGCTCTCATCTGCTTGGGACGCTGACTCACCTGCTTCGGACGCTGACTCTCACCTGCTTCCGACGCTGACTTTCACCTGCTCGGGACGCTGACTCTCATCCACTCGGGATGCCGACTCTCCCCCTGCTTGGGACGCCGACTATCACCTGCTCGGAACGCCGACTCTCATCCGCTAGGGACGCCGGCTCTCACCTGCTCGGGACATCGAGTCTCCTCTGCTCGGTACGCTGGCTCTCACCGCTTGAGCGAGCTGCTGGAGATGATGCTTCAAGTTGGGGACGACAATGCCGGAGCTCACCACACTACTGTCTTGGGACCGCGCCCGGTGGTGTTGTCAGCAGCACGCGATGGACCCATTCATCCTTGCTGCGGCCCTGCTGGAGACCCGGGACAGGGATGAAGTGCGGATCCCGACGGTGCTCGGTGTCAGCGGAACACCTCATTCTACAAGCTGGGGCCCGATTGCTACTGATGCTGCGATGTCCTTGAACTGCGATTAGGGCCGGAGGTGAAGGCCGAGAACTTCGCCGGCAGTACGGGTCCCGGTGGTGCTCAACAGTGGCATCAGATTTCTCATCTCACTGACTGAAGTCCTATCAACAGACTAAAATCCATATGAATGTTTTTCTTAAAAACTTCAGCTCGGCGTTTTTTTTTTTTGCTTTTCTTTTTTAGTTGTAGCTAAATATGTGGGTCTTAGACCATAAAACTTAAACGGTAAACAGAGCATTCAGAAGGCTAAAATTAGACTGAAACATGTTTGTTGGCACTGTAAGTTCCCAGTTTGCCATTCCTCTTGTTTTGGTTTGCTGCACAAATTTGAGTATGTTTTCTTGATTCGTTATCATATGTCTGCTTATTTCGCTGTGTTTTTCGTCTCGTGTTTCTTTGCTTTGTTTTGTTCTGTTTTCTTCGTTTATTTTATTGTTTAGCATGTTTTGTTCAATATCAAACCGGCATGCCTCTACATTCTGACTAGACAAAACGCTAGCTCATTTATTTTGATACTTGTTGATTGTGTTCTGGAAAAGTTCTTTTATTTTCTGTTACTCACTGTTGCCTGGTTTTTGTTAGGTATGCTCGCTCTGTGTGCTACTCATTCCTCCACCTTCGCTCTCTGTCTGTCATTATGGCGAAGGAAATTTAAAAGAAAGGGATGATTATGATTAATATATTTACTATCATGCTGCTAAATGCTGCCAGAACTCGCTGGATGCGGGTTGACGAGAATCAGATTGAATTCCGTTGTCAAAATCTCCATCAGGATCAAATTTATCTGAATCCACTGTCTTATTGAGATCAAACTTGTGCGTGGGACCTCGGCCATTGTGCTAGCAGTGTCAAATTATATCTTCTTCAGAGCTGGGAATCTTTCACTCTTATAATTTTTATTTCACGTGCAATGGCTCATTAAAGGACGAAGACTGTGATTTCAGGTCTGGAAAATACAAGTTGCTTCAATTATTTATCATGTATGCACATTGAAAATCTGCTGTTGATCAATCTTTGATAGTTCACATGTCACTTGTTTCAGAAAGTCAAAGAAAAAGTCAAAGAAGAGGAAACACGAGGAAGAAGTTTTGGACGTTGCTCTGTCCAAAACAGACTCAGCACAACATGGTAAGTAAGATCTGGAAGATTGTGGTGTTTTTATTATGTTTGCTTATGTTTTGTTCCACTAGCTTAGTTTCCATGGCAAAAATGTAATCAGGATCAGACCATTGATCAGGATTCATTAAATCCTGTTTCCATGGCACTTATGCACATGTCAGGATAAAACTTTTGCTGTATCAGGATAGAAAGCATACATGGATCAGGGGGAGCAAAGGGAGCAGGTGCTCCCCTGATCGACCCTCGGCGCCCCCTGAAATGGTCATGCCTCCCCCACCCCTGAAAAGTCGATGGTGCCCCCCTGAAATGCTGCTTTCAAAGTTGAAGTGGGTGAGATTGGGAAAATTTCCTGTCTTCGACCGCACGATAAAGTAGTGATGTTTCCTGTGAAATTTACCGTTTAATGACCCTCTTAGACAACCGCTGACCCGATGGACCCCATTGAAGGTGCTCCCCCTTTGGACGAAAAAGTTCTGCCGCCACTGCCGCCGACGCGTGAGGCTCAATTCCCTGCGCCCCAATCCTCCCTTATTAACATTAACCTGCCTGTCGCCGATCTGATGCGTACGGGTACATATGTGTATTTTTTTATTTATTTTGTTGCGCCTTTGTTGGAGTGATGAATATGTGAATGTGTGCATGGCTGGCAGACATTAATTGTTTTCCTTACCCTCGGATTTAGATATCAGAAGAAGAATTAGGGTCAAATATGGAATTTAGATGGTATTCTGTACTTGCAAAGCAAGTGCTCGTTTGATCAAGGTTATTATTTTGCAGATGATGAAAACTACAATAACGTCATAATTTGAAATGAACAATACTTCCCATGTTTACTCCTAGTAACTTCAGGCGCAAGACAAATTATTTCCGGATTGTAATTTTTCCTTCAAACTGGTCTTTAGAATCTTGAAAGGTGTCATATCTCCTTGGAACATGGATGACACGAAGAAGGCTACCATAAGCCTTTTTTGTTGGCAATTTTGGACATAAGTATACGTGTGACGTGCTGAAGTAGCGGCGAAAAAATGAATTGCTTATTTTCGTGCTTTCGTTGCAATGTGACGCAAGCAGAATCTTGGAATATTTTGAAACGTGGATTATGTCGTGTAATAGCTAAAGAGACGTGAATTCCGATCTGTAGTTCTGACACGGGGCCGATTAACTATTTTCTTCCGACTGTAGTCCATTTTCCGACGACGCAGGTGGCTGGTGGACGGTCTCCAAGGTATCGGAGATACGCGGCAGCGTGGCCATCCAGCTCGGCGACAGAAGCTACGTCAAGGCGCTCGATAATGGACTGTTCGCCGTTGGAGCGCCGCATCCAGAAGGTGAGTCCGTGCCCAGCTGCCACTGCATTAATGATCCGATCATACTGGAAAGACGTTTTGACCACTGATGTGTTTGTATGCTTTCTTAGGCAATAAGTCGTATTTTAGCAGATTTTCCAGTGTGCCAAAAAAACTTGTTTTGTATATATTTAGTTTCTTTGGAAAATTTCCTTAAGTAAAGCGCTATACTTTTATACCTCTAGTGTCCTCCTTTATTTAGTTTCGTGTATGCTGCTGTGTCTGTCCCGTGTCTACTTGGGTGGGAGTTTCCAATCATTTTGCTGGTACGGGCTCGGCCTGATGATTTTTCTGAAGTCTGTCACAGGCCCGACCTTTGGGAAAATGCCTTAACGGGAGTGTCCCACTTTTATAATGGATTTTGAACTGAGAGAGCAGTTTTGTAGAGCGTGTTGAGAAACCACTATTGGCATATTGTATTTCACCCAAAGCTGTGGTATAAAATTTCCGCCAGTTTGAACCAGATTACCTGCCGACCGAAAGCTTCAGGCGAGTAATCGTCCAGAGCAGAGTGTCATTGGGCCGAAATTAGCCCAATGGCCGCAACATCATCACATCCCCCTCGCGTACTTGCCAAAACAAGCATCAATTGTTTTTGTCAAAATCCAACTCTGAAATTGTTTCTTTACATCAGGCATATGCATAATCTTTCCACCACTGCCTTAAAGTCTAAAAGTTTAAACTCGACCGCCTTAACGATATATGTCGTTCAGTTTTTTGCACCAGTGCTTCTTGTACTGCATGCAATTTTCTGACATGGGGAAACGCTGTGAATGAAGCTTTAGAGCAAGTCTATGATCAATGCGTGGGATTTCACTGATTATTAAAAACATTATTTTGATGACGTCACATATTGTTAGAAAAGAGGAGATATTTATGTTTTTAGCCAATGAAAGTGGGAAAACGTTGTTTCCTGGTTTTCACACCTCTTGGTTTTCGATTGTCCTTTTTAGGTTTAATAAGTTCGTGGATTCAAAGGCCCCCATACTAAGATTACATACTCAGTATAACACACATGCACACTTATAGCCCTAGACCATCATTCTCAACATTCCCACTCCACTCCAGTCGTGCCAGCGCTACCTGAGCGTGTGGCTCTGGGAACGCCGGGCGCCCACCGCGCCCAGTGCAGCCCCTGGAGGTCCCCCTGAGGCGAATGGCTGGCATTACACCAAAATGAACGCTACCACCTTTATATTTCGCGTCGCGATTCTGGCTCTGAATTCGGTGTGCTTTTGGATAGGGAGGACCCTGCCGACACCCATTTAGACCCGGGTTCCATTAACCCTCTAAAATTGCTGGGTACCTTTAAAAGTAATCCCTCCGGCAGATGGAGAATCCTCTGCCGACGAGCTAAAAAATTATTTTAGGATTTTGACAAACTGGTCCATTCCCTTTCAAGAGTTAGAGCAGTCAATGTATCATGAATGGCTATAAGTGTACCAGATAGGGTAAACTTGCAGTTATTAAGCCTCCAAAATAGACGTGGTAAGTCTAAAAAACTTCTTCGTTGCATCTAATTATCATATTAGAAATGTACCAGCAGCCTTGAGTAAATTCAGCCATCTTCAACAAGTTGGAAGGCAATCATCCTCAAAGAAGGAAGAGCGTAGAGTATGAAATGCAATACTGATTATAAGATATGCAAATACTGGCTGGTCATAATGCGAGCTGACTTCAAGTAATGCCCAGCATCGCAGTTAATAACTCTGGGCTCATTAAATTGTAAAGTATGTACATAGCAGCCAAGGCTAATTTGATAAAGTTCAGCGCACAATTCAGACATTCTTCCCATTGTTACACTGTTAAAGACTATTTTCTAGTAGTAGCTAGACAGGTGAATTGTAATCACAATGATTTATAGAGGTGATGTTTGTAAATTTCAGAGTTAAAACTTGTTCCGGAATTTAATGGCACGGGTAGATCTGAACTGTACAGGAGCTTGGAGCGTCGTCAGTTGTGTTTTCATCATAAAAGTAAAGCCTGTTCATAAAAGTGCAGTTCTCAAGTTGAAGCAATCTTCTTGCTTGACTTGCTTTTTTCATCGTGGAAATAGTAAATTTGCTCTTCCATAATTCCGCCAGAAATAGCACCATAAGACGTAGACGTTGTGTGAAACCATGGGCCGGCAAGCCAACCAAGTGCATGGTCACAATACCCGTCGCTCTTGCCAGTGGACCTTGCTGGCAATACGCACAGAGGCGGGTAGACGGTGGCTGTGTTACCGAGGCGTGTCCTTGCTGAACCGGATGAGACTTTTGCCTGGCTCATTCAATTTTAAGACCGAACTTAAAGTGGCCTTGCCACACATTTTAGAGGATTGGCTTGAGGATTTATTTTCGCTCACTTCTATTTCGGTGTATGTTTCTGGAGAAGAGTATGCCGTTATGCATCAACCCTTCTGTCTCAGCCTACTTTGAACCGATTTTGACATATGACTTGAATGTGAAAAGCCTCATTCTTATGAGGATCATGTTCAAATAAATATGTTTTCTGTTAGAAGTCGACGTGGCTATAGACAGTGCCCGTTGTGACAATGCTTACCACCATCCCTTCGACGCAGGCGAAGGCCCTGACCCGGAGGAGATCCTGATGGCCCAGCCCGTCGGCGACTCGCGGGTTGCCCTCAAGTCCGGCTACGGCAAGTACGTGGGCGTCGACTCCAAGGACAGGATGGTGGGTCGCGCCGAGGCCATCGGGCCCAACGAACAGTGGGAGCCCGTCTTCCAGGTACGCTTTCTGTAGGCGGTGTATGGACAATGGGAATGTTGGCTTGTCTGACTTGACTGTCCTTCTGCGCGGCCAGGGATGTGCCGCTGGTTATTTATTATATGCCATATATACCACCTAGATGTACCAGTTTATAGTTGTAGGTGTTTTGCAAAATAATCAGCTGTTTGTCTTGCTCAGTTCTCGTCATTTGTTGTTCATTCTGTTCACCTAAAGAGCATGCATCTGAATATATTTTTGCAGTGATGTGAAGCAAGCTTATGTTCATGATATCCTTTAGCAAATTTCAAAAATAGCAGAGGCATGATATTCCAGCATGCCACTTAGTCAAATTCGAATAGCAACTTTTTCTCTTTGTCAAATGCGAATATCAACTCTATATCCTTGTCAAATGCGAATGCCAGCTCTCTCTTTGTCAGATACGAACACCAGCTGTCACTTTGTCAAATGCGAATACCAGCTCTTTCTCTTTGTCAACTGCGAATATCAACACTGTCTCTTTGTCAAATGCGAGCGAATACCAACTTGCATTTGATTCCAATGGTTTTTACATGTGCTCCATACATGGAAAACGAAACTGGGGACACGCCCTCCCAACTCGCGAACCAGGGGGATGTCCCCCACAATTTTCAGCTCCAACTAGTTTTTTTCTCCCCCCTTGCCTGCGTGGACGTACGTGAATGTGTTGGTAAAGTGTACTGTGGGTAGCGTTTCCAGAGATAAACAAAATGCCGTTTTTTGCTATCTGGCATGGTTGCTGAAATCTTTGAGGTGTATATTTTTGTGTCTTTGAGGTGCGTGCAAGCCCCCGTCGGCGAAGGTGGTGCTGACCCCGTGCCGAAGCGTGCCGAGGGATATAATCAGTGTAGGGTTGGCCACTATATAACATTGCTGTCAGGTCTGTGCGCCCGATATCTCAAACAACCAAAGAACATTCCAACATAGCATAGTTTCACATAGCATAACGAGCATAATAAGGTGAGGTAGCGTAATAAGGTAGTCTCACATGATCACAGTAATTACATATAATTATGTTTATCGTGAGCAACTCCATCCAGCATATTAAAAACGATTAATTATAGGGTATTTGTTAAGCTCGAGTTTTGAAGTTAAAGCCGTTCGATTTTCGTTCGCGTAACATGATCAGAGGCTGCCACTAGCGATGTGAGACTGTATAGATGGCACTAACCTCAGATTGGTATCGCCGCGTGCCGGCACGGTATTATTTGATATTTGATTTCCAGAACTATTTACGGGAAAGGCACACTAGTCATCATTCCAACCTCCCACCAAAAAAAAATCAGCAGCGATCCCCTTTTCAGACGCGTTTGCTTTGTTTTGTTAAAATCGTGTCAGTGTGTCTGGGAGGATTCCTCATGCGATGGACTCCAAACATACTGAAGGGACGGCGATAGGCTGTGAGCGTAGCGTCCGTATCATCAGTTCCCCTCCGTAAGCCTGGAGAACATCACCAACTTTAATATTCTGAAAGAAACCCGATGGAATGAAAATGTCATTTACATTCTACCGATTTTCATTTTCATTCTATCTGCTTTTGCGTTTCCATTTTCATTACAACCTCTACGAAACATAGAATCGGCTCCCCAGATGGTTAGGCCAGCTTGACCAAAGCAATGATAATCGATTCCAGTATAAATATCGTTTCACAATTGAAAACAGCCTTGTTCTGTGATCAGGACGGCAAGACGGCGCTTCAGGGCGGGAACAGCCGGTTCGTGTCTGCCGACGCCGAGGACTCGGTGGTGGTCCGCTCCCGTACCGCCAGCGAGCCGGAAATGCTGCAGATCCGGTCGCAGGCCGAAAGGCACCGTGAGGGGAGGCTCCACCCCGGACGAGGACCAGGGCAACGTCAGACAAATCGAAATCAACTATGTGTCAGTAGGGGGTGTTGTGCGGGGCAGTTTTTCACTGAATGTTATGTCCAAGTGTTAGTAATAAGATATTTCAGTCTTTTTCATCGCTTGGCAATAGGACATTCCGTACATGAAACACAGGCACAGCACTGATTTCCCGCGCCACCCTCGTTCGTGGCCGCTGACGCTGTCCCTCTTCCGCATCGACAGGAAGCAGTTCCAGAAGTTCCAGGACAAGCGGTTGCGGCTGGTGGACGGCGGCGCCGAGGAGCTGCGGGAGGCGCGCCAGCAGGGCCGGCTGCACGGCGCCCTGCTGGACCGGCGCGCCAAAACCAAGTCGGACCGCTACTGCAAGTAGGCCGGCGGCCGGCGCTGCTGGGTCCGTGGCCATTATGGACCGGCTGGCCCACCACCGTGCGGTCATTGCAGAGTGTGACATGCTGTGCGTTATTGTTGCCGTCGGTGCTTGTGTGGTGAGTGCGCTCTGCTATTTTACGAGGTGTATGATGAGAGGTCGTGAATTTCGAGTGTTGGAGTGTGCGGAGTGCTTGGCAGCAGGCCTGGAATGAACTGGTTTATGGATGGTGCTGCCAGCTAAGCATTGTGTGTCTCAGCATTGTTTTAGTACTGTGAAGGGTGGGGACGGGACCGTCTTAGGCGTACAAACGGGATGAGTAAAATAACCAAGCCTGAAACAGCCAGAACTCAAGCGGTTGTGCAAAGGAGGAAGATCAGCTCATGAGGTGTAACCAATTTTACCTCGCTGATTTATCTTTTTTCTTCGAAATTGGGTCCAAAATTATAAATGTACAAGATAACGATTCGGAGTCTTTTTTCCAGAGGCAACGAGTGAGTCTCTGGAGGTGTTGGGTGTCGACAGCGGCGCGAAACACTACATCATCGTGTGCAGGGTCATTGTTTCACCGATGCGAATACAAGCCGCGATACAAACGTTTCACACTCTGGCCCTGATGCTGCCCATAACCAAGCACCGTTGAACGCACGGTCGCGTAGGCCGGAATATGCCGCGCCCCGGTGGGCCTCCGACCCCCCCTTCGAACTCGACCCCTTTGTGGAATAGCGAAAAAACGCGAACGCTGGTGGATAGCTCATACAAATTCATGAGGAAACTATATTAGTCGCTTTTTGGCTCAGGTCAATATTGAGGTCATGACAGGTCAAAGAAGTTGGTATTTTGAGCAGAGTTTTTGGGCTCTAGCATCTGACAGAGTTGATTTATAATTATTTTGTAGGCACCATTTGCTTCCTCTCGTCACGGCGAATCTAATGATGTATAATATGACCATACTAGGCCAAAACAAAAACAAAAATGACCTGACCTGAGGTCAGGTCAAGGTCACTTTTTGACCTAGCATAGTCAGTATGCATATCGGCTCGCAAAACGCAATGGTATGAAAACAAAGGCGTGTCATCATTTCATGCAAAGGTATTGACCGAAGTCTGAAAACTGCTTAAGTAGCTCCAGATGACCTCTTAGAGGTCACAGGTCAAAAATTGCAACATGAACCTAGAAAGGGGCCAGGATACTTCTATTTGGAGAATATGAAGTTATTATCAGCTTTATCTACACAAATACAACCAAATTTCTGTTTTCCCATGTATTTCCAATGGAGAGGTCATGGTCCGTACTTGACCGTAGGTCAGCGATATGATAAATCCCGGAACATATTTGGGGAACGCGGAGGGGCTATTATGTGTTAAGTTTCAATCCGATTTACTCACCCCTTTCTTACTTATGCCACCTTACACATTTTTGAGGTGAGGTCACTTGACCTGCACTGATGACTTGACCTGGCATGACCCAAACTTGAAATTTTGGGAAAAGTTGCGGAATCGATCAAGAATAAGGTTTGTCAAGTCGCCGTTTTATCGTGCCGCCGGAAAAACCCGAGGGGGTGTTCAAACACCCCCCACCCCACCGGGGCGAGTGTTAAGGCCTTAGGACTGGGTATAGGCGGATCCAGGATTGCCGATCGGGGGGGCAC
This sequence comes from Lepas anatifera, assembly GCA_034440635.1. Lineage (NCBI taxonomy): Eukaryota > Metazoa > Arthropoda > Thecostraca > Lepadidae > Lepas > Lepas anatifera. The sequence continues at coordinate 161,614 of JAOTON010001604.1, read as the reverse complement.
CTTCCCGGGGGGCGCCATCCGGACCAGGGGGGCGCCACTTATGACCGGCAAAAGCTATCAGGTGGGCGCCAAATCCTATCGGTGGGCGCCGACTTTCGCATCCTGGGGGGTGGGAAGCGACATTTCAGGGGGCGTCATCGACCTTGGCCGAGGGTCGATCGGGGGGCACGTGCCCCCTTGCCCCCCCTGGATCCGCCTATGGGACTGGGCCATTGAGCCGAACTGGGGTCAAGTGCCAGGCTGGACCGGCACGCTCTGGACAGTTGTCCATATCCGGCGGCAACTGTCCGTACTCGCCGGCTGCAGCGCCCAGCTGCCTCCACACCCGGCGCCGGGCGGTGACCGTCCGTGCCCAGCGGCGGCGAGAGCGCTCGAGAGCCTCAGTGCTGCTATCTGGCGATGGGTCGCTTAATTGATGCCATTTTAGTTTTGTGCTGCAGGTGAGGTTTCGGTTAAGGCGAAGAACTCCTGCTCGATTCCTTGAAGGTTCTTGATTCAGTGCATTTTGCAATAGAATGAAATGAGTCCCGTGACCGTGGAATGAGTCCCGTCACCACCTGGGCTCTTATCATACCCACCAGCACCGGGGGAGTACCAGGGTATTTTTAGAGGAAAAATAAAGGGTATTTCTCGCACAACCTAGTAAGGTGTCAGGGGCAGGATGGAACCAGGATTTTGCGCAATGGAGAGGGAGCGGCACCGGAAGGGGCCCCTGCAGTGGCGCCAAAAGGGCCACTCAGAAAATGTAGCGGCGCGCCGCATCATACATGCTGCTACGTGCCGCTACGGCGGAGGTGGTGACTGAGCGAATTAGTTCCGTGAGTTAGTTTTAACACCAACTAATCCCAAACAATCGCTTTAAACCAGAGCACCCCTGAAATATATCAAGCGCCCCTTGATAAGACTTGTGCAACTACCATATTATTTTGAAAACCAACCGTTCTCGAAAAGCGAAAAAGGCCTGTGGCATTTCTTCCACTTCAAGAGGAACCTCCTTCACCATTAAAAGGGCTCCTTTCGCAAGGACGAAAACGCTTATGCATGTTTTTTACTGGCGGGAAAATTGCCTTAGCAGCAGATGTGCCCTAAAACTTATGGTAGGAGAGACCTCAGCTGACTATCGAGGGCTTTCCTTGTTCTAGAGAGTTTAATGGTCACAGAATGTTCTGGTACTCGAGGACTGTCTGAGACTAGTTACAGAGGACCATGCTGGACGCAGAGAGCTACCAGGACGCAGGGGCCAAAAATTGTTCAGTGTGTCACGATTGAAAATGTCAAATAATTAATGTCGCCAGCCCAGGCTGCAGAATGTGGCACGTTTTTCGTTAGTAGGATAACAATGGATACGCCTGGACCATCCTAGTTGTTGAAAGCATTGCGAGTTCAAATTACAGGTGCCAATATCGACGATTTGGTCCGTTATTGATCTGGAGGAAACATATTGGCAAATTTTTGTCACCTTACCCACCTTGGGCTGTATTACCATTTAGAATGCACAAATTGTAGGATTTTCGACCCCTGACAGGACGATCTGAACATGCTTACGAAGTGTTCAGCTGACTAGAATGCACGAGTTCATTGCCTCAGTCGTTTTATGCTAGGTCGTAAACATTAAAGACCGAAACACGTCTGACATTTATGAAAATTGTTGCAATTGCTCGTGGTAACCGACCAACAGTGATTTAACCTTAGGTATGGCTAGGCATAGGTGCAGGAACTTTTCTTAGTTGGGGAGGGGGGTAAAAGTTTTTACCGCTGGTAGGGTCAAATACGATTCGGTCTATCACTTGATTTGGTAACGGAAAAAGTCCGGAATAGGCTCAAAGCTTGGGTGAATTGTCCCCCAGTCCGATAGTTAGGGGTAGCCGCCTCCTGCCCCTGCTCCCCGCCCGCTCCTTCCGTTCCTGCGCCAATGTGTGTAGTTCCTGTGTACGGAGAAACTAAACTGTTTTGGAGTAATACATTTCGACATAAGTTATCGTTTCAATTAATTGTTCATCATTTTTTAATCGGTTCAATTAACCTTCGCCCGGGTGCGGCGTCTTTTTAGACCCCCCTCGGGTTTTTCCAAATTGACCAAAGAACGGCGGCGCGCCGCCAGACTTGGTCAAGCTGTTCCTTCATTATTTTTACATCTTTCCTGAAAATTTTGGCTCAAGGTCATATCAGGTCAGGTCACCAGGCCAGGTGAAGTGACCTCACCTCAAAGAATACTTAGGACCGCATAACTAAAAGAAGGGTTAATCGATCAAGTTGAAACTCATATCACATATTGGGCCCACCAGGAGCTACAACATTTGTTCCGGGATTTTTCATATTGGTGACCTAAGGTCATGTGCAGAGCATGACCTCCCCTTTATCAATACATGGGGAAAATCACGAAATAAGCTTTTCTCAGTAAGTATGGATGGAATCAACTTCAAACATTGGCTGCGACTTGCTCTTAGCCCATTTCTGGAGCTGATGCCAAAATTTTTGACTTGTGACCTTTAAAGGTCACCTTAGGTCAAATAAGCATTTTTGGTGTTTTTCTCTATAAATTTTGAATAAAATAAGATAGAGCTTTTATTTTGTCACCGAAGTGTTTGTATAGTCACTGGAAGTCAAATGATATACATCATGACTATACCAGGTCAAGTTGGGTCAGACCGTTGACCTGGGTCAGGTCAAATTCTTAAATTTGACCTGGCATAGCAATATCATATATCATTCGATTCGTATTGACGAGAAGATTGCAATGGTGCATAAACTATGGCTATATCTTGTTTAGTTTGGAAGCTATTAGCGAAAAAGTAAACGCCCTTATGCATGGGTGGCTATGGACATTCCCAAGAATATGCCCAATATCTAGTGACCTGTAGCTCCCTAGGCTTTGACCTGACACGAAAATGAATGCCACTGTAATGAAAGCACATCTCAAAACCTTTCGAATGGTGTTGGAAAAATTTGTCTAGCTATCATAGTTTCTGAGATATATGAGGTTTTCTTAGTACACCTCATATTAGCGATTTTGACCTATTTTGACCTCTGGTGACCTTGATATTGACCTGACAAGAAAAATGACCCAAGTATTTTCGATATCATTTTCAAAGAGCTTTCGATTGCTGTTTTGCGCTTTTTTCTAGCTCTCTTAGTTTTTGAGATCGTGGAGGGGGTCTTTTTTAGCCCCCCACCAGGGCGAAGGTGGCTCGTACCCGCCACCGGGGCAAGGGTTAATTAACCCGCGCCCCACCGGGGGTCCGGCGCCACCTTCGCCCCACCGGGGGCCATCGATGGCCCCCCCTCTAACTCCGAAAATATGGGCGTTAGCGCAAATCTGCGAAGTGCAATAGAAAGCTTGCGTGAATTCAGTAAGAAATTACTTTGCATGTTTTAGTGCTCAGGTCAATGGTTTGACCTCCAGAGGTCAAATTAGGTCAAGATCGGCTATTTTCACTCAAATATGCAATGATTGAGCAAACTGGGCATAACTCTTATGTCATTAGAGCTATTGAGGCCTGGTAAAGTACATTTGATAGCAAATTGCCAGTACTTTTTCCGCTATGTGGAACGTAAAGACCTCCCGCCAGTAGTTTGACCTCCAGAGGTCACCTCGTGACCTAATATGACCTGAGGTCACGAAAGGTCAGAAAGTGACCTTGCCGTATATCAAATGAAAGCCAGTGACAAGATAAACACGATGGTGCTTGTTTCACCTCTCTAGCTTAATTAGGTCAAAAGTTATTGCCAAAATACTGTTTTTGACCTCTGGTGACCTTGGATGACCTTGGAAAAGTCAAAGGGCAAATATGACCCCTGGGATCCGTGAAAGGGTGTTCAAAAACGTTGTTCTGAGCAGTCTGAGTATTTGCAATCATTTTTGTGGCTTTTATATCATGAAACAACTTTTCCCTATGCTTTTCCAATGGGAGAGGTCGCCTCGTGACCTGACCTCAGGGCACGAAATTGAAAAATCCCGGATATACACCTTGTAGACCCTAGAGGGGTTATGAAGTGTAGGAAGTTTCAAATTGATCGACTTTGAAATGTAGCTCTTACAGAGCTCTAAAGTGAAGTGAGGTGACCTTGGTTGACCTCGTCTGGTGACCTGACCTTGGGTGACCCGGGGTAAAAAATTTCAGGGATGATGGAAAAATGATGCAGTGAGAGGTAGAGCCCTCAACTGCGGTGCTGCGCCTCGTCGTTTTTCTGCTATCCCGGAAAAACCTTAGGGGGGCCATCGATGGCCCCCTCGGTGGGGCGAGGGTTAATAGGTGCACGTCTAGATAAGCGTGTCCAGCAGTCAATCCAGGGGCACAAAATACAGATAATAATACATTTTTGGACTGCCTCTTATTCGCAGAAGCGACATTTGTCCCGGAATTATTTTATTCCCTTCTCGGACAAGCGTTCTAAAAGAAAATTCCAGTCCCACTCAGATTGTCATTTCCTCCTCTAAGGTGATTTAAAACGACGGCAGTCAAAAAGCTAGAAATATGCATTCAGCTCAACGCTTTCTATTAGGCTTTCCCTCTCACTAGCTATCCACGAACAAGCATTTAGGTACCTCTGGATGGTATATGTGTACCCATTGTTATCAAAGTTAAAGTAGGTGAATCTGGGAAAAATTTGTGACTTCGACAGGATGAATTCTGTGAAATTTACCACTAACCCTCGCCCTAGTATGGAGTGTTCGAACACCCCCTCCCCCTTCCTGGGGTATCTCCGGCGGCGCGAAGCGCCACCGTATTTGGCACACCTTATCCTCGATCAATTCTGCAAATTTCCCCAAAATTTTAACACGCGAATTAACGGGGGGGCGGGTACCCGCCCCCCTCGGGTTTTCGGAGACAGTAGAAAAACGGCGGCGCGTAGCGCCGCCGTACTTGGTATACCTTTTCCCTCATCATTTTTACAACTTCTGTGAAAATTTTAAGGTTAGGTCATCTCAGGTCAGGTCACCAGTACAGGTCAAGTGACCCGACCTCAAAAAAGTTTAAGATAGCATAAGTCGGAGCAGGGTGAACTTATCCAATTGAAACTCATATCACATAATGGCCCCACCGAGTTCTCTAACATATGTTCCGGTATTTTTTATATCGATGACCTAAGGTCAGGTACGAGGCATGACCTCTCCATTGGAAATACATGGGAAAAATGGTTTTTACGGAATAACTCAGTAACAGATGGTGATAGAGCATTTATTTTAGCTGCATTAGACTCGCCTGGGCTTTGCGGTTCTAATGATATGCATTTTATATAATTTGACCCTGACCTGACCTCAGGTCAGGTCAAATCCTTGATTTGACCTAGCAAGGTCAAATTATATATCATTCGATTCGGCTTGCTAAGAGGATTCATATAGTACAAGTCGTTTTGCTCTATCTTTACTTGTTCAGATGTAATGCCCGAAAAACTGAATTTTACATGTTATCCCTATGACGGGCATGTTTTGACCTCTCGTGACCTTAAATGTGACCTGACAAAGAAATGGTTCAAATGTTTTCGATGGAGAAGTGGATGGGCAGCCCAACACCGTTTACCGTTTTTCGCTACCTACCGTGGTTCTCGAGATCTTAGGAGGGGCGGGTACCCGCCCCCCGTCAATGCGAAGGTGGCTCAGACCCCCGTCAATGCGCGTGTTAAGGTTGGGTCATCTTAGGTCAGGTCACCGGTACAGGTCAAGTGACCGCACCTCCAAAAATGTTTAAGGAGGCATAAGTCAAAAATGATTAAATCTATCGGATTGAAACTTATACCACATATGATCCCACCGAACGTTACAAAATATATTCCGGGATTTTTCATATCGATTACCTAGGGTCAGGTACGGTTCATGACCTCTCCATTGGAAATACATAAGGAAAACAGGAATTGGCCTGTATTTGTGTAGATACAGCTGATAAAACCTTCGTATTGCCCAAATCGTAGTATCCTGGGTCCCGTTCTAGGTTCATGTTGCAATTTTTGACCTGTGACTTCTGAGATGTCATCTGGGGCTACTTCAGCAGTTTTCAAACTTGGGTCAATACCTTTGCAGGAAATAATGTTACAGCTTTTATTTTGATACCATTACGTTTGGGAACACACTGACAAGTTGGATATTAAATATATATATTCAAAAGCAAGCACACGGACGCGTTTCGTAACTTCTTCAGCGTGTGTTTGAAGGGTAGAATTATCCGTTGACGCATGAAGGTTTCTGTAAACTCACGCGGGCTAAACGTGGATAATATTTGCCAATATTTTTGATATTGCGAAATCTCCTCTCTTGGAATTTAGATTTTCTTTTTGTTCAATTAGGGCCGACTCCAAAAACTTTCTTCTATTTTTTGGTAGACCTCTGTGGAGAATTTCTGCATTTTTCCAGTTTGGTAAGTGGTCAAATTGTTCGGAGTGTATTACAAATGAACTCGTGGTTTTATGATTTCTAAGGTCTGATTTGTGTTCGTTAATTCGTTTTTGCAGGCCGCGATACGTCTCCCCGTAGTAGAATCTTGTGCAGTTTTGACATGGAATTTTGTAGACGATGCTGTTCTCATTGCTGGTTTTCGAATCTTGCTTCTTTTTGATAAGGTCTCCTATTTTTAAGCCTGTGCTTGCAATAAACCTAATCTCTGCTTGTTTAAGTGTCCTTTCTAGTATTCCGTGTTGAGATATTTTCGGTCCTACAATAGTTCTCAGTGGCGTTGCTCTTGCTTTTCTTGAGTTTCTAATCTTTTTGCCTTCAAAAGACACCTCACGATAAATGCTTTAGGGTATTTTAGTTTAAGAAACGACGAGAAAATGTGATTGATCTCCTCTTCGAGGTATTCTTTGCTGCACACACGGAGTGCACGGAGATTACTCCGGATTTTACTCGCTCACTATGGGCAGAAAAATAATGTATGAAATCCTCAGAGTTGGTTGGCTTTCCGGAGTAATCATTGGGTTTTTCCTCCGTGCACTCCGTGTGTGCAGCAACGAATACCTCGAAGAGGAGATCAATCACATTTTCTCGTCGTTTCTTAAACTAAAATACCCTAAAGCATTTATCGTGAGGTGTCTTTTGAAGGCAAAAACGATTAGAAACTCAAGAAAAACAAGAGCAACGCCACTGAGAACTGTTGTAGGACTGAAAATATCTCAACACGGAATACTAGAAAGGACACTTAAACAAGCAGAGATTAGGTTTATTGCAAGCACAGGCTTAAAAATAGGAGACCTTATCAAAAAGAAGCAAGATTCGAAAACCAGCAATGAGAACAGCATCGTCTACAAAATTCCATGTCAAAACTGCACAAGATTCTACTACGGGGAGACGTATCGCGGCCTGCAAAAACGAATTAACGAACACAAATCAGACCTTAGAAATCATAAAACCACGAGTTCATTTGTAATACCATAGGCGTAGGAACCGGGGGCCAGGGGGCCACTGGCCCCCCCACTTTTCTGGCATGGGCCCCCGCAACGGAGATAAGAATATCAACAAATGTAATATCAAGCAAGAAACTTAAACTGTCCCGATAGCTTGCCCCGGAACCCCGTTAAACTTACCTGTGCCCCTAAACTAAGTTGAGGTCCTATGAGTTGATTTTAAGGTCCCCTAAGCTTCTCGGAGCCCCTGAACTGGCCTCTGATGCCATACGAGCTAATCTGGGCTCCTTGAGCTGAACTGAGCGCCCCTGAGATGCTTTGGGCAGCATGAACTGTTCTAGGATGCCTAAACTGAGCTAGGAGCCGTGACCTTAAACAGGGCCCCGTGAGTTGGCCAGAACCTATATCCACCGACCTGGGGGCCCCTGAGCTGAGCTGGGACCGTAAAGTTAATATTGCCCCTTGAACTAATCTGGATCCCCTGTGATGCACAGAAGACCCTAAACTTATCTGAGGCCCCTGCACAGGAATAGGGCCCCTGCTCTGAAATTTGGTTATAAGCTTTAATTGAAACCCTGAAATGTTCTGAAGCCCCAAATATGCCGACAAGTGGCCCCTGGATGATCCGGGCCCTTAATTTTATCTGGTCATCAGAGCTAATATGTGTTGAACTGAGGGCCCCTGAGATGATCTGGGACCCCTATAAGGCTTTACAGCCACTGACCGGGCGGCCGAGAGCTTGAATGGGCCCCTTGAGATGTTCTGACAGTGATGTAGCCAGGGGAGGAGGGTCTCAGGGGTACGCGGACCCCCTTGGGCTGACCTTATGCACTAAAAACACAAAAATTGATTTCAGGGGGCCCCTGAGCTTGGTCTCGGGGGGGGTTCCCGAGCTTGGTCTCAGGAGGCCCCCGATAATCGGTATCGAGGGCTCCAGAGTACCGAATATTGATCTTGGGGGACCCCTGTGCTCAGTCTCAGGGGGTCCCGAGCTTGGCCTCAGGGCCCCCGAGCTTGGTCTCAGGGCCCCTCCCCCGAGCTCGGTCTCACGGGCCTTTCGATCTTGGTCTCACGGGCCTTTCGATTTTGGTCTCAGGGGCCCCTGAGCTTGGTCTCAGAGGCCCCGAGCTTGGTGTCTGGGGGCCCTTCGACCTTGGTCTCAGGGAGCTCCCGAGCTTAGTCTCAGGGGGCCCTTCGAGTTTGGAATCAGGGCCCCCCAGCTTGGTCACAGGGGCCCCGAACTTGGTCTCAGGGCCCCCGAGCTTGGTCTCAGGGGACCCCCGAGCTTGGTCTCAGGGATGCTCCCAAGCTTGGTCTCAGGCCCCCTCTCCCCGAGCTTAGTGTCAGGGGCCCTCGAGCTTGGTCTCAGGGAGGCATCCGAGGGCATCTGATGCATAAGGCTGACCGTATGCACTGGAAAACACGAGCATTGGTCTCGGGGGCCCTGATCTTGGTCTCAGGGGGCCCGAGCTTGGTCTCAGGGGTTCAGGGCCCCCCTCGGGGTGCCCCCGACTATTGATATCGAGGGACTCATGAGTGAGGCACGAGCATTGACCTCATGAGACCCAGAGTTTGGTCCCAGGGGCCCCAGGCCTGGGTTCAGGACCCCCGAGCATCGGCATCGAGGGGCTCCAGAGCACCGAGCATTAGTCTTGGGGGGGCTCGAAATATTGATCTTGAGGGCCCCGGAACATCGGTGTCGAGTTACTCCTGAGAAAAGCGCGAGCATGGGTCTAAGGGTGCCCCTGAACCTGATCTAAGTGGGACCCCGAGCTTAGTCTTAGGACCCCCCGGGCATCAGCATCAAGGGGCTCCGGAGTATTGGTCTAGGGGAGCAATTATTTTAGGAGCCTCCAAATGGTGATTTCAGAGGGCCCTCGAAAGTATGGATGCAGTGGTGTAGCCAAGGGGGCCCTAGGCGTCCACAGACCCCCACCCCTTGGGCCAATCTGAACCACTGCAAAGGATTCTCTGATCACGGGGCCCCCCAGAGTCAGTCTCAGGGACCCCTGAAGATTCGTTCTCAGGGCGTCCCGAGTCGACCTCACGGCCCCCGCCCTGAGAGTCGGTCTCAAGGCCCCCCGAAAGTAGATTTTAGGGGCCCTAGAGGGTTGGTCTCAGGGGCCCCAAAATTCGGTATCAGGGACCCCGGGAGTCTGTCTCAGGGGAGGGGGCCGATCTAGTCTCAGGGGCCCCCAGAGAGTGGTTCTCAGGGCCCTGCAACATAGTCTATTTCAGGGGGGCCCCTGAGAGTCAGTCTCAGAGAACCCCAAGAGTCGGTCAAGGGGACCCCAAGAGTCTGTCTTAGGGGACCCCGAGATTCGGTCTCGGGATCCCCCTGAGAGTCTGTCTCAGAGAACCCCAAGAGTCAGTCTCAGAGCACCCCAAGAGTCGGTCTCAGGGGGCCCTCATAGTCTCACGGGCTTCTCTCTCAGGAGTCAATATTTAGTTTCAGGTGGCCCCTAGAGTTAATCCGGGGGTCCGAGAGTTAGTCTAATTTGATCCGCAGAGTGCTGGTTTCAGGGGGCCCCAGAGGGGTAATTTTGGGAGCCCTCGAGATTTAGCCTCAGGCTGTGCCCCCCCCACCCCCGAGTTTTGGTATAAGCGGCCCCGAGAGTCAATCTCAGGGAGCACCCAAAAGTTAGTCTCCGAGGGCTCCCGGTTGTCAGTCTCAGAGACATCCGAGAGTTAATCTCGGGGTTCTGAGAGTAATTTCCAGAGGTGCTCCCGAGTTTTGGTCTCACGGGCCCGGAGTTAGCCTTAGGCCCGCGAGAGCTAATCTGTAGCCTCCGAGTCAGTCTCAGGAACGCCAAAGATTCAGTCTCAGAGGTGATTCCACCCCCCCCGGGTGTTTGTCTCAGGTGCGCCCTAGAGTAAGTCTCAGAGGGCTGTCGGAAGTCATTCCCAGCCACCCTCCCCCACCCCAAAGACAGCCTCAGGGGACCCCAATAGCTAATCTGGATGACCACGATACTCAGTCTCAGCCCCCCCTCCAGAGCAAATCTGGGGGGCCCAATAATTAGTCTCAGAGGTGCTGCCGATAACTAATCTCAGGAGCCCCGAGAGATTCTCAGAAGCCCCCAGTTTTGATCAAGAGGCGCCGTGAATCGGTCTCCGAGACCCACTGAGATCTAATCGGGAGAGCGGCCGAAAATTAGCTTTGTGAGCGCCGCCAAGTGTTGGTCTTAGGTGGCCCCAGAGCTCAAATAAAAAATTTCAAAATCATATGCCTCGGAAAAATGTACCTACCCCTATTGCGTACTAAAAAAGCACAAATTGAAACATGTCGATCAGGCACCATTATCGAAGGAAAGGCAAACATTAATCTAATTTTACCATAAGAGCAAATCGAACAGGGAATTGGGCGCTTTAGTCAATTTTTAATATATTAGCTTAACACCAATAACTACATTCCTAAATATTCTGTAATAAACAACTTTCCAACATTTTCGTAGGAAACCAGACAAACAAGGGTAATGACCGAAATTGATGAGCATAATCCCAAAAAGAAAAATAGGTATGAAAGGTTGAAAATAACAATAACAGAGTGAGCCAAGGCGATAGATATCTTGGGCGCCTTTTGTCTTGGTAATTTTCTCGTTTACAAGATAGCAAGGGTAAGAAAGTAACTGAATCTCAACAGGATCTGTCGACGGAATAGAGGTTATGTAACGTTCGGGACACACTACCATATCCCTTGTATCTTTATTCGTTTTTTTCGTTTCTTTGGAAATTTCCTGATAAAGAGTCCATGGATTCGACACCGGGATATAATTGCTAATCATTTCCCGTAGAAGATCATTTCTTCGTACTCAAAACGACTGACCTCCAATAACTTCATGTCTGATTACCCGAGTGAATTGAGGTAGACTCAGGTTTAACATCATGCGCGCATCAACATAGAACTTCCCGAAATAGTGGCTCAAAGCTGTTATTATAGCCACGCTACCATATAAGGTATGAGTCATCCTTAATATTTGGTGACCTTAGTTTACCAACACTTGGTCAGATCGAAAAAAACCAAGCTATAAACAAAATAAGAATGAATGCTTAAAAAGACACAACGAAATTTCCGTCGTGTGAATGTTATAATGTTAACACGCGCATTGACGGGGGTCTGAGCCACCTTCGCATTGACGGGGGGCGGGTACCCGCCCCCCTAAGATCTCGAAAACCACGGTAGGTAGCGAAAAACGGTAAACGGCGTTGGGCTGCCCATCCACTTCTCCATCGAAAACATTTGAACCATTTTTTTGTCAGGTCACATTTAAGGTCACGGAGGTCAAAACATGCCCGTCATAGGGATAACATGTAAAATTCAGTTTTTCGGGCATTAAATCTGAACAAGTAAAGATAGAGCAAAACGACTTGAACTATATGAATCCTCTTAGCAAGCCGAATCGAATGATATATAATTTGACCTTGCTAGGTCAAATCAAGGATTTGACCTGACCTGAGGTCAGGTCAGGGTCAAATTATATAAAATGCATATCATTAGAACCACAAAACCCAGGCGAGTCTAATGCAGCTAAAATAAATGCTCTATCACCATCCGTTACTGAGTTATTACGTAAAAACCATTTTTCCCATGTATTTCCAATGGAGAGGTCATGCCTCGTACCTGACCTTAGGTCATCGATATCAAAAATACCGGAAAAAATGTTAGAGAACTTGGTGGGGCCATTATGTGATATGAGTTTCAATCGGATAAGTTCACCCTGCTCCGACTTATGCTATCTTAAACTTTTTTGAGGTCGGGTCACTTGACCTGTACTGGTGACTTGACCTGAGATGACCTAACCTTAAAATTTTCACAGAAGTTGTAAAAATGATGAGGGAAAAGGTATACCAAGTACGGTGGCGCTATGCGCCGCCGTTTTTCTACTGTCTCCGAAAAACCCGAGGGGGGCGGGTACCCGCCCCCCCGTCAATGCGCGTGTTAAAATACTATACAAAAGATATAGGAGATGGGCCCGGTTACTAAGGGGGACCCCCGGCCTGGGGCCCCACGACGGTAGTCGGACCCCTCCTTGGCTGAATCCTGGCTACGCCACTGTGTTCCTGAGCCTCTATATCCGCCACCATGGGACCCCCTAAGCCTAGCTGGGGCCCTGAGCTAATCTGGGTACCGCTGTGCTCAACTGGGGCCTCTGATCTGGTATGGGGGCCCTGAACTGTTCTAGCATCATTGAGCTAAGCTGGGCTCCATGAGCTTGAACAAGTCCCTTGAGCTGTTTTGAGACCCTACATAAGTCGACCTGGGGACCTCCGAGCTGAACCGGGCCCCTAAGCTAATCTGGCACCCTGTGCGAATCTGGAACTCCCCTGTGATGAGCTTCTAGGGGGTCCTGTGCTTATGTAGGGTCCCTTGATAAGCTGGCCCCGAGGCTAATGCACTGGTCTGGGCCCTTGAGCTGACTGATCTGGGTTCCTGAGCTATGGTCTGGACCTTGGGGCCCTCCGAGATAATTTAGCGGTCCCTGGGTGGCATAGGCATAGGAACCGGGGGTCAGGGAGATACTGCCCCCCCTTTGAGGTGGGCCCCGCAACGAATATACAACTATCAGCAACTGTAATATAGAACAAGAAACCCAAACGGGCCCGATAGCTTGTCAGGGAACGTTCAAGTTCGGTAGTACGCTGCCTGCAAGCCCCTGGAGGAGGAGCGCTTCGTAAAAAGCCAAGGCACCTACTACCCGAGTGTTGCCAAATGAGTCCCGAGAACTGGGCCCAATCAAACTCCATCCCAATCCCAACACAAAATATGAATCGGGCACAGACCCCGCACCAAATGCCGAGCAACAGTCGTCCATGAGCCATCGAAAGGCGCGACGTCTTTCGATGCCAGGGTTATATGGCGTCGCCAACTATTTCCCTGTTGGAGGGGTTTCTTGGGAGTCAAATCGCTCCTTGCACAAGGAATCTGCCGTGCCTTAAACCCGAGTTGGTCGCGTGGAAAGCAAGGCTGCTAACCACTATAACACCATTCCCACACCTCCTCGGCATCACAAAGCTTACCATCAAGTACCTTCATTGCACTTGCAGTCATGCTGAAACTCTGCTTTTTAGGCATCGAAATATAGCTAGGCGTATTTATTGTGATCAGGCTTCACCTAAATCAATCTCTAATGATGGCAAGAAGAGATCTGTAATAACATAAATAAATGTTCCCATTTTCGTCATTGAATAAGAAAATACAAGTTGATTAGGCATAGCGAAATGAGGGTATTTGGTATCAAAGCATTGTCTGTAGTTTTCTAAACAGTTCCTAATTTTGTAAATGTGATGAAAAGTTTTGTAGATGTGATGTGTACTTAGCCGCGCCAATTTGTTTCAGTAACGAAATTGTCCCATTTTTTGCCCAATGGCTAAGTATCCTTGAACACCATGCAAACGTTACAAGCTTGCTTATGGTCTTGCGTGATGTCCAAGGAGATACCTAATTTAATGCTGGAGGTAGGAGGATGCCCTTTGTTCATAAGCGTATTTAAATTTAAAAAAGAGGAAAAAAAGAAAAAAGGGCCTAAACATCTGTAAATATAAAAAACGCGCTCGCGGTAAAAAATGATTGAAATCCTCCAAAAACGCCTAAAAATGTATTTCGTATTTGAAATGGGTCTTGGTAAAAAACAAAAAAATGTTTTTTGGCGTTTTAATATGATTTGGTATCAAATAGGTACAACTCAAAATCATAGGGCAAAATTTAATTTCTCAATTTTCCATATATTGACATCCTTGTGTGCATGCGTGCCTTATTGACACCAAACGAGCTAACTAATGTTTTTTTATAATTATGGGCCCCCCGTGGACTGGGGCCCCCCTTGAGGTGGGCCCCCTCTAAGGTTGGCCCCCCACTTTTCAAACCGTTCCTACGCCCCTGTGTAATACACTCCGAACAATTTGACCACTTACCAAACTGGAAAAATGCAGAAATTCTCCACAGAGGTCTACCAAAAAATAGAAGAAAGTTTTTGGAGTCGGCCCTAATTGAACAAAAAGAAAATCTAAATTCCAAGAGAGGAGATTTCGCAATATCAAAAATATTGGCAAATATTATCCACGTTTAGCCCGCGTGAGTTTACAGAAACCTTCATGCGTCAACGGATAATTCTACCCTTCAAACACACGCTGAAGAAGTTACGAAACGCGTCCGTGTGCTTGCTTTTGAATATATATATTTAATATCCAACTTGTCTGTGTGTTCCTTTACCTGTATCGTTCTGTCAAATGGATCCTCAACATTACGTTTGGATTCCTATTGTGAGTCTATTGGTGTGCATATTGACTATGCTAGGTCGGAAAGTGGCCTTGACCTGATCTGAGGTCAGGTCATTTTTGTGTTTTGACTCAGCATAGTCATATTATACATCATTTGATTCGCCGTGACGAGAGCAAGCGAATGGTGCCTAAAAATTATTCTTGCTCAACTCTGTCAAACGCCGGAGCCAAAAACCACTACCCTAACATGCAACATTCTTTGACCTGTCATGACCTCAATATTGAGCTGGGCCAAAAATTGACCATGTAGTTTCGTCGTAAATTTGTTTGAGCTATCCACCAGCTTTCGCGTTTTCTCGCTATCCCGCATAGGAGCCGAGTTCGAGGGGGTGTCCAACACCTCACCACCAGGGCGAAGGTGGCTCGGAGGCCCACCGGGGCGTGGCTTAAACGATCTTCCAGCGCATTTTTCGCTGTTGAGGTGGACCCCATTGGAGGCGCCCCACCCCTTCGACAAAAACACTCCGCCGTCCCTAGTGATTGGTAACGGTCTGCTAATGAGTTCATTATGTACCGACACTCATTGCAGATCATAAAGCAAAGTGAAGCAGTATCCCGGTAGCTTTCGGATAAAACGACACATAATCTTCACAAAATCATATTATGACGTCAATATTATTTAAGACCCTGACACGATGCGTGAACCTTGAAGTTTATATGAATTTATTTGCAGTAAACAGCAATGCACCTGCATGGGTAGGTATGTATCTTCACTGTTGAAAATAAATATGTTGTCAGCTGTTTGATAGAAAAAATATGAAGTCATAGTATTGGGTTTTCTCACACGGTATGTCACCAAAGATCACCAGAATGCCTAAAATTACCTGCAGCCTCAAGTATGCACGGGAATAGTGGAACGTGCAGTGTATGTGTTTTGATGGTGTTTGTGAAGTCATCTAATTTACAGTTTTTTATTAAAATGACGTGATAAAATATTGAACAGTGCTTTTGATAAGGTTTCATAGCGAGAATTGCTCATGACTCTCCCGGATGAGTTAAGAAGGAGAACGGAAAGATGAGCTCTTAATTTATATATTTTATGTGAAAGTATATTTATGACGTCACCGTATATGCGTGCAATGCTTTAGGTATACCTAGTTCCCAAAAAAACACAGTTCCAGAAAAATATTTGATTACTGATTTGGATCGTGTGGCTCACCTTACGTTATTTAGCCAGTTAGTTTGTCAAAATGCGGGATTTATACGATAAGGTGCCTGTTAGTAAACAAAATTGCATCTCACTCCAAGTATCACTGATGATGTAATGCAAAATTAAAACGAATGTAGAGACGATTGATCGTGCAATATGCATATATGAAAAACTTTACGAAAATGACTCCATCATTGGCCGAAAATAGAGACAAAGATAAAAACTAATTTTTCACGAGGCTAAATTGTTGACGTCCTTGTGACATAATGCGGTAAACAATTTTTGTCTGGTTTCCTCTAAGGTACGAAACAATCATTTCTTGACAGGAACGGAACATTTCCTTTCTGTATCTATAAATACTCAGGAGATATGCCGAAAGGCGTAAATGGGTTAGGCTAGAAATGCCCCCTGTGCCAGGCGCGTGATAACGAGTTATGAACGGAGGCAAATGGATATAAATCTGGTTGACAAACCTTTGAAGTCCCGGCTGCGACGGCGCTGGTGGCGCAGTGTTGCGGTATAATCAGGTCAGGTGAGGTGGCAGGCAGGCACGACGCTCGTCAAACCGAGATGGCTGTCTACCGCTTAATTGGACGCCATTTGGCGTTCCAGGATTTATGGACGATGAACATGTCTCGCGAGCTCCACCGGGAAGATATAATGGACGAATAATGGTGAATCCACTGAAAATCTTGGCCTGTGATCGTTCTGCGAGGAAATTGGAAAGCGGGTCAAGGAGGGCGAAGTTGTGTCGTACCAGGAATAAGCTTGGCCGCGTGACAGTATTTATGTACATAGTTACGCTAAGTGTTGACATGGGCGTCGAAAGGGGGGGACGCGTCCCTCTCAGCTCGTGGGCCAGAGAGCACTTTCCTTCCAAACATTATAAGGCTACATTTTTACTCTATTAACCGCAGGCATTAAGCGCATCGCACGGCTGTGCAATGCAGCGGACCTAAAAACTGGATGAAACCCATGAAAGTGGCTTTTCAGAAATTATATCAAATGGATATTATACGTTTAGAATTTAGTAAGAATACGAGGAAACAGTATTATTGTCTTCAAGCGTGTCACCTAGATTTTACAGGTGCTGAAACATGAAGTTTTTCCAATTTCGCTATTTACCGGAACATTATGGAAATTAATGACATAATTTTACGCGAGAATCACAAATGCTCTCATTTCGCCTTCCATAGTGCCAGTATATCACTGCAAACTTGCATATTTTTCACGATACATGCATATATTTGGTTTGCAAATGCCTCTCATGAACCTGATGGCCAAACATTTTAGGTGCATACGGACACGCCAACAATTGAAATGGAACGTTAAATTGTTTCGCCGTTTGTCTGTCACTCAAAATTTGAGTGACAGAATTTGAGACCCAAAATTTGAGTCTCAAATTATTATACCTGAGCTCCTAAACTTCAATCCAACGACATCATCCATGACATGCCACTGGTGAAGCACAAGTCCACCTACACCAAGGTAAACTACTAGAAGTTCTCCCGGAAATCACTCCGATTATGGACCTCGACATTCAAACTTAAGTTAGATGCCAATTTTAATCTACGCTGTGAAGAGAAGGTGCGCAATCCAACCTGCATTCAGTCGGGTACTAGTTCCGTAACATTTCACTATCAACCCAATTCGCTGAATTCAGCTGGAGCAGCTGGTGGCCTCCTCACTCTTCGGAGCCGGTGTTTACGGCCTTGGAACTGCCGACTGACACCTACAGAGAATAGGCGAGCGAGGCCCGCAACAAGCACTTCCGTCAGTACACAGCACACCCAGGGGCGCCGCCACGGAATTTTCGAAGGAGGGGGGACGGACCGGGCCTGGTGCTGACCGGGGGAGGCGAATTCTGAGCACCTGATAGCATTAATGACCATTGACCCAAATTTTTTTGGGGGGACGTCCCCCCTGGTTGGCCAACAGGGGACGCGTCCCCCCCCGTCCCCCTGTTTTCGGCGCCCATGAGCACACCACGTGAGGAAGAAATCCTGAAAGGAAACGACGACTGAACGGTATCATCTGCTGGAGACAAGTGATCGCGTTATCAGCAATAGCCAAAGACGTCGGCAAGGTTTAGCGTGGTGGCTGGAAAAAGGCGGAACCAGGGAGTTATAGCCCCGACAAAGGTCTAGCCCTGGAGGCGAAGATGAGGAAAAGAGTTATACAGAGTAGAAGGCTAAAATAGGGCATATGATTGTTAATAAAACTATGGATGTTATATATGTATATATTCCTCGTCATTTTTATATTTGGTAGAATATGGTGGCTGTGAATATTTTGCGACGTTTCAGATCTCTGGCAGTCTGCAAATGTGATAAAACTGGTGATTTTACACATATATGTTCGTAATAGCACGGAATGTGTTATGAGCCGCGGTCGTCGACATGCTCTAAATAATTAATGTGTTTCCGTATAATCTGTGACTTTTACTCAGCTTATGGATTGGTCAGAGTTTCCGGTTTTGTTATCATTTGAGCCAGTTTTATTGTCAATAGATCATGTGAGGGAACTAAAAACCAGTAATCGCCTGTGTGGGCGAACACCGAACAGGCAATTTATATCAAACGTTTGAAGCTAACATCGTAACGGAGGAATGTTTCACGTAGCTTAACTCTGAGAAAGTGATCTTTTCATTTTCTACATAGCATTGACAACGCAGAACCTGTTTTGTAGGTATAAGGTACAAGTTTGCTGTGAAATCCGCAAATAGCTCATAATGTGCCAAATATATTGCCTACAGAGAAAATAAAGTTATGCTTGTATAGCTTGCGCTCCAGGTTTTCTGAATATCTCCTACACAGTTGGTTAGGGAATATAATTGATAGCGTGGCCTGAAATTGACGGAATAGAAATACTTCGAGATGCCAATTTTTAGTTTAACAATAGTCCCGCTTCCATTTCGAAGTTGCCGACCGTATCGGCCTGGCATAAGGTTTTAAAAAGTTCCCAGTTGCTTGAGAATTATATTGTTTTATTATATCTTTCCATCACCCTTCTTTCTGGTTTATATCCAGGAAGGTGCAGAATTCACAAATTAACAGTGCCTTGCTAAAACTGTCATCAGGGCCTCACACAACATTGCTTGCATTTTCGTCATGTATATGGTTCATGGGTGCAGATTTGGCTTGCTGATACTCACGATCACGCATCAATGGTTTCGGAAACACGCAACTCGTTTTCAAGTTCAAATACTCTGCAAGTCTTGTAGTTTGTTGTCATACGAATTTGTTGAGCTCAAATTGCTTCGGAAACGGCGCAGTGTTGTCATTTGACTCTGCGACCTATGTTGAATTTTTTTGTGTCGCTTCCACCAATAGTTTGTTTTAGCAATGGGCAAAAAACTAAAATTCAGGATCATGACCCCAACCCCAGATAAGCTGTCACTGTTAATACTAAATGCGCGTGCCCACGCAACTTGGAATTCACTGCAGGAATTCTTAATCCCCAAAAGACATTGACCTTCATATCGAGTAACCTTAGATATGATGTCCATATAGCATATATACGTCATCCTGGGTGATGTCATCTGACCGGACGCACTAGAGTAAATTATTTGGACAGGGCTGGTATGACTTTGACATGTGCCCTTTGAGATTGACCTTCACATTCATGTGAGGTGATTTAAAATATAGTCCCGATTATATGGCGTGGCATAACCACTCGGTCTGCAATACAGGTGCGTTGTTACGACTGCGCAACTGTAGCAGTCTCAAAATATAGTTCTGAATTTAGAACCTTATAAGTCAGAACATTTTCAACTGAGTTTGAAAATTATTTCACCATTCAACGTTTTGATAATTTAAAGTATATTAGTAGATTTTGAACTCCCAACGGCTGCCTGGCCACCTAGGAACCATAGGTGAGGGTGGGGGCACTTACGAAGCCCGTCCCTCCACTGTTCGTGTCAACCGTTGTAAGACGGCAAACAGTTGAGTTCCGACTGAGAGAGTCTGATCACAAAGAGTCGCTTTAGTTTGAACAGGGCCAGAGGGGTGGTGTCGGAGGGGTCACACGAGTGGTGACTGACACAGTCAGCTGCTGGCAGAGGTGACCGGCACGTGCTCGCCCACGGCATGCCTTTATCCGTGTCTGCCATTCTTGTCCAGCGCTCTCTTCATGCTTCCACACATGCCACTGTCATGGTTTGTTGAGCTCATTTTGTTCAAGGCCTGGCGAAATGTCTTTGTCCTACGATACCTTTGCCGCGCGTAGTATAAGATCGTTACGCCGAAACCGTAAATTATAATTTGGAGGTGCGGCCATTAGCTGAACTTTGATTACGCTCGTATTTAGCCGGCAATATTATGTCGTTTAAATTTGAAGTCATTATGTTGCAGGCCTCGGAATTGGGTTATGTGGGAGCATGTTCGGAACAGGCTGTAAAATTTAGCTTCAGAAAAAACGTTTATTAACACGCGCATTGACGGGGGCGGGTACCCGCCCCCCTCGGGTTTTTCAGAGACAGTAGAAAAACGGCGGCGCGTAGCGCCGCCGTACTTGGTATTCCTTTTCCCTCATCATTTTTACAGCTTCTGTGAAAATTTTAAGGTTAGGTCATCTCAGGTCAGGTCACCAGTACAGGTCAAGTGACCCGACCTCAAAAAAAAGTTTAAGATAGCATAAGTCGGAGCAGGGTGAACTTATCCGATTGAAACTCATATCACATAATGGCCCCACCGAGTTCTCTAAAATATGTTCCGATATTTTTGATATCGATGACCTAAGGTCAGGTACGACGCATGACCTCTTCATTGGAAATACATGGGAAAAATGGTTTTTACGGAATAACTCAGTAACGGATGGTGATAGAGCATTTATTTTAGCTGCATTAGACTCGCCTGGGCTTTGCGGTTCTAATGATATGCATTTTATATAATTTGACCCTGACCTGACCTCAGGTCAGGTCAAATCCTTGATTTGACCTAGCAAGGTCAAATTATATATCATTCGATTTGGCTTGCTAAGAGGATTCATATATTTTAAGTCGTTTTGCGCTATCTTTACTTGTTCAGATGTAATGCCCGAAAAACTTAATTTTACATGTTATCCCTATGACGGGCATGTTTTGACCTCTCGTGACCTTAAATGTGACCTGACAAAAAAATGGTTCAAATGTTTTCGATGGAGAAGTGGATGGGCAGCCCAACGCCGTTTACCGTTTTTCGCTACCTACCGTGGTTCTCGAGATCTTAGGGGGCGGGTACCCGCCCCCGTCAATGCGAAGGTGGCTCAGATCCCCGTCAATGCGCGTGTTAATGTTCTGCCACGTCATCAGACTGCAGTCAAAATTGTTTGATAAATACCCAAATGAACTCTCGCAGACAGAACCGAAGTATATCTATGGGTCGTGTTTACATGGGCCACCAAATTCAAACAAGCCATGGGCGAGGGAAAGTGGCGGTGAAATTTTTGCTGGTCAGCTTAACACGCGCATTGACGGGGGGCGGGTACCCGCCCCCCTCGGGTTTTTCGGAGATAGTAGAAAAACGGCGGCGCGTAGCGCCGCCGTACTTGGTATACCTTTTCCCTCATAATTTTTACAACTTCTGTGAAAATTTTAAGGTTAGGTCATCTCAGGTCAGGTTACCAGTACAGGTCAAGTGACCCGACCTCAAAAAAAGTTTAAGATAGCATAAGTCGGAGGAGGGTGAACTTATCCGATTGAAACTCATATCACATAATGGCCCCACCGAGTTCTCTAAAATATGTTCCGGTATTTTTGATATCGATGACCTAAGGTCAGGTACGAGGCATGACCTCTCCATTGGAAATACATGGGAAAAATGGTTTTTACGGAATAACTCAGTAACGGATGGTGATAGAGCATTTATTTTAGCTTCATTAGACTCGCCTAGGCTTTGCGGTTCTAATGATATGCATTTTATATAATTTGACCCTGACATGACCTCAGGTCAGGTCAAATCCTTGATTTGACCTAGCAAGGTCAAATTATATATCATTCGATTCGGCTTGCTAAGAGGATTCATATAGTTCAAGTCGTTTTGCTCTATATTTACTTGTTCAGATGTAATGGCCGAAAAACTGAATTTACATGTTATCCCTATGACGGGCATGTTTTGACCTCTCGTGACCTTAAATGTGACCTGACAAAAAATGGTTTAAATGTTTTCGATGGAGAAGTGGATGGGCAGCCTAACGCCGTTTACCGTTTTTCGCTACCTACCGTGGTTCTCGAGATCTTAGGGGGCGGGTACCCGCCCCCCCGTCAATGCGAAGGTGGCTCAGACCCCCGTCAATGCGCGTGTTAAACTTGCTCCATGAGATTACCTTGCGTATTGACAATGTTCTCAGCCACCTTCGCTTTGACGGGGGATCGGGGCAATAACTGTAAATAATTCTGGTAAATAAATACGGTAAATGATAAAAATATACATAAATTTACTTGGAAAATATAAGGAACAACACAACCAGCTCCGCCGTGTCAAAAGTAACAGGTGTTACACACACCACCAGGTCGGGTGACTGCTACCAATGACTGTTTTCTGAATGTCGGCCCCAGCACCGCCGTGAGTGTAGCACCCCCCGCGTGAGAACTTACCTGTTCGATTGCCTTGTGTGCAAGCCGGTAATTTTTAAGTGAGCCCTGTATCTGCTGATAACCTGCGTATTTGCCTCGTATTTCTCTATATAAAATTTGTGTTTTAGTATATCTTTTTGCAAAAGTTATTTTGCGGTATTCAGCATGTTTTACTTGACATGGTTAACTCTAGTTTCACCACCGGGTTTGTGGTATGATTGTGGAACTACAGTATAGTTTCACCGATTCGTACGGGAGGGGGAGAGACACTACCTACACATCGAATTGGTGCCCTATCACGACATTACCCGCAGTTACAACAATTTTGGAGCGCTTACTGCAGTACCTATCTGAACGAGAAGGGATTTTGTTTTCTCAAACGCAGCACAGTTACAGAAAAAATAATTATTTACGGAGACATCACTCACTGTGGTGACAGACCTGGTATACCGGGCCATAGAGGACGGACAAATCTTAGATTGCGTATTATTGGACTTGTCCAAATGTTTGGCGGCATTAGCCGTGCCAAACCACTTAGGTGAGTTATACGGAAGACATATTCATTGGTTTTAAAACTACCTCAATAGTCACCATTTGTGGATCCAGGAGCAATTTTTTGAGGGGGAAATCAACGTTTTTTTTGGGGGGGCTAAATTGAGAACAAATTGCGAAAACATAGTGGTTTTAAGAAAAAACTATCGTCAGATGACATTCTTGCTAAATAATGTCATCTGACCAGAATACTGGGGTCAATAACCTTGAACAGTGACCTTTGACCTTGACCCTCATGTGCGGTTACCTTGACATACAACCTGATTATACGACGTTATGACGTCACCACTCGGTCTACGGTGCAAGTGAACTGGTGCGACTGCGCGATTGTGACGGTCTCAAAATATAGGTTTCATTTTGAAATCATATAAGCCAAAGAACTATTAACCGATTTTCAAAATTACTCCACTATTCGATGCGCTCATAAATGCTCTCAAATGTGGCCGAGAACGTTTTCCGGCGACGAACGGTTTTCCGGCCACCTCTTAACCCGCGCCCCACCGGGGGTCCGGCGCCACCTTCGCCCCGCCGGGGGCCATCGATGGCCCCCTCTAACTCCGAAAATATGGGCGTTAGCGCAAATCTGCAAAGTGCAATAGAAAGCTCGCGTGAATTCAGTAAGAAATTACTTCGTATGTTTTAGTGCTCAGGTCAATGGTTTGACCTCCAGAGGTGAAATTAGGTCAAGATCGGCTATTTTCACTCAAATATGCAATGATTAAGCAAACTGGGCATAACTCTTATGTCATTAGAGCTATTGAGGCCTGGTAAAGTACATTTGATAGCAAATTGCCAGTACTTTTTCCGCCATGTGGAACGTAAAGACCTCCCGCCAGTGGTTTGACCTCCAGAGGTCACCTCGTGACCTAATATGACCTGAGGTCACGAAAGGTCAGAAAGTGACCTTGCCGTATATCAAATAAAAGCCAGTGATAAGACAAACACGATGGTGTTTGTTTCACCGCTCTAGCTTAATTAGGTCAAAAGTTATTGTCAAAATACTGTTTTTGACCTCTGGTGACCTTGGATGACCTTGGAAAAGTCAAAGGGCAAATATGACCCCTGAGATCCGTGAAAGGGTGTCCAAAAACGCTGTTCTGAGCAGTCTGAGTATTTGCAATCATTTTTGTGGCTTTTATATCATGAAACAGGTTTTCCCCATCCTTTTCCAATGGGAGAGGTCGCCTCGTGACCTGACCTCAGGGCACGAAATCGAAAAATCCCGGATATACACCTTGTAGACCCTGGAGGGGTCATAAAGTGTAGGAAGTTTCAAATCGATCGACTTTGAAATGTAGCTCTTACAGAGCTCTAAAGTTGAAGTGAGGTGACCTTGGTTGACCTCGTCTGGTGACCTGGCCTTGGGTGACCCGGGGTAAAAAAATTCAGGGATGATGGGAAAATGATGCAGTGAGAGGTAGAGCCCTCAACCGCGGTGCTGCGCTTCGTCGTTTTTCTGCTATCCCGGAAAAACCTTAGGGGGCCATCGATGGCCCCGGTGGGGCGAGGGTTAAAAATGAAATAGGGTGGGGGCACGTTAGGACCCCCTCCACGGCGCATGCTATTGAATTTATTTCGTCCCCATTTTTGCTTTGGAATTACCTCAGACATGTATCTACGACTTTGCAAGCGGTCATTTGTCTCTGCGTGTAGTTTAGAAAAATACGTGAGACTTAGAAGACAGGGACGTTATCCACTCAACCACCCATCCCCCACGAGTTTGAGCCAGTAAATTAGGTAGAATGGGGTTATCTTGCCTGAATAAAAATATATGTTGGGACTTATAAACCGTGTGAGCAGCGCGCGAGGCCATCGCTTGTAGGAGGCTCATCTTAGAGCGCCCACCCCAGGGAGCCCATCATTGGAACCCCATGGCCATATGAGCCTGTCATTGTATTCTCCCGTGAAAGTTATCAGCACCCCCCCCACGCCCATTTTGCCCCACGTATAGTGTGCGTCTAGCTCCACTTTGCTCCTCCTAAACAGACTTGGACATGAATCAGATGCAGTCATGGTTACACGCTCGGCGGCTACGATGAACATAATGTATATTGAAAACCGATGTCACACATTACCAATAAAAATATAAAAGAACATGTAAGACATGGCCTTACAAAGTCGATTAAAAAACCAATGAGTTTCGGTTTTTACTTTTAAGAAAATTGTATAAAACATATCGAGCCTACTGGACCCAGCGTGTTCCTCCGACCCACGCGCGTCTAAACAAAGTAACCCACGCTATCCCGGTCTTGACGTTGTCAGTTTACTACAAGCATGAAGTGTCCCGTCTTACCCACGGTGCCACACCCACGTCACGGTGTCACACCCCCGTCACACCCACGTCTTTACCGTACTTTCCCTTACATGCCTATATATCATTAACTGCAAAATTAACAATTTTCATATTTTTCTAAGCCCAGTTTTCTACCATTCTCTTTCGATTTCTCAAGAAATTATGTCCTCTTCGTGTAACTTCATCAATCAGCAATCAATTCATTCATTCATCAATCAATTAATCAGACGAGTGGAGAATCATGTTAGCGAACTCCATTTTCATCATTTGTATGCCATTTTGTCATGATTGTACCTGCATCTAGTCATTTTGTTTGATTTCTAATGCTTTTGTCTTCTTAGTGGTATTATTATTTATGCTCGCTCATTGTAAATAACCATGTGTTTTAGCTGCTTGACTTCACCTGTCAGTGGGCACCGCCTGTTGGTGATATATATTAATAAATAAATAAATAAATAAAAACTTAACACGCCCATTGACGGGGGGCGGATACCCGCCCCCAACCCTCGGGTTTTTCAAAGATAGCAGTAAAACGGCGGCGCGTAGCGCCACCGTACTTGGCATACCTTTTCCTCATCATTTTTACAACTTCTGTGAAAATTTCAAGGTTAGGTCATCTCAGGTGAGGTCACCAGTACAGGTCAAGTGACCTGACCTCAAAAAAGTTTAAGATAGCATAAGTCGGAGCGGGGTGAACTTATCCGATTGAAACTCATATCACATAATGCACCCACCGAGTTCTCTAAAATGTGTTCCGGTATTTTTGATATCGATGACCTAAGGTCAGGTACGAGGCATGACCTCTCCATTGGAAATACATGGGAAAATGGTTTTTACTGTATAACTCAGTAACGGATAATGATAGAGCGTTTATTCTAGCTGCATTAGACTTGCCTTGGCTTTGCGGTTCTAATGATATGCATTTTATATAATTTGACCCTGACCTGACCTCAGGTCAGGTCAAATCCTTGATTTCACCTAGCAAGGGCAAATTATATATCATTCGATTCCACTTGCTGCGAGGATTCATATAGTTCAAGTCGTTTTGCTCTATCTTTACTTGTTCAGATGTAATGGCCGAAAAACTTAGTTTACATGTTATCCCTATTACGGTATGTTTAGACCTCTCGTGACCTTAAATGTGACCTGACAAAAAAGGTTCAACTATTTTCGATGGAGAATTGGATGGGCTACCCAACGCCGTTTACCGTTTTTCGCTACCTACCGTTAGGGGGGCGGGTACCCGCCCCCCTCGTCAAAGCGAAGGTGGCTCAGGCCCCCGTCAATGCGCGTGTTAAAGGGAATGTGGCACCTTGGTTGAATCCTGGAATTTAGTGTAATTAGGCGTACTTTTAGCCGAAGATGATGAAACCACTCATTATTTCTCTGAAAAAGAAATGTACAATGAGCTCGATATTTTTATTTTAAAACACTCCTCTAGGCAAAGAAAGAAATATCGCTGTGGATAATATCATGATCTGGCAACCACTACCATACTCGAAACGCTTCAAGGGCTTAGATTGGCTGATGCTCATCGTGACGTCAGCATATGTCGTCACACCAACAGCCATGACAACTGTGGCCTGCTGCTAAGGAAACGTGAGGGGTGCATTTCAGGTAGGTTTTAGCTTTTTCTACGGAAATCTCGAGTTCCAAGACAAATGATATACCGAGTTCCGGGTTTTCCGACTTGCTTTACAATTTGGCTATCTCAGTTAAAATCGCGTTATGAAGGTGCCACATTCCCTTTAACCTTCCATAAATATTCGGGTCATCACTGCGGTAACCCGACCATTCGTCTCAGCCATGCGCAATTTCGCAGCAAAGACCCGACAGGTCGGTGAGACGGCCACTGCATTCGGAAGCCCACCATCGCCGCCGCTGCCACCAGCCCAATTTATGCATACAATCTCACCGCATGCACGTGCCAGGCAAGATGGATGCGTGGTCGCTGTTCCTCGCGGCAACCGGCACCCGTGCATCGGTATTGTAAACGAGTTAGCATTGGCCGCCGCCTCCTCGGCGCCCGGCGACGCTGCAGATGTAGCCTCCACTGCCGTGTCATCGGCAAATGCTCCGTATGGTTGAAGAAAGCCGTTCTGCAACTACTGGAACTTCAACATTGTTTGGTAGCTGTCGTTTTCACATTTTGCGTTGAACTTCCGTGGACGATTTTTTTAGTACGCTGGTAGCCGGACCCAACGGAAATCTCCTCACCTAAATCGATTCCACAGCTGCATTGCAACTGGGCTGTGAAAAGTGCTCGGAAGCTTAAGACAGGCAAGACGAATTAACCCGCACCCCGGTGGGCCTCCGAGCCACCTTCGCCCTGGTGGGGGGTGTTTGAACACCCTCTCCCCTCGAACTCGGCCCCTAAGCGGGATAACGAAAAAACTCGAAAGCTGGTGGATAGCTCATACAAATTCACGAAGAAATTATATCAGTCACTATTTGGCTTAGATCAATATTAAGGTCATGACAGGTCAAAGAAAGTGGGATTTTGAGCAGAGTTTTTGGCTCTAGCGTCTGACAGAGTTGAGTTAGAATCATTTTAGGTACCATTCGCTTCCTCTCGTCACGGTGAATAAAATGATGTATAATATGATCATACTAGGTAAAAACACAGAAATAACCTGACTGCAAGTCAGGTCAAGGTCACTTTTTAGCCTAGCTTAATCAATATTCATATAAATCGAATTGCAATAGCAATCCGAACACATTGATATCAAAATGAAAGCTGTTTCATCACTTCATGCAAAGTAATTGACCTAAGTCTAAAAACTGCTTAAATAGCCCCAGATGACCTCTCAGATGGCACAGGTCAACAATTGCAACATGAACCTGGAAAGGGGCCCAGGATACTACGATTTGGAGAATACGAAGGTATTCTCAGCGGTATC
The DNA here is from genome assembly GCA_034440635.1 of Lepas anatifera. Classification (NCBI taxonomy): domain Eukaryota; kingdom Metazoa; phylum Arthropoda; class Thecostraca; family Lepadidae; genus Lepas; species Lepas anatifera. The sequence goes on along the minus strand of JAOTON010001604.1, from coordinate 133,553 downwards.
TACACAAACACAGCCCAATTTCTGTTTTTCCCATGCATTTTCAATGGAGAGGTCATGGTCCGTAGTGGACCTCAGGTCATCGATATGAAAAATCCAGGGGGCGCGGTGGTGGAGTGGTCAGCATAGCTGGCTTCCACGCAGCCGACCCGGGTTCAAGGCCCGGCGGCTTCCCTGAACAAGGAGCAAGCTGGCTCCCGAGCAACCCTTCCAACAGGGAGAGAGTTGGCGACGCCATATGACCCTGGCAGTTGGTGCGTCAATAAGCCCCAATAATTATTATTGATATGAAAAATCCCGGAAATGTCGTATAAGTTTTAATTTGATAGATTCACGCATTTCTTACTTATGTCACCTTAAACACTTTTTGAGGTGAGGTCACTTGACCTGCACTGTTGACTTGACCTGTGATGACCCAACCTAAAATGTTATGTAAAGTTGCGCAATTGATCAAGAATAAGGTGTGCCAAGTGCGGCGGCGTGAAGCACCGCTGTTTTTCGTGCCGCCGGAAAAACCAGAGGGGGTGTGCACCCCCGCCCCCCATCAGTGCGAAATTAACATGCGCATTGACGGGGGTCTGAGCCACCTTCGCATTGACGAGAGGGCAGGTACCCGCCCCCCCTAAGATCTCGAGAACCACGGTAGGTAGCGAAAAACGGTAAACGGCGTTGGGCTGCCCATCTACTTCTCCATCGAAAACATTTTAATTATTTTTTTGTCAGGTCACATTTAAGGTCACGAGAGGTCAAAACATGCCCGTCATAGGGATAACATGTAAATTCAGTTTTTCGGCCATTAAATCTGAACAAGTAAAGATAGAGCAAAACGACTGGAACTGTATGAATCATCTTAGCAAGCCGAATCGAATGATATATGATTTGACCTTGCTGGGTCAAATCAATGATTTGACCTGACCTGAGGTCAGGTCAGGGTCAAATTATATAAAATGCATATCATTAGGACTGCAAAGCCCAGGCGAGTCTAATGCAGCTAAAATAAATGCTCTATCACTATCCGTTACTGAGTTATTCCGTAAAAACCATTTTCCCATGTATTTCCTATGGAGAGGTCATGCCTCGTACCTGACCTTAGGCCATCGATATCAAAAATACCGGAAGATATATTAGAGAACTCAGTGGGGCCATTATGTGATATGAGTTTCAATCGGATAAGTTCACCCTGCTCCGACTTATGCTATCTTAAACTTTTTTTGAGGTCAGGTCACTTGACCTGTACTGGTGACCTGACCTGAGATGACCTAACCTTGAAGTTTTCACAGAAGTTATAAAAATGATGAAGGAAAAGGTATACCAAGTACGGCGGCGCTACGCGCCGCCGTTTTTCTACTATCTCCGAAAAACCCGAGGGGGCGGGTACCCGCCCTCCCCCGTCAATGCGCGTGTTAAGACCAAATACTATTTTTATTTTGCGTAGATAGACCAGAAACGTGCGTTGGCCAGATGACGCCCATTTGCCTCGGGCAAGAGTGGAAGCGGGCCGTTGAATCCCGTCAGCAATACTTACACCCTTTATGTTGAGAAGTGGACCTGATGTGACATACAAAGGAACACCGAGGAAACGCTGCTGATGTATAACATATGTTACTGACAGGATGGGATTTCAGGCATTTTGCGAACTGTCTGGGCAATCTGCAAACTGCCGAGAAAGCAGGGCAGTTTGTGAACTGCCCGGCTATTTGGTCAGTTTGCAAACTACCCAGGCATTTTGCATAGTGCCCGGCTCTCCGGTCATTTTTACGAACTGCCCACCTGGTGGGCAGTTCGTAAAATGATCGGTGTTCACATGAATCGGAATCGCTGCATGTTTAGATTGAAAATCTAGAAGGAAAAAATGATTTGAGCCACGTGGCATTGGTTTGAGCCACGTGACAACAAGACTGGTGCTGGGACTGGGGGCACAGAGGCACATTGACCACCTTAAATGAGAAACTTAGAAACTGTCCCTATGGCGTTGGCTGGAAATAAAAGTATTGAAAATACCATGTTATCTCCCTTAAATTTAGACGTTTCGCCGCTCCTGACAACAGATGTTGACCTTCCAAGAAGCGGTATGAATGCAGCACTATGGCGGGGTTGAATATTGGCCGGCTAATGGTGCGCGACTATGGGCTAAAACATTTAATATCAATGACGGGAAGCCTGGAGTTTATCATAGGCGTCGATTTCCATCAAGAACAAATCATTGATTTACTTGTGATGCCATTGATTATTTACTTGTGATGCCATTGATCGCCTCTGGTCAAACAAGGATGTCAGGAACCGTGCTGATGTCAGGTCAGCAAACGCCTCCATGTCTCCTTTCCGTGTCAAGAACTTGCTGACATTTGCTCAGCACTGTGTGTGATCTGTGGGGAAATTGCCTTCAAAGGCGAGTACTCTTGGCATATACTGTATTTTTACTCCCAGATTATGAAAAACAATGATAAATGTGTCTTTGTTTCGTAGTTTTATTAATGATTCTTGGGATAAAATGTGTCCTTCCATCGTTGGTTACCTATCTAGACTATACACTTGTGGTATATTTTAAAATCAACCGGATTTTTCCGTTTTTCTCTATAATTTTTGTCCAGATATTTCTGAATCGACAGTTTTTTTATCTATGATTCTCTATTTAATTTTAATACCGCTTTTTCCACATACCAGAGCAATGTTGAGAAGTGAATTTTGGCACGCATATGAGGCTTTAACGGCGAAATTATCGGCCAATACCCACATAATGTTAGACGAAACACACCTTGAGATAAGTAGGACTCAAAGAGGGAGACGGTTGCGGCCGCAGGTTATAGTAGGAGAAGACTATACAGACGGATACAATTTGGATTGGCTTCTTCGAACGCTGGGGACAAGCTTATGGATATAAAAACCAGCCTAGAGGTGATCAAATAATCTGATATTTGAAGTCATAAACGAAGTTCCATACGTCAGTGCCATTCTGGACGGGTCAAAATATTGGCCGAGTGCAGACGACGTTACTACCATGTAACGAGCAGTAGGGTTGAAATTTATTTTGAAACGTGCAAACATTGTGAAACGAAAAGAGCCAGAGCCAGCACTAGAGCCCTAACAAACCCGACTGTCACAGACGATATGGATCGAAGGTGCCAAGTGGACATAATCCATCTCCCCTCCAACAGGAAGCGCAGATCACTGGATGTGACGTCACACCTCGTAGCATATAACATGGAAAAATTAAATGATAAAATATCTCAAGTTTTTGCAAAAAAACTCTATAATCGAAGATGAAATGCTTATTCATTGCATTTGGGATAAACTTGATTACTGTGTATTCTCACAACTTCGTAAGCGGGCAGTGCCATTAGCAGCGTTTGACACACGGTCCAAGGGTGAAGGAATTCCTCCACGCCCGTGTGACGTCACCCGGGCGTGGAGAGATCCCTCTTGAACGTATGTACTTTTAAGTAAAGGTATCTTGGACATGATGGCACAGCAAGGAGGCTGGCGGCTACTCGTATATTCTAAACACCAAGACAATGGAACAAAATTTGTCGTCCTCAGGTCTCTCGACACGAAAAGTGCCGAGGAGGTCGCCTTCATCCTGATGGATAGTTCTTGCCTCTTTGGAGCACCAAACATAGAACAGGTATGGATGGATCCTAAGTGTTGCAAAATATATTCCATAGCAATATAACACTGAGGAAATAGCGACAGAGTTACCGATACGTTTGGAGATACCCATACGTTTGGATCGTCATTAAGAGTCGATTGATATGCATCATGACTCTGTTTAGTCAGATAATAGCATTGACCTGACCCTAGATTAGGTCATTTCTATTGTTTTTCCTATTATGATTATGTTAGACATTACTAGAATTACCGTAATTGGAGGAATCGAACGACCCTAACAAAAATATATGAATAAATAGAATAAAATGAAATAGCTTGACCGAGTCAGACGCTAGAATAAAAATCAAACATTTTACTTCTTTGACCTCTCATGACCTCAATATTTGTGTGAGAAAAATGTTAGTGACACAGTTTCAGAATTTGTCATAGGCAGCTTTTCATGTTTTTTTTTACCCTGCTCAGGAGCCTACTTCGGGGGAGGGTTGACAAAACTCCCCAGCGGGGCAGAGGAGGAGCTGAGGCCCACTAGGGCCCGGGTCAAAGATTATCGAGATCAAATCTCGCTCCCCCCCGAAAAAAATTTAGGACCCAAGAGAGCAGCTCTGGGAGCCCCAGAGACCAACTATAAAAACTCTCTGATGCAAGGATTCCAGTTGTTTGTAAGCTTACATGATCAGCTTTCGGAACATTAATCAGAAATCAACGGGGGCCGTTCGGAGGGCCATTTGCAGTGCTTAAGCAGGGGTAGTCGCCCATAGCCCCAACCCTGGCTACGCGCCTGCATCTGAGAAGCTGTACTCCTTTCATCCAAGGGAAGACTGAAGGCATAACACAAGTTAGACTTGTTGATGCATGGCACTTGTTTCAACCAGTATGCGAAGTCGGCTTGAATTATTGTAAATTGTCAAGTTATTTACAAACTGCCCAGGAAATTTGCAAACTGTCCGAGTTCTCATCCCGACTATGATTATAAGCCCGGGAAATTTGTATATTACCCGGGCAGTTCACAAACCGCCCCAGAAGCCAGGCTCTATGCAAAATGCCCTGGTAGTTTGCAAACTAACTAAACGACCGGGCAATTAGCAAACTGCCCAGCTTTCTGGGAAGTTTGCAGAATGCCCGGACAGCTTTCAAAATGCCTGAATCACCATACTGCCCGTAACATTATGTAATGTTACATACCGAGCCCAGCGTCGGTCGCCCCATCCCCGGCAGTCGTATTGGAACCGAAAACGTGGCGGCTGTCGGACAAAAGGAGACGACCTTCAGTTCCCATGTCCTGCATATGGCGATCCCAATACCCCAAAACAAGTTTTTGGGGGCATATCTTTTCCTTCGACCCATATACGTTGAAGCCATCTAAAAGAATATTTTTCTTCTTCTTTTAACACGCGCTCCGGTGGGGTCCTTGGCATGACACGCCCCGCTGGGGGAGCGGCGTATTTCACCGCCCTCCGTATCTCATTTCCCAGGAAAGCTAAAGAAAAATTACGGACAGCGCTCGAAAGCTCTTGACGAGACGTGGATAAATTACACGAAGTATTTTTATTTCAGGTCATTATTGAGATCAGCATAGGTCAAAGAAGGTTCCCTAGGCTTACAGCACGGCAGTGTACGTTTCCCCCTCTAGATTTTTACTCAGCGGAGCTAGAGAAAATATTTATGCATCATTGGACTCCTTTCATCGTGGCGAATCGAATGATGTATAATATGACTTTGCTATGTCAAATGGTGAAAACGACCTGACAACGAGCTAGGTCAGCGTCACTGGGTGGTATGGTCATGTTGCATATCAATCGACTCCCCATGACAATATAAGCACAATGCAAGCAAAATGGGAGCTTTATCTCAATTCAATGAGAAGATATTAGCAAAACAATTACTGTATGCTCCTGTGACCTGATATGGCCTTTGAAGGGTCAGAAGGTAACACACTCAACTTAATGGTCAAGAATTTGGTGAGAATACATGGTTTGAGGATTTTCAGGTTTATCTATCTAGTATTTGCTCAAAAACAGTCCTTTCTATTTTTCACCGTATGCTTATAATGGTGTAACCAACAAATTGCCCCCACCATGGGTCAATAATATCACAATTCCGAGGTAGCGGATTTTATACCCTAGTGAGCTCATCATATTGTAAAATTTTGGAACTGATCGGTTAGCTGATGTGCCTCAGACGCTGCTTCGTGCCGCCGTTTTTCGTGCCGCCGGAAAAACCCGAGGGGGTGTTCAAACATCCCCACCGGGGCGAGGGTTAATATTTTATTTTGCTTGTTGAGGTCAGGTTGTTTTCCCTGATTGTGAGGGCTTCATAGATAGGTAGCTTTCGCTGGTCGGTTGTTTGTCGTATAGTGTGGGTGTTGTTGACCAAGTCCTTTCGGGTGATGTCGCGATTTTGAGATTGTTTGAGGTGATCTTTGGGGACTCCCATCAGATCCCATGAAAACACATAAGAAGTATTTTCGGCCTCTACACTCGAAAGTTATCTCCAACGTTATTGCATGTTTTGGTTCTCGTGAATTTCAAACGACAATTGTCTGCAAAAAGAGGAAGGGAGTGTGGTAGGACAACTTGTTTATATTTACTACTGATTAATAATGTTATTCGAAAGCTCAATCTAAATATAGCCAATTTTCAATGTAATTTTCTGCCATGATATACCAAGTAGCAGAGTGAGTAAGAATAGTGTTTAGAGACAAAGAAAAGACAGATAAAAGCTCATAAAAACTCGATTTTCTGTTGAATTTAATAACTTTTGCATATCAGAAGAGTCTCTCCTAAATACTCAAACATTTGTATCTGTGTATATATATATATATATATATATATATATATATATATATATATATATATATATATATATATACGGACGGTGGTGCAAACCAGCCTTAACAATTTTTCTAAAAAATGTGGTTATACTGACAAACACGAAAAAACGGAAATGGTCACAGCCTGGACTACCCGTGTTGCGGATCCTGTATATAAGTCTTCACCAATTGGGTGATATTTTAATAATACATTTCAGCTAACCTGCCACGACTTTGATAAGTTTTTAAGATGTTCCCTGGCCTCTCCCTTCGAATCCGGAAATGTAAAAAACACTGAAGATTATATATTATTCACACGACTTTGGTTCATCTATGGGAATCTCGGCCGTATGTTTGGTGTTCGGGTACGGCGTCTAGACTGAGGACTGTGGCCTGGCTCCAGCCTGGATAAACCTGGCTGACATGTGAGCGATGCTCGATTTTGATGCCTCTGTCGGCCATTCTCTATCAGTCCTGCGAGTGAAATGTGGCATTCAGGGTTATAACATTCAGCTTCGCCCGAGCATTACCTATTGTTTGATGTATGTTCGTTTGACATGAACCTGGTAGCGGAGTTTAATGTCATGAAGTTTGATTGACCATTAGTGCCGACTGTGCGCCGGTTATACATGTGGAATTATTCACCAAGTTTCTGTGCAGGGTAGTATTTCCGGAACGGTATCGTTGTTTTCCACTAGATAGAACTAGGGCAAGGGTGGCCTCATGCTTCACCGCTTCAGGTGATGGAAAAATAACTGAAATCGCAAAATCTATATTTTTAGTCCCTATGTTTCCGTCGACAAATCCGTCTACACCTCGTACTTGTCTACGCCTACATTCGTCTCTCCATCACTTGCACTAGCTGACCCTACAAAGATATTCCCTTACAGCCTTAGCCTGAGCTCATGGACTCATCCCTCTTCTCTCTGCTTATGGCCTGATTGCTCCCCAGTCACCCTGATTATTTCCTGATTCATCAACAGTCACTCTACCCATGGCCTAATTCATCGCCAGTAACTGCTCATGGCCTGATCCCTCACCAGTCACTCTGCTCATGGCCTGATCCCTCATCAGTTACCCTGTAAATGGCCTGATCCCTCACCAGTCACTCTGCTCATGGCCTGATCCCTCATCCGTCACTCTTCTCATGGCCTGATTCCCCACTGGTCACTCTGCTCATGGCCTGATCCCTCATCAGTCACCCTGTTAATGGCCTGATCCCTCATCCGTCACTCTTCTCATGGGCTGATCCCTCATGATTCACTCGGCTCATCAACTGATCCCTACAAAAATACTGATCCCTCACTGATCCCTCACCAGTCACTCTGCTCATAAAGTGATTCCCTCACTAATCACTCTGTTTATGGCCGTGTACAAGACAAAGTGCTCCTTGTCTGATGCAAAATTCGTATCACGACCTTCCAGAAAACCTTTTAGGGACACTGCTGGCTGGTAGATGAGGATGATAAAGATGAATGCCCTACCGTTGGCATATTTATTATATTATTTTATGAGGGCCACTTCCAAGTGGAGAACTTGGCCAATTACAGGGATTATCGTTGTGAGTGCTTAAGGATCCTCTCCACAGGGTCAGACACGGAAGAGGGTTTCCTGCCGGGGGGATTGAATCCACGTTAATCGATGCTGCCGCAGTTTGGATGCAGGTAACGCATCCTAGCCCACCTGGCATCAGCCCAGCAATCTGTCCCTGCTTTGCCCGAACAGACCAACCTATCGGATCGTGGGCTTGTTGTCCTACCGCTGGGCCTAGCCGATCCCTGTTGGAGATACCAGTAATATCTATGTTTGCACAGAGGGTGCCCTATTCCAAATACTGTGCCCTTTTCAAGGTCATGTATACCTTTTTTCCAAAATGTTTACCATATCAAAATCCTTTAAAACCATCCCCTGAGCTCATCCTGAGTCCATCGCAGCGTGTGGGTACGGAGGTACCAGCCTGCCCGTTCTGAAACAATTCCCGGCTGCACCCACGCTGGTATCATAGAAAATGAAGAAAATCGAAAATCGTTTCATCTATTCGTGAGTGACGCGTAACGCATTTCCATTCTGAGCACATGCTGGCTGCATCTCCAGGTAAGACATGTTTCCATGTCAGATGGCTAGAAAAAGAAACAAGTACCTTCCAGTGTAAGCACGTAGAAATAATTATATGCGTCACTGCCGTTGAGATCAATTGAATCATTGGATCAAGACAAATCCATTTACTTGACAAATTCGTTCACGTGGATTGGTGATATACGTGCGAGCCAATACTCCCTTAACGGACACATATCACATCCCGTATAAATGATGGCAAACAGCTTTCAAGGTAAGGACCATCTTGCTGTCCTACATTTCTTCCTAAAATGGGCACATTTATGGTTAGTAGCATGTGCATCTAAATGCACAGCCTTTCCCTGTGGCTATGCTCAACACATATCATTGCAGAACTCTGAGCTCCAGCGTTCTCACTTCCATACATCGTGGCAGTCATAAATGTTATTAAATCACGCGCTTCTTGGCTGACATGTGCGCCGGCAGATACGGGCCCGCAAAAAAATAAATATTTCACAAACTGTATGTCTCAGCTATGTTAAATAGCCGCCTCGTTCAGGAGCGCAAATTCTTGCGCCGGAATTTTTGTAGGAAGCCTCTTGACGTTGCTGGCTATCTTAACTGACAGGCCGGGGCCTCAGACGGTAAATTGTCCCAGTGACATGAATAAATGCCACTATGAGAAGAAATGGCAGTGGCGTTGCGGTGTGAGGGTCGTTAGAACAAAGATTCGGTGAGAAATGGGACTCGTTCCAGCCATTTGTTTTAGATCCTGCGGGATTGTGTAAAACTGCTGTCAGAAGGCGGTACAGAGGCTGGGAAGAGGAGTGCTAGCAGTGACAAGCTGACTGGGCTTCAGACAAAACCATAAATTTATCTCGCAGGAGATTCATTTTCATTTTTTCATTTAAACGGAATCTTAACGTACAATAATTATGGTTGCTGGGGTTCAACGACCCACCAGCTTCAAGGGTTATACGGCGTAGGCGAAATCACACCCTGTTGGGAGGTGAGACTCGTTCAGAGGCTCTACCGAGACTGGAACCCGAGACCTGTCGCTCAGGTAACCTTGATGCTATCCACTGAACCATCCATCCCTCGCAGCGTTAACAAACAGATGGAGTTGACCCGAGCACTATACTTTGTTGTTTTATGTGAAGCGCCATGTTTTCATACTGTAAGTGCAAAATTCCAGATATCGTAAATTTAGACCCCCAGAAATATGTAGGTACTTAATTATTGTTTGAAAACTTATGGAGGCTTATTTAGTGTGTTATCCGGAGTAATGAACTTAACTAATTTTACACCGTCACGACGATTTATACAACATTTGAACCGACTGAAGAGAGGAGATATCTCAAAGATTTCCAAGCTTCACTTGTTTTTAAATTTGCCTAAAAACATGCTCGTATTTAATATTTCCTCCAAAATTTTACCACAGCGGGATCTGTAGCATAAACCCGTAAATGTTCCGCATGGATTTGCGAAATTTGGGCACTCCTACCATAATTTGGCAGTCATTAACTTATATTACACAGTTTCGCCGCCGTGTTTGGACTGAACCCACCATCGTGGCTACTAGCACGACGGTGGCATGACCACCTGGCCACAAAAGGGCTGACAGATCACGCTGATATCAGTACGGGTGTCGCAAAGGCCTAGGCTGTGTCCGCATTGCCATAAATTATTCACGGAGCCGATTATCCATGTTCTGAATTCGGCCTGTGTCCTGAAAATCCACTGAAGGTTATAATTCAGTACACTCTGAACGCGCGAGGCATCTTTACATATAGTTTCCACAAACGCTGTGGCAGGCCATGCTGATCAGTCCTTGAGCCTGCCCCCGACACCTTCGCTCGGAATGTGTGAGGGGAACGGCGGAAGGCGCCGGCCGCAGCCCACTTATGCAGCGCATGAATTAGCGTGCGGTCGATGGCGGCGGTGTATTCACGCCATATCCCGGCACCAGCGCTGCAATACACGGAAGCCGCCCCACCGGTGATAGAAAGGAACGCGGGCGGCGGGATGGGACACGTGTCCTCCCTTCCCCACCACTCCCTCAACTTGTTTACTCACATGGTCGGAAAAGTAGCAGACGTCCTTAACACGCGCATTGACGGGGAGTGTACCCGCCCCCTGGTTTTTCTTTGGAGGCAGTAAAAAGCGGCGGTGCATAGTGCCGCCATGCTTGCTATAACTTTTCTTGGTTCGTTTTTACAACTTTAGATAACATTTTAAGGTTGAGTCATTTCAGGTCAGGTTACCAGTGCAAGTCAGGTGACCTCACCTCAAAAAAAAGTTTAAGATAGCATAAGTCAGAACACGCAGAAAAATTTGTATTCCATGTGCTCTATCTAATCTGGAATCACGGTCTGCCCGAGCATAAAATGATGCCATGAAACCTTAGCGAAATTCAAAGAGCTATTAATGTCCTCTTCAAAATTTCATTTTATGTTAGGAATCAATATATTCTGTCACTAGAAATAACCAGGAATATGGGAGCTTTAGCTGCGGAAGCATTCGAAACCCCAGTGTATTTTGATCCCACGTCAAAGCGTATCCGGAGATTGCGTCCGCGTGCTCGACCCGCGATTGAGAAAACTTGCTCGCCGTTTCGCGCCATCTTCAGTGTTCCGAGCGAAATTTGAGAGGAATAGCTGACCCTTTCCACTTCACGTTGGCACGTGCTTCTACATCGATCCAACTCAGGTTTTGACCTGAGGGGCCTGAAGAAGCCACGCTGCATTTGGCATGGTTTACGGGAGAAGCCACATCGACAGACCTAGCGGTGATAACGGATCAAGAGGAGAAGCTTAAAGGGAGATACGCGAAAAAAATGTATTGGCTAGATCAAAAGGTCACAAAAAGTTGTTTCAGAAGTCTTATTCTCATTTTTGCGAATTCGGCCTGCAAATGCCTTAAAATTTTTCTCAAAGTCAACATTTCTAGACGGCTTTACCGGTACACCTCTTATCGATGTAAATGACGTACCACCAGCTATGGCTATCAAATTTTCTAAAAAAAACCGGTCCCATTTTTCCTAAGCAGTGACTTAAAAGTTTAAAACTATTAAATTAAAAGTTGTTTTAAAAAGCTACAGCCAAAAATAATATTAAAACAAAAATATAGGACTTTTAAGAAATCACAATTGACCAATCAGAACGTACAGCCACCTCATAGGGGTTCACGTGACCTTTCTGACGCAAAAGTTTTGTCATCCTGGGGCTGAAGCAGAAAACGACTCAAGACCCGAGGTACGAAACGGCTGAAGACTTGAGTAATTATGTGTTTTTCCGTTTCTAGGGCAAACTAATTAATGTTCTATTTTTAAAGGCTTTGTAAAATTAATTCAAATACAAATACAGGAGGACATCTTTATTACAAAAAAACAATACTTTTTAACTTTAAATTGTTTTCGGAAAAGTAAGTGAAGGGTGCAACGGCGGATCCAAGGGGGAAAGGCATTTGCCCCCCAAACGGAAAGCTCGGGGCAAAACTACGTTTTTGCCCCCCCAAAGTGATCGACCTCCTTTTTTCCCCGACTCCTTTTTAGTTTATAAGCAAGATTCTGGTGCTTTAAAGGGAGATACGCGAAAAAATTATTATCGTGGTTTCTTGCTATTTGAAAAATCCTGATTACGAAACTGTCAATTATTTTTGTATCTTCGGAAAAATTTTTGGAGGCCACTCACTTATTATCGAAATAGGTTAACAGTTCCGATAAAATGATGAAACCTATATCCATCACTTACTTTTCGAAAACTATTTAAAGTTAAAAAGTAATGTTTGTTTGTAATAAAAATGTCTGTTCTCCTGTATTCGTATTTGAATTAATTTTACAAAGCCTTTAAAAATACAAAATGAATTAGTTTGCCCTAGAAACGGCAAAAACATCATTACTCCAGTCTTCAGCCGTTTCGTACCTCGGGTCTTGAATCGTCTTCTGCTTCCGCCCCAAGATGACGAGGATTTTGCGTCAGAAAGGTCACGTGACCTCCCTATGAGGTGGCTGTACGTTCTGATTGGTCAATTGTGATTCCTTTTAAGCCCTATATTTCTGTTTCAAAAGAGTTTTTGGATGCTGCTTTTCTTAATTAATTTTTTTCCTGTAGTAGTCCAAAGTTCTACATCAGTGTTTAGGATAGATCAGACCTAATTTTTAGAGAAATTGATAGCCTTAGCCGGGAATACGTCATTTAAACCGATATGAGGTGTACCGGTAAAGTCGTCTAGAAATGTTGACTTTGACAGCAGTTTTAAGGCATTTTTAGGCCGAATTCGCAAAAATGAGAGTAGGACTTCTGAGACAACTTTTTGTGACCTTTTGATGTAGCCAATAAATTTGTTTTTCGCGTATCTCCCTTTAACTCTCAACTTCAAACAGAAACAGTTAAGTTCAGTGTAAATATTTGGCCTCGGACGGGAAAAAAGTATCTCTAGCCCATATTTTTCAACCCGTGACGTTTTTTTGCTTTCCGCCTCAAATACCCAAAATTCTAAAAAAAATTCCTGGAAGTGATATTGTAGCGCATCTTTCACGACGTGACGTTTTTTTCTTTTCGACTTTTGACTTTGGTTTGCCCCTCCCAAACCAACCGGCTAGATCCGCCACTGGATAGGTGAAGGTTTCTGCATTTTATCGGAACTGTTAACCTATTTCGATAATAAGTGAGTGGCCTCCCAAAATTTTGCCGAGGATACAAACATAATTGACAGTTTCGTAATCAGGATTTTTCAAATAGCAAGAAACCACAATAATAATTTTTTCGCGTATCTCCCTTTAACCTTCGCCCGGGTGGGGGGGTCTTTTAGACCCCCCTCGGGTTTTTCCAAAGTGACCAAAAAACAGCGGCGCGCAGCGCCGCCAAACTTGGTCTAGCTGTTTCTTCATCATTTTTACATTTTTCCTGAAAATTTTGGCTCAAGGTCATATCAGGTCAGGTCACCAGGTCAGGTGAAGTGACCTCACCTCAAAAAAATACTTAGGACGGCATAACTAAAAGAAGGGTTAATCGATCAAGTTGAAACTCATACCACATCTTGGGCCCACCAGGAGCTACAACATTTGTTCCGGGATTTTTTATATTGGTGACCTAAGGTCATGTGCAGAGCATGACCTCCCCATTGACAATGCATGGGGAAAATCACGAAATGAGCTTTTCTCAGTAAGTATGGATGGAATCAACTTCAAACATCGGTTGCGACTTGCTCTTAGCCCATTTCTGAAGCTGATACCAAAATTTTTGACTTGTGACCTTTAAAAGGTCACCTTAGGTCAAATAAGCATTTTTTGGTGTTTTTCTCTATAAATTTTGAATAAACTAAGATAGAGCTTTATTTTGTCACCAAAGTGTTTGTATAGTCACTGGAAGTCAGATGATATACATCATGACTATACCAGGTCAAGTTGGGTCAGACCGTTGACCTGGGTCAGGTGAAATTCTTAAATTTGACCTGGCATAGCAATATCATATATCATTCGATTCGTATTGACGAGAGGATTGCAATGGTGCATAAACTATGGCTGTATCTTGTTTGGTTTGGAAGCTATTAGCGAAAAAGTAAACGCCTTTATGCATGGGTGGCTATGGACATTCCCAAGAATATGCCCAATATTTAGTGACCTGTAGCTCCCTAGGCTTTGACCTGACACGAAAATGAATGCCACTGTAATGAAAGCGCATCTCAAAAGCTTTCGAATGGTGTTAGAAAAATGTTTCTAGCTATCATAGTTTCTGAGATATAGGAGGTTTTCTTAGTACGCCTCATATTAGCGATTTTGACCTATTTTGACCTCTGGTGACCTTGATATTGACCTGACAAGAAAAATGACCGAAGTATTTTCGATATCATTTTCGAAGAGCTTTCGATTGCCGTTTTGCGCTTTTTTCTAGCTCTCTTAGTTTTTGAGATCGTGGGGGGTCTTTTTTAGCCCCCCACCAGGGCGAAGGTGGCTCGTACCCGCCACCGGGGCAAGGGTTAACACGCGCATTGACGGGGGTCTGAGCCACCTTCGCTTTGACGAGGTGGGACGGGTACCCGCCCCCCTTAAGATCTCGAGAACCACGGTAGGTAGAGAAAAACGGTAAACGGCGTTGGGCAGCCCATCCACTTCTCCATCGAAAATATTTGAACCATTTTTTCAGGTCACCTTTAAGGTCACGAGAGGTCAAAACATGTCGTCATAGGGATAACATGTAAATTAAGTTTTTGGCCATTACATCTGAACAAGTAAACATAGAGCAAAACGACTTAACACGCGCATTGACCGGGGGTCTGAGCCACATTCGGATTGACGAGGGGGCGGGTACCCGCCCCCTAAGATCTCGAGAACCACGATAAGTAGCAAAAAGGGTAAACGGCGTTGGGTAGCCCATCCGCTTCTCCATCGAAAATATTTGAATCATTTTTTGTCAGGTCACATTTAAGGTCACCAGAGGTCAAAAACATGCCGTCACATGCCGTCATAGGGATAACATGTAAATTAAGTTTTTCGGCCATTACATCTGAACAAGTAAAGATAGAGCAAAACGACTTGAACTCTATGAATCCTCGCAGCAAGCCGAATTGAATGATATATGATTTGTTTTTGCTAGGTCAAATCAAAGATTTGACCTGACCTGAGGTCAGGTCAGGGTCAAATTATATAAAATGCATATCATAAGAACTGCAAAGCCAAGGCGAGTCTAATGCGGCTCTAATAAACGCTCTATTATCATCCGTTACCGAGTTATTCAGTAAAAACAATTTTTACCATGTATTTCCAATGGAGAGGCCATGCCTCGTACCTGACCTTAGGTCATCGATATCAAAAATACCGGAACATATTTTAGAGAACTCAGTAGGCCCATTATGTGATATGAGTTTCAATCGGATAAATTCACTCTGCTCTGACTTATGCTGTCTTAAACTTTTTGAGGTCAGGTCACTTGACCTGTACTGGTGACCTGACCTGAGATGACCTAACCTTAAGATTTCCACAAAAGTTGTAAAAATGATGAGGGAAAAAGTATGCCAAGTAGGGCGGCGCTACGCGCTGCCGTTTTTTTTGCTATCTCCGAAAAACCCGAGGGGGGCGGGTACCCCCGTCAATGCGCGTGTTAAGCTGATTCTGATGACCGACAGACTCCGCTGAGAGCTGGCGAGAGTGAAGAAGCATACTGGGGCTGCGACGTTTCAGGCATTCATTGTACTGGTGGCCAAAACCAGGAGTCCATGAGTGTCAGCTAGAGGACGGCAACAGGCACTGAAGCCCCAAGTTTGGCCGCGCAGAACAGCCCTGCTATGCAAAGTTGATGAAGTAGTGAGAAGCATTATGTGCCATTCAGGGTGTTTCAAAAAGAATGATATTTTTTAAATGTTCAGTTAATGACTAAAAATTCTTCAAATCCACCCACAAAACGCTCATTCTAATGATAAATTGTGGGACATTTTTATACAAACATGTTTAATTTACATAAAATATTTTCCCCCGTCTTAAATGTACTCAGAAAAATTATGCAAGAAACATAATAGGTACATGCCGGCTTATACTTGAGAAAACGGAACTGGCAGCACTCTAAAAAGGCTTTAGCACACAAAAATGGCACATGAGCATGCACATCAAAGGCACAAGTTTCAGTAGTACTTCAGGTTTAAAGTCTTTGGCTCAAACTTCATATGGCTCATTGGCTTACCTTCCATATAAATGACTGGAAACGGCGGACACAGCGCAAAAGACGCCACTGTTCACCGCAGAACAAGGGACACGGACCAATTGGGGATTGCTTGCTTGGACCCGAGCTTTCCTAAGCTTGAGAGGTGTGTATTTTAGAATTAATTTCCAGGGGCAATGTGCGTGTGGACTGTGATGTACCGCAGTGACGATGTAATGTTTGCAGTGTCATTGGCGTGATACTTGTCACGTGATACGCGCGTGATTTCTACGAACATTTTCGATGAAGACAAAATAAACACTATTTTTCAACTCATTTTTAAGACTTCTTTTAACTAGTAAAAATATCAAAACAGTTATCAAAATACACATAATCGTAAATGTCCCAAAATTTGCTCTCGATCGATATGTAAATCATACCACAACAACCTATTTATAACTGCATTATGATTAATTCAAAAATATCATTCTTTATGAAACACCCTGTATATATCCAAAGTAAACGAGGGCTGCTATCTCTGACGACAGCGGCATGTGCTTGAAGTGTAAGCCTAGACCGCTCCTGGGCGATATGGGAGAGGACTGTTCATTAAAGGCATTTCATGTGTGTCCGAAAAAATGGTGAACGTGATTATTGTTTAATGTTTGTGTCCTAATACAAAGTTATGATTATGTTATTTTTCTTGAGGCTGAAGTAGACTGCGGTAAACAAATTGGATTACCCTCATTATCATTAAACAAAATTAATGTCATAGCAAGGCCACAACAGCACGATGAGTAACATCTTTACAGAAAGTTTCAATTTAAGAAAAAACACGAAGACTAACGAGCAACATGGGTACTAACCAGAAATATGTTCCGGGACTTTTTATATAATGATCTAAGGTCAGGTACGAGCCGTGAACTCTATTGGAAAGACATAGGGATTTTTTTTTAAACTGAATAACTTACTAATCGATGGTGGTAGAGCGCTTATTTTAACGGCATTAGGTTTTCAACATCCTTACAGTTTTAATTATATGCATTTTGACCTAATATGACCTTTACCTGACCTCAGATCATGTCAAATCCTAGATTTAGCCTGATATGATCTAGCAAGATCATATCATATATCATTAAATTCGACTTACTGCAAGGATTCCAATGGTCTAGATTGTTTCACTCTATCTTTACTAGTTCAGACGTGATGATTGAAAACCTTCATTTACATGTTATCCCTGTGGTGGCATGCCTTGATCCCTAGTGACCTTAAATGTGACTTGACAAAAATGGTTCGAATGTTTTCTATAGCTATTTTAATGGGCTATCCAACAGCATTTACCGTTTTCCGCTTCTTAGCATGGTTCTTGAGATCTTAGGGGGGTGTACTCCTGCACCCCGTCAAAGCGAAGGTGGCTCAGACACCCGTCAATTCGCGTGTTAACACCCGCACTGGAGAGGAGTCAGGCACTATCGCACACTGAAGAGGGGCCTGGTGGCCTCGCTAAGATCTCAGAACCTAACATGTTAGTCATGAAGCTAACACATGTGTTAGTCAGAAACTAACACTAACACGTCTACGCCTGCAGGCGTAGAAAAACCTCGGTTCATGGGCAGGTGGGGGTTATTGTAATCTACGTCATAGCCAATTTTCATTGACCTAGGTCAAATTTTTGCAGGGTCAAACGAGGCAATGAAGTTAAAATATGGGCCTTGCTGGGGACCTGTCAGGAAATGTCATTATGATGCGAAATAAGAAGGGCATAAGCTAAATACGGACCAGATTCATAGAGGGAAGGTTGCAAAGAATCTTTCCTATAATTTTGGGGTCAAGGTCTTTCAAAGGTCATTGATCTATGAGGTCACAATATGGTATACCGCATATAATGTATGTACACTATAACAAGCAATATAGCAACTGTTTGGAAAATGAGGATTGACATTTACCCATGACCTTTGACCTTGACCCTTACATTAAGTTACCTTAGCTATGACGTCATATTATAATATACGTCAAACCGGGCAACGCCATTTGACCGGAGGCTCTGGGGTCGATGACTTGAAAGTGCTGACATGACCTTGACCTGTGACCTTTGACCTTGACCTTGATCTTGATGAGAGGTGCCCTTGACACATCATCCCGTTTATATGGCGTTATGACGTCACCACTCGGTCTCCAACGAAAGAAAGTCAGACCGCGTTAGTCAGACCGCGCTATTGTGGCGATCTCAAAATGCAGGTCTGACTTTGAAAGCCTATAAATAAAAAATTCGACCGATTTTCAAAATTATTGCACTAATCAATGCGCCATTCAATTTATTAAATTTGGCCAAGCAACGTTCTTTAAGCTACGAGTGGTTCTCCGGCCACCTTGGAAAAATAGGTGGAGGGGCCTCTGAGGCCCCCTCCAGTGCGCGTGTTAATACGCCCATTCTAATCACCCTTCAGTACAAGAGGTATGGATACTGATTGGATGAGGATCCCCTTATTCCTGCTCGCCTCGTAAGTTGTTAATCATATTTGATATTGAAATCCACTTTACGACGTATCTTCACGAGTCGGAAAATCATCCAGAAAGCTGTAACACCCGCCCCGGCGGGCCTCCGAGCCACCTTCGCCATGAAGGGGGGTGAGTTCCCTTGACCAGCACTAGTGACCTGACCTGAGATGACTCAGCATTCAAATGTTGGCCAAAATTGAAAAAATGATAAAAAGGTACACCAAGTGCAGTGGCTTTACGCACCGCCGTTTTCATTATATTTACAAAAAGCGAAGGGGGCGGGCCCTCCCCGTCAATGCACGCATTAATTTTCACATTGCCAGACCGGGAAAATGTTAGCCCTCTTTTGGATATGGCCTAAGAGGGATCCCAGGAAAAAGATCTCGAGTAGGGTTATGGCTCACGTTCGCCGTTGCATTATTTATTCATGGGCCGGGATCGTCAACTATCAAGTGACACCTGCAGGGGCTTGTGTCTTGACCGACGGCAGCTCTGTATATTCTTCCGGTGATTATGTCGCACCACCAGCTGACCCCACAGAGTTTGGAGCTGTGAAGCGATAAAATACCGCAACGCTCAATCAGGAACGGCTGAGGCTTTTTGTCGTATGGTCTGGATCTACAACCAGCGCCGTGTGTATTGCTTGTACGTACATAAGGTATATATATGTTAGGAACATTTTATGAATCCGCTGTATTCAGTGACTGTCTGTGGAGTTCAACCTCACTCCGGTGGGGGAGGGGTGTCTAAACATTCCTTCGGAATCTTCCCACGCCGCCAGGAAACAGTGGTGCGAAGCGCCGCCGCACCTGGTATACTTCACCCTTGATCGATTGCGCGAATTAAGAAACCCCTTTAACACCCGCCCCAGTGGGCCTCCGAGCCACCTTCGCCCTGAAGTGAGGGGGTGTTCAAACACCCGCCCCCTTGAACTCGGCTCCTTTGCGGGATAGCGAAAAACGCGCCGTCGTTCAATTCGCCGCCGTCGTTTTGTTGTGCCGCCGGAAAATCCCGGGGGGGGTGTTCAAACACCCCCAACGGGCCCAGGGTTAATTTTGACTTATCTCGGCTCACCTCAGCACGACAGGTCAAGTGGCCTCACCTCCAAAAGGTTCCCATTGACACCAGTGATAGTACCTTTAATATATTCATCCGGTATTCATACCGCCCAATGGGCCGGCTGAGCTGTGGGTACAGGATTTTTATATCAGTGTGCTAGTGTTAGATACGGGCAGGGGTGTCACCTGCATGGGGGTCATGGCCCCCATTGATTTTTTTAGCTCTCCGCTTGACTCAGGAGGCCTCCTTTGATACCTAGAGTTTGAAATAACCCCTTGAGCATCAAATAAGCCAGCCTCTCTGTTTATAAAGAAGGCCTTCTAATAAGCATACGCAAGATGCCCCATAAGCTATAAAGGAGGACCTATACTTCCCTACCTAGGAGACCCCTGTACCTAGCCCTCGCCCTGTTGGGGGTGTTTGAACACCCCT
This sequence comes from Lepas anatifera, assembly GCA_034440635.1. Taxonomy (NCBI): domain Eukaryota; kingdom Metazoa; phylum Arthropoda; class Thecostraca; family Lepadidae; genus Lepas; species Lepas anatifera. The sequence goes on along the minus strand of JAOTON010001604.1, from coordinate 113,462 downwards.
CCCACTTGAGTTTTTCTGTCGGCACCAATAGAACTTGTGCTGTTTTTCTGTGTAGGTACAGCTGCGAATACCTTTATATTTTTCACATCGTATGATCCTGAACCCCTTTCCAGGCTCATGCTGCAATGTTTGACCTGTGACCTTTGATAATTCATCTGGGGCTACTAAGGCAGGTTTCAGACCTTTGTCAATAACTTTGCAGGATATAATGGTACAACTTTTATTTTGATACAATTCCGTTCAGATTGGCATTGTGAGTCGATTGATATGCATATTGACTATGCTAGATTGGATAGTGACCTTGAACTGACCTTAGATAAGGCTATTGTTAAGTTTTGACCTAGTATAGTCATATTATACATATTTCGATTTGCCGTAACGAGATAAAGCGAATGATGCCAAAGAAATGATTTTTACTTCACTCTGTCAGACGCTTGAGCCCGGAAACTTTTCTCTAACATGCCACCTTCTTTGAACTGTCATGGCATTATGATCGAGGGGGTGTTCGAACACCCCAACCCCACCAGTGCGAAGGTGGCTCGGAGGCCCACCGGGGCGGGTGTTTATATTAAGGGCATGAAGACGTTAGGGCCGCACAGGTTGGCCAGTTCGGCCATGGATGTGAGATTCTTGAAGCTGAGCTTCTCGAGGGAGTAATGCTGAGGGGTTTGTGGGCGAGGATACAGGCTGGCTCGGCGGTGTACCAGCCGTGCCTGCCCAGCACATTTCCTGAGCACTCCAAGAGGTACTGCGGCACCAGCACAACGTACAGCAAGATTCTTACCAGGGACGACCAGCTCAGAAAACTGCTGCAAGGCGTGGAGATGTTTCGGAAGGCGCATTCCAACTTCATCAAGAAGACACTGAACGACAAAAGCTACCAATGGTCGAAGGTCAAAGACTTGCACCATATTAATCCTCGCCCAACCGGGGGCCATCGATGGCCCCTAAGGTTTTTTCGGGATAGCAGAAAAACGTCGAGGCGCAACACCGCGGTTGAGGGCTCTATCTATCACCCCATAATTTTCTCCACCATCCCTGAAATGTTTAACCCTGGGTCACACAGGGGGAGGTCACGGGGCGAGGTCAACGAAGGTCACCTCACTTCAAATTTGAGCTCTACCTTAGGTACATTTCTAAGCCGATCAATTTTAAACTCCATACACTTCATGATCCCTCCAGGGTCTACAAAATTTATATCCAGGATTTTTCAATTTCGTGACCTGAGGTCAGGTTAGGAGGTGTCCTCTCTCATTGAAAAAGCATGGGGAAAAGCTGTCTTATGATCTAAATGTCAAAAAATTATTTCAAATGCTCAGACTGCTCAGAAAAGCATTCTTGGACACCTTTTCACGGATTCCAGGGAGGATATTTGCCCTTTGACCAATCTAAGGTCATCACAGGTCACCAGGGGTCAAAACAGTATTTTGACAATAACGTTTGGCCTAATCAAACTAGAGCGCTGAAATAAACATAATTGTGTACGTTCCTTTACTAGCTTTTATTTAATATACTGCAAGGTCACTTTTGGACCTTTCGTGACCTCAGGTCATATTAGGTCACGAGGTGACCTTTGGAGGTCAAGTTACTAGCGGGAGTTCATTATGTTACACATATCAGAAAAAGGTCTGGAATTCTCTTACCATATGTACTGTACCAGATTGCAATAGCTCTAACAGCATGAGAGCTATGTCCAGTTTGCTTAAGCATGGCATATTTTAGTGGAAATAGCCAGTTGTGACCTAACTAGACCTCTGGAGGTCAAGCCATTGACCTGGGCGCTTAAACATGCGAAGTAATTTCTTGCTAAATTTACACGAGCTTTCTAATGCACTTTGCAGATTTACGCTAATATCCATTTTTTCGGAGTTAGAGATCGATGGCCCGGTGGGGCGAAGGTGGCGCCGGACCCCCGGTGGGGCGCCGGTCAAACACTTGAGGTCTGAACTGATAATCTAGGGCGGCGGTGGTGTCGGCGTATTGGACATTTTGTGAGGGGAGAATCACCAACGCTTATTGCGATGACTGTGACTTGGATTTGCATTACATGGGAAGCTTCTTGTTGCATTTGTACTGTATAGAGCGCAATAAATGAGGCGTAGCTACGAAAACAATAGTCTTCGCTCGACGTATTTAATAGGTTACCGGTATCATGGTCCCTTTTGGAGCAATGCACAGTGATGCAGACCTAAAAAGTGGACGAAACTCTTAAAGTGGCTTTTTAGAAATGATATCAAATGAATATGATACGTTTAAGAATCGATTGCAGCACAGAAAACCTTAATTACTTTCTTCCTTTATCGTACCACGTCGATTCCACGGCCGCTGAAACATTAACACGCGCATTGACGGAGGGGGGTACCCGCTCCTCTCGCGCGCCGCTGTACTTGGCATAGCTTTTTCGGATCATTTGTACAACTTTTTTACAAATTGAAATTTAGGTCACCAGTACTGGTCAAGTGACCTGACCTAAAAAATTTTAAGATAGCATAAGTCAGAACAGAGTGAACTTCTCTGATTGAAACTCATATCACATAATGGGCCCACCGATTTCTCTAAAATATGTTCCGGATTTGCTTATATCGATGACGTAAGGTCAGGTACGAGCCATGACCTCTCCATTGGAAATACAAGGGAAAAATGGTTTTAACTCAATAACTTAATGGATGGTGATAGAGAGTTTATCTTAACTGCATTAAATTTGTCTTGTCTTTGCAGTTCTAATGATATCCATTTGGACTAATGTGACCTTGACCTGACCTTAGGCCAGGTCAAATCACACACTTGGCCTTATTTGACCTAGCAAGGTCATATTATATATCATTCGATTCGGCTTGCTGCGAGGATTCCAATGGTTTTAATTGTTTTGCTCCAGCTTTACTTGTCCAGATGTAATGACCGAGTACCTTCATCTACATATTATCCCTACGACGGCATGTCTTGACCTCTAGTGACCTTAAATGTGACCTGAAAAAAAGTATTCGAATATTTTCGATAGAAAAGTGGATGGGCTACCCAACGCCGTTTACTGTTCATCGCTATCTAGAAGGTGGTTCAGACCCCCGTCAATCCGCGTGATAAATTTCTTCCATGTAGCTACATACTCGTATATTACAAAAAGTAATGATATAATTTTAAACGAGAATCACAAATTCTAACACTTTGCCATCGATAGTAAAAGTATATAGCTGTTAGATTTCAGGTTTTTAAGACCATCTGGTCACAGAAATATAACTCTAGCCTGTCCCAACAGCATAGTGAGACTATTTAAATAACGATATACTAGTAGCATTTAGGCCATATAATGGGAATCTGGTGAACTATTTTATAAACCTGGGGGAAGGGGGTGCAAGTAAAATGGACAGCCCTAGGACCTCCTAGATAGGCCGTTTAGAGTACTTGCTTTATTAAGTATGTATTAGTAAAGGGGTTGCCTGTGTGGGCCGTTCAGGGGGCCTAATTTTTAACCCTCGCCCCGGTGGTGGGCTGTTTGAACACCACCCCTCGTTTTTTTCCTGCGGCACAAAAAAACGGAGGAGCGAAGCGTCACCACACTTGGCAAACCTCACCCTTGATCAGTTACGTAACTTTCTCCAAAATTTTAAGGTTAGGTCATGTCATCAGTGCAGATAAAGCGACCTCACCTCAAAAAATGTTTAAGACGGCATAAGTAAAAAGGGTTTATCAATCGAATTAAATCTTAGAACACATAATGGGCCCACCAAGTACTGCAAAACCTATTCCAGGATTGTGCTGGATTTTGCACGATTTTGACCTAGGGTCAGGTACCAATCATGACATCTCCATTGGAAATGCATGGGGATTTGGGGAAACGGACATTGGCTGGTAAATTGCTCTATTTCTGTAGATTCTGCTTGGAATACCTTCGTATTCACCAAAGCTAGATGTATTACAAATCGTATTCGCCAAGACGCTAGAGTAAAACACATTCTTAAACTGTCGCATTCTTTGACCTCCCATGACCTCAATATTGACCATAGCAAAAAAGCCCATAGAGCTTCTTCATCATTTATGGGCTACCTACCACTGTTTGCGTTTCTTCGCTATCCCGTATAGCAGCCGAGATCATGATGGGGCGTTTGAATGGCCCCGCCCCACCGGGACGAAGGTGGTTCGGATGCCCATTGAAGCGGATGTTAAGATGAGTCGGTTGTACTTCGTGGAGGCCAGTGGAGGTTAAGAGCAAAAGTGAAGCCAATCAGCACGCGATCCGTGCACACGTTTGCCATGATGTCACACAGGCTCAGTAGGATAGTAGATTTTCGTGGTGGCGCCAGTCGCCGTGAATACACGAACCGGGACAGGTCACGCCATGACTGTAGTGTGGTGGAGGTGTCTGTCACGTGTCGGGGGGAGGGGCCATCGCCTGACTGAGAGGGAGACTGCAGGACAGGTACTGTGAGTCAAGGAAACGCTAGTATAATCGATATAGATCACACAATATTTCCTTGCGGGGGCCAGACTATGTTGTCTGTTACTAAGAATACATTGAGCCTGAACGATCCTGTCGGTGAAATTGTTAGGAATATGTTTATATCATTCACCATATAAATTCGACGTTGCTTCTGGTCGTTGACACATATGAAGTTTGCATAAAAATTGTATTCGCCTCTTAAAGCGAACGTGTAGCAACTCTGTAATCTCCATTTCTGTCATGAAGCTTTGGATGGCCTCACTAATAATAGTCCAGCCTACTCAAGAAAGACCGTGAAAAAACTATCAAGGAGGCCCCAATGTAAGGCAGACTGTCACCAGGTTGGAACAAGACACTGATATATTTTTATGTCGGCCCCTGAAATTGCAAAGAAGGCCTATCTAACGAACATCGGACGTCCAAACCAGTGGATAATCTTTTGTTGAACTGGTATGACAAGTCACATCGACTCGACAGAAAACATCTGAATTGTTCGGGAGGTCTGGATATCTGGCACAGCAGGAACCGTTGATTATATTTGAAACCCTACGACCAGTATCGAAAGCTTTTATCCTCTTCTAAGCGGCTTGAAAGGCGGTACAAGTTCACAAATATCAAAGCTCGAGGTACTCTAGAGAGCCCCTGAAAAAGCAAAGGAGCTTCTAACGCCTGATAGCAAAAATGGCGAAGTCCCTGCTTATTAGTGGGCCGCATTCTCTTTAAAGCTAACCCCGGTATATGCATCATTTTTAATTTTGTCTGAGGTCACCGCACTGGGTTACATCCGCTGACAAAGTGAGCAGAGGAGCAGTGCTACAGCTTTAATGGTGGCTAATTGAGTCACGAAAAGTCATCAGGGAGCGCAGCCGCCATAATCCGGTCACATATACGGTAACCGAGCCCGCGTTTGAAGCCGAACACGGTCTAATCCAGAATGGATCTGCTGAACCAAGACCTAGATGTTTTGGCGTGTTCTCTCCTGTTTTTGTTTTTAACTGGTGAATTGTATCTTCGATGCAACCGTCCTTAGCCTCAAGTATGCCTCTTGTTCTCGTATTTCAGTCAATCTACATGTTTGACAAACCTTTATCAATGAGCTGACGGAAGAAAGTTTTTTTCTTTTTCTTTTTATATCAGCCGCTGTACGTGCCTAATTTGGTCCTAATAATGGCATCCTCGGTATATTTATTAACACGCGCATTGAAGGGGGTCTGACCCACCTTTGCTTTGACGGGGGTGGGTACCCGCCCCCCTAAGATCTCGTAAACCACGTTAGGTAGCGAAAAACGGTAAACGGTGATGGGTAGCCCATCTACGTCTCCATCAAAAACGTTTGAACTATTTTTGTCAGGTCAAATTTAAGGTCACTAGAGGTCACAACATCCCGTCATAGGGATAACATGTAAATTAAGGTTTTCGGTTATTACATCTGAACAAGCAAAGATAGAGCAAAATCACTTTAAGTTTATGAATTCTCACAGCAGGCCGAATCAAATGGCATAACATATGAACTTCCTAGGTCAAATCAAACATTTAACCTGACCTGAGGTCATTCAGGGTCAAATTAGGTAAATTGCATATCATTAGAACCGCAAAGGCAAGAAAGGCAAATCTAATGCAGCTACAATAAACGCTCTATCATCATCTGTTAATAAGTTATTCAGTTAAAACCATTTTTCCCATGTATTTCCAATGGAGAGGTCATGGCTCCTTCCTGACATTAGGTCATCAATATGAAAAATACTGAAACTTATTTTAGAGAACTCGTTGGGGCCATTATGTGATATGAATTTCAATCGGATAAGTTTAACCTGTTCCGACTTATGCTATCTTAAAAAAATTAGGTCAGGTCACTTGACCTGTACTGGTGATCTGACCTGAGATGACCTAACCTTGAAATTTGGACAAAAGTTGTAAAAATGATTAGAGAAAAGGTATGCCAGGTACGGCGGCACTAGCGCCGGTGTTTTTAAACTATCTCCGAAAAATCCGAGGGTGGCGGGTACCCGCCCCCGTCAATGCGCGTGTTAGATTATCTTTCAAAGTTATAAGCGAGACCGGCAGCAAAATTAGTTAAACACTGTTTCTAATGCTTATTCAAGACCATTCAAATACCAGACCGCAAATACATAGAACCCTTCTCATAATACCAATGGTTCGACCACAAATAGCATTGCTGTATATGGCTCAGCCTATTTGTGTTCACCTTGTTTGGAAACCAGTATAACCTTGCTCTCTGAAACAAGATCCGCCTATGAACAGTGATGCGTCGGAACTATTTTTACAGAGTTCATGAGTACCGAAGAGTTTCCGCAGCCTTTCCTATCGTTGGAGAGCCGGTCATCGATCACAGGGCATCCCCAAGGTACAATAAAGTCGGCCTTTACTGTTCCTGTATCAATTTTACGTTAACTGAGGCCTGTGCCGATATATAAGTTGGCTACCCAGAGAAAAGATAAATGATGATACATACCCCTGGGCTACCACAAATAACGCAATAATTCATATACACGGCACTATACTACACACAACAGATATTGGGTTTGGGCTATTTGAAGGTTAAAACACACATCGCGTAGACGGGATGAAGCTGTACGTGCTCTGTTTGATTCAGTTTGAAGGTCAAATGAAAAATATCATAGAATGTTTTAAGTTAGGAAATCTTAGGAAAATATGAAACCATGAGAACCAAATGCAGTGTGAACAGTGAAGGCAATATTGTGATAACTCAGCGCCCATCCCCAAGGCATTTTACACGTCAAATACACTTACAGCAGCGAGCATTCTATATTTTCCACCTTGCAAGGTAGAGGTCGTGTCCCGAAGGAATAATTTGTATATTTGTATTGCATTGAGATCCTCTGGGTAACACATAGGTCTGTGACCTGTAACCTGTGATCTGTGACCTGCAGCATGTGATCTGCGACGTGTTATATGTGACTTGTAGCCTATGATAGTGAGTGATATCCTGTAACCTGTGATCTGTGATCTCTGATCTGTAACCTGTACCCTGTACTCTGTGACCTGTGACCTGTGACCTGTGACCTGTAACCTGTGATCTGTGACCTGTGACCTGTGATCTGAGACCTGTGATATGTGACCTGTAACCTGTGATCTGTAACCTGCGATATGTGACCTGTAGTCTAGGATCTGTGACCTGTAACTTGTACTCGATTCTCTGTGACCTGTAACCTGTGATGCGACCTGATACCTGTGATGTGACCTGTGATCTGTAACCTGTGACCTGTAACCTATAACCTGTGAGGTGACCTGTAAACTGTGATCTAGGACATGTAACCTGTGATCTGTGACCTGTGATATGTGACCTGTGGTCTAGGATCTGTGATCTGTAGCTTGTACTCTGTACTCTGTGACCTATAACCTGTGATGTGACCTGTGATTTGTAGCCTGTGACCTGTGATCGGTAAACTGTGATCTGTGACCTGTAACAAACTGCAGGGCGCACCTCTACCTCGCGACCGCTAACATCTTGCCTCTCACTATGCAGGCACCTATACGCACTGGTCTGTGAACATAGACGCATGAAATAATGATAATGTGAGGGGGTTAGGGTCGTCACTGCTAGCGGCGCCAGGTGTCATTCTGTATTCATCTGGAGAGGTCATCTGGGCTACTTAAGCAGCTTTGAAGACTTGGGTCAATACAATAGCAGGAAATAACGATAAAGCTTAAAATATTAAAATATTACAACTTAAATCTTAAACAGTAAACAATCAAAAGTGATATAATTGCATTGATATTGTTATTAAGAGCCGTCTGATGTGCATATTGATTATCCTACATCGGATAGTGACCTTGACCTGACCTCAGGTCAGGTCATTTTTGTGTTTTGTCCTGGTATAGTCATAATATACATAATTCGATTGGCCGAAGCGAGAGGAAGCGAATGGTTCCTAAAAATGATTATAACTTACCTACGTCAGACGCTAGAGCCCTAAAACTCTGCTTTAACATGCCACCTTTAGTGGACTGTCATGACCTCAATATTGACCTGGGTCAAAAAATGACTTATGTAGTTTCGTCATTAATTTGTATGAGCTATCCACCAGCGTTAGCTTTTTTGCGCTATCCCGTGTAGGAACGGAGTTCGAAGGGGGTGTTTGAACACGCCCGCCATGGCGAAGGTGCCTCGGAGGCCCACCGGGGCGGGTGTTAACTTCACTATGTCAGACGCTAGAGCCTAGAAACTCTGCTCTAATATGCCACCTTCTTTGACCTGGCATGCCCTCAATATTGACCTTAAACAAAAACGTTTACGATGTAGTTTCTTCATGAATTTTGATAAGTTATCCACCAGCGTTTGCCCTTTGACCGCTCATAAAGTGGTCAAGGAAGATCGCATCTACGACAATATTCACTCATCAGTCATACTTTAATAGGCGAGGGCAAATTCACTACTCTACGGGATATAAAATCACACACAAAGAAGGACATGACATGCATGATCTACAAGCAGGAGCTTCACCCACAGCAGTTCCTGTTACAGTGAAAATGTGTCAGTGGAATCTAAAACTATTATGCAGTTACAGCAATCATATATTCAGTATAAAGAAGAGATCATGAAACATTTGTGTTTGCACTGAAAACCACTTGGGAGATAAATAAGGAAGGACTCTTAACCCGTGCATTGACGGGGCTGAGGCACCTTTGCTTTGACAGGGGGCGCCCCTCCTGTCGATGGGCGTGTTTAGAATCTGGATGACGAGTAAGAGAAGGAAACGCAGATTTGACCAGTCTCTGTCTGAGGAAACGATATAAAGACTGGTCCACGCAATTGATTAAAGGAAATGGACCACCTTGTCAAAATTCTACAAAGAAAAATTTAAGAACAAGAGAGGACTGAAAATCAGAAAACAACATTTTTCCCCACTTTTATAGGCTAAAAACAAAAATATATCCTCTTTTCTAATTATAAGTGACGTCATCAAAATGACAGTTTTAATAATCAGTGAAATCCCAAATCTTTATCATAGACTCGCTGTAAAAGCCCATTCACAGCGTTTCCGCATGACACAACTTGTTTGCAATATAAGAAGTACCTACTGGTGCACGAACTGAACGTCAGATGTCGTGGCAGCCGTGTTTATTGAGTGGTCGAACGATAACGCACATTTTTTATGTAAATAAACAATGTCAAGAGTTTGATTTTTGCAAAAGCAATTGATACTTGTTCTGAAAAGTCCAGGGGAGGAAAAATTTGATGTGTGTTGCAGCCATTGGGCGCAATTTGGCCCACCTGTACATTGACTGGACGCTAAATTTCCCGAGGCCTTCCGTCTACAGGCAGTTGCATGCTGGTTCTCTCGATAGCATGGTATTTTCAGCGAGTGGGTGAGGATCAGGGCTTACGACCAATCAAATGCTGCTACCATATAGAAGGTATTCCTTCAAGGTTGGAAATAAGCCAATAAGCCCCTTTACTTTGAACTTTAAAGCTGGCGGAAATTTTACATCGAGAGCGTTGGGTGAAATTAAATATGTCAATAGTAGTTTCTCAACACGTTCTACAAAACTGCTGTCTCACTTCAAAACCCATTCAAAAAGTGGAACACTCCATTTAACATCATCATCATCGTCACCATGTGAACGCTGGGCCGCAAACCCAGTCGTACTACTATTTGGTTGCATCCTCCCAGTCGGCTACAACCTCTGTTCTATTAGATTGCCCCCACTCCCCTCTTCTCCTCCCTCCCCAGACAGTAGCGTATCGCAGATAAAATTGACAATATGGTACTTCAAGTGGAATCCCTAATTATAACCCCTACCAGGATTAAAACCCAAAATTGGCGTAAGGAATGTGCCTCTTACAATTCCTAAAATGCACTTACATAATCCAGGACAGGAGGAAAGCAAGACTTTCAGTATGGGAAGCCAGCCGTCTCACAGACGCATTCTGTGAGAAAAAGGCAAATTTGCACTAACCCCAAAACACATATTTTAGCTGAAATTAATATTACGGCCACATTTCCCGCAGATATAATATAGTATAGTATAGTAGAGCTGTTACAGTAACTAGGGTTTCTGATGGGTTTCTGTTAGATGACCTGGCGCCTCAGCTAATTAAGCCAATAAGCCCCTTTACTTTGAACTTTAAAGTTGGTGGAAAGTTTACATCAAAAGCGTTGGGTGAAATTAAATATGCCAATAATGGTTTCTCAACACGCTCTACAAAACTGTTATCTCAGTTCAAAACCCATTCAAAAAGTGGAACACTCCATTTAACATCATCATCATCGTCACCATGTGAACGCTGGGCCGCAAACCCAGTCGTACTACTATTTGGTTGCATCCTCCCAGTCGGCTACAACCTCTGTTCTATTAGATTGCCCCCACTCCCCTCTTCTCCCTCCCCAGACAGTAGCGTATCGCAGACAAAATTGGCATTGTGGTACTTCAAGTGGAATCCTTAAATGATTACCCCTACCAGGATTAAAACCCAAAATTGGCGTAAGGAATGTGCCTCTTACAATTCCTCAAATACGCTTACATAATTCAGGACAGGAGCAAAGCAAGACTTTCAGTATGGGAAGCAAGCCACCCCCCAGACGCATTCTGTGAGAAAAAGGCAAATTTGCATTAACCCCAAAACACATATTTTAGCTGAAATCAGTATTATGGGCACATTTCCCACGGATATAATATAGTATAGTATAGTAGAGCTGTTACAGTAACTAGGGTTTCTGTTAGATGACCTGGCGCTTCAGCTAAACTTCTTCGAAACCAAAGGATCTGGCACGCAATTCTATAATAGAGTCAACTGATCCATAAATGCACTTAGTTCACCTACTGAATATCATATATATATATATATATATATATATATATATATATATATATATATATATATATATATATATATATATATATACATATATATTACCTGAGCTTGGGACGTTTCCCACCTTGTGTGAGCTAAGACATTGTGCTATAAAAGTTGCCCAGGGAGATAAGATCGTTGGGGCACGACGACTGCTTCAGAACGAACCCCCTGTCGGTTTAACACGCGCATTGACGGGGGCGGGTACCACCCCCTCGGGTTTTTCGGAGACAACATAAAAATTGCGGCGCTACGCGCCGCTGCACTTGGTGTACCTTTTCTCTCATCATTTTTAAAACTTTTTCAACATTTTAAGGTCAGGTTACCAGTACAGGTCAAGTGACCTGACCTCAAAAAGGTTTAAGATAGCATAAGTCGGAACAAAGTGAACTTATCCGATTGAAACTCATATTACATAATGGGCCCACCGAGTTCTCTAAAATATGGTGCGGTATTTTCGATATTGGTGACTTAAGGTCAGGTACGAGCCATGACCTCTCCATTGGAAATGGAATAATAATTATTATTATTATTCCATGGGAAATACATGGGAAAAATGGTTTTAACTGAATAACTTAGTAACGGATGGTGATAGACTGTTTATGTTAACTGCATTATATTCGCCTTGTCTCTGCGGTTCCAATGATATGTATTTCATCTAATTTGACCTTGACCTTACCTCAGGTCAGGTCAAATACTTGATTTGACCTAGCAAGGTCATATTATATATCATTCGATTTGGCTTGCTGTGAGGATTCATATGGTTCAAGTTGTATTGCTCTATCTTTGCTTGTTCAGATGAAATGACCGAAAACCTTCATTTACATGTTATCCCTATGACGGCATGTTTTGACCTCTAGTGACCTTAGATGTGACCTGACAAAAAAGTTTCAATTATTGTCGATTGAAAAGTGGATGGGCTACCCAACACCGTTTACCGTTTTTCGCTACCTAGCGTGGTTCTCGAGATCTTAGGGGGAGGGCGGGTACTCGCCACCCCCCCCGTCAAAGCGAAGGTGGCTCCGACCCCCGTCAATGCTAGTGTTAAGGTCGGATGTCCCGACTCTCTTCAAAGCTCTTGACTGACAAAAAGGTGGCTCGCCTCGATCAAGAAGCACGCGATTGCCTCAGAGGGAACCACAGATGCATCCAATGTAGGTTTTCTGTCTGAGGGACACTTTTAGAAACATGGACTGGGACAAGGCTAGTATTCAGGCACCAGGGGCCACGATTACATAAAAGAGAATGTAGGTTATGTGCTCCGACTGCCACAGGCTGGGAAGGTAAGCGGAGGTCAGATGCTTTCCATTGTTGACTCAGTGTATTCGGGTTCAGCAATATGAAGTAGGAAATGGCACCTTTAGGTTTTTCGATGCAGATTTAGATTAAGAAAAGTATTGTGAAGGTTTTTTGCTGTTGAGACAACACCCGCCATTACTCCCGTTGCGGTCTGTACGACAGAGCAACCGGAAAGGTATTCTCAACCGAAGATAATGTGAACTTAGTAACGCGATAGTAGATAGCATAGATAACATGAACATCAACCGTAGAAAACGAGATGAACAGAATTCATTGGTAGGGCATATTTGGCGTAGGTAGGAACGCAGCCAGAAGGAGGAGCTACCAAATTTGGTTGTATTTGTTATAAGAGTGCCAAATGCTGACGCTTCAAACCAAAGTGAATTGTTCTTGCATTACCTGTTGATTTGAATGATTTGAATAGCTTTCTGTAAAGTTTGGAATGTCTAGATCCCTCTTTCATAGAGGGCATTTTACCTGATTTTTACGGGCAGACTTTTTACGGACGTTTTAAGGACCAGCACATTACTCTTCCAAAACAGGCGCATGGCCGGTCAGCAGTTACGCCAGCGAAACATCAAAACTTTACTGGAGCCCTTCGCTGGAGTTGGCAGTTTTAGATGTCGAAAGCTCTGTAGAGACCACTTATTCACAGAAGTTCTCAATTGCTTTGAGCAGAGGCGTACCAGTGCCAACAGCGCGTGCAGAAATTTTCTGTATTTGGCCTGGACGGCTGATGCGACTGAATTTCCCAGGAATATTTCACATACCTATTGTGCACCAGCCTCCCTCCAACAGCAAGCGCAGACCACCGGATGTGACGTCACACCTCGTAGCATATAAGATGGGAAAATTAAATGGTCAAATATCCAAATTTTCGCAAAAAGAGGCCCAGAATCGAAAACAAAATGTTTATCCATTGAATTTGGGATACATTTGATTACTGTGTATTCTCATAAATTCGCATGCAGGAAGTGCCATTAGCAGCAGTTTAACACAAGGCTCAATGGTGAAGGAATTTCTCCACGCCCAAGTGACGTCACTCGGGCGTGAAGGAATCCTCCTTGAACGTACCTTTAAGTAAAGGTATCTTGATTGTGCACCTTCCTTTGCAGCAATATGTCAAGAATGGTTGAAAGGAGAAAGGCACCTTCATCGGATTTGAAGCAGGCCATCAGTCGTGTAGAGCATATCGCATAGCCCTGGTTTCATATTTCGTCTCTCTCAGAGCTTATATTTTTACGAATTAGCAGAACTTCATCAGCGTACCTACTACTTCTTAGCGCAGGCATACTCCTTACGGGTCTAATAGCTGCTGACGGCCGTTCGGCACGACGGTGACCCAAGCGGGGCCGGACGAAACAAACAAAAATCATCAAAGACATACTTACTGAAGAAAAACATACTATGCAAAACTGGCAACGAATGCATCCAGAGAACTTTGGCCTTGACCTGCCCTCAGGTGAGGTCATTTTATTTTTTAACTAATATAGTCATATTATGCATCATTTGATTTGCCGTATTGAGGGGAAGCGAATGGTGCCTAAACAACGATTTTAACTCAACTCTGTCAGATGCTAGAGACCAAAAACTCTACTCCAACATGCCACCTTCTTTGAAATAGCATGACCTCAATATTGACCGGAGCCAAAAAGTGACCGATGTAGTTTCTTCATGAATTCTTAGCACCTATCCACCAGCGATGACATTTTTCGCTATCCCGCATAGGAGCCGAGTTTGAGGGGTTCCCCCCCCAGCAGGGTGAAGGTTCAGAGTCCCACCAGCGCGGGTGTTAAATATTTATTTATATCATTTCTTGGCCACAAAGCCAAAGAGTGCACTCACTTCTCTCTCTATCCTGCGAGTCAGCTGAGCAATCGCGTCGGGGCACTTCAAAAATGGCGGTCAGCATTAGATATTTGTGTACCTGGCGCCCGATCGCAGTGTAAGTTACACCAGGTTTTGCATAACAAACACATTAACAAGTATTATTCAGATCTCTGACACATTATTGCTGTGATGTCAAGACATGACACATGTGACTTTTGGAGCTTCGAACCGATTGTGGTATCCCGGTGTGTTAATTTGGAACCATGTTAAAAAGTACAGCCGAGTTGTGTTTCCATGAAATTAACCCTTGCCCCGGTGGCGGGTACGAGCCACCTTCGCCCTGGTAGGGGGGGGCTAAGATATCCCCTGATCTAAAAAACTAAGAGAGCTAGAAAAAAGCGCAAAAGGGAAATCGAAGGCTATTCAAAAATTGTATCGAAAAAACTTTGGTCATTTTTCTCGTCAGGTCAATATCAAGATCACCAAAGGTCAAAATAGGTCAAAATCGCTAGCATGAGGTGTACTAAGAAAACCTCATATGTCTCAGAAACTATGATAGCTAGAACAAATTTTGAACACCATTCGAAAGCCCTTGAGTTGATCTTTCATTACAGTGGCAATGATTTTCGGGTCAGGTCAAAGCCCAGGGAGCTGCAGGCAGGGGCGTAGCCAGGATTTTGCTCAGGGGGCGGCGCCCCGAAAAGAGCCCCTGTGAGAGCGCCAAAAGGGCCCTGATGGGTAAAAATGGCCCTGCTTGTTACAGAATCATGTCTCTCAGGGGGCCCTTCGGGCCCCAGAGGGGGGCAGCTGTCCTGCCGCCCCCTTGGCTACGCCCCTGGCTGCAGGTCACTGAATATTGGGAATATTCTTGGGAATTTCTATAGCCACCCATGCATAAGGGTGTTTCCTTTTTCGCTAATAACTTCCAAACCAAGCACGATGCAGCCATAGTTGATGCACCATTGCAATCCTTTCGTCAATACAAATCGAATGATATATGAAATTGCTATGCCAGGTCAAATTCGAAATTTGACCTAACCTAGGTCAACGGTCTGACCCAACTTGACCTGGTATAGCCATGATGTATATCATTTGACTTTCAGTGACCATACAAACACTTTGGCGACAAAATAAAATTTCCATCTTTGTTTATTCAAAATTTATAGAGTAAAACACCAAAAAGGCTTATTTGATCTAAGGTGACCTTTTTAAGGTCACAAGTCAAGATTGTTGGTATCGACTTCAGAAATGGGCTAAGGGCAAGTCGTGACCGATGTTTGAAGTTGATTCCATTCATACTTCCTGGGAAAAGCTCATTTCGTGATTTTCCTTGAGTTTTTACAATGGGGAGGTCATGCTCAGCACATGACCTTAGGTCACCAATATAAAAAAATTCTGGAACATATGTTGTAGCTCCTGGTGGGCCCAATATGTGGTATGCGTTTCAACTTGATCGATTAACCCTCCTTTTAGTTATGCCGTCCTAAGCATTTTTTGAGGTGAGGTCACTTCACCTGGCCTGGTGACCTGACCTGATATGACCTTGAGCTAAAATTTTCTGGAAATATGTAAAATTATGAAGTAATAACTAGACTAAGTTTGGCGGCGCTGTGCGCCGCAGTTTTTTGGTAACTTCGGAAAATCCTGAGGGGGTCTAAAAAGACCCCCACCCGGGCCAAGGTTAACACCTCAAACCTGTGTTGACTGTTCCATAAGACTGTGCTTAACGGAAAAGCACCTCCTCTCTGTGTTCATTTGCTTTCAGTGTAGAATACTGTGGGATGGTGATGGATCAGGAGCGTAGATTTAGACACTGTTCGATACTTGAGACTTAAAAAATGGTCACAAAATTTGCCTCGTGCATGGGAAAATTGTGACAAGGTAAAATTCCCTTTAACGGATTCTCCCTTGTAGTGGCACTAGTCTCGATAGAGGAGCCTGAGTAACCCCGCAAAACACCAATTTTGTAAAGCACACCGAAAAACTTTGTAGGTACTCATCTGTATTGTCACTTGTTTATCACTGTTTTCTGGAGGAAATAAGACATAGGTGTTTTTTTTAATTCTGCAGGATTTTTTTTTCTGTGCAATTATCAAGAACATAGAGCCAAGAGTGTGATCATGAACCCCACTCTGAAAATTAGATAAAATGTTGAGGATGCGTATCGTGGCGACCGTCAGATGGAAACGGGAAAGTATTACGATAGTGACGTGTGAGCAATGCGATAGTAGTGAAACCAGCAAAAAAGCATTGAAATTTCCGGCAGCTGGCAAGCAACTACCCTGTCTAGCTTCTTTTAAGCCCCAGATCGCCGCACCCTCCCCTACATTGAAGCACTCCAGAAATTATACAGTTTTATTCAGGGAGGATTGAAGACACTGAGGGATATTGTTAGGTGGGGGAGAGGTCATTCCACAGGTCTGACATGGGCTGCGGTAATGGTTCTTTCCATGACATGTTATATTGAGCTGAGGATCTTTGCACCTCCCCCTGAAGCAACGTCGTGGCGCTGCCTCTGTTAAGACTTAGCTGAGAACCATTATAGTAGGAAGTTGGTGAAGTTTATAATGTTTCCACATATTTTCTTATAATTCCTATAAAATACCGGAGCATTTCCAAATTCATTACATGTTGCTTTTGTACGTCAAACTGAGAGAAAAATGAAACCGAAGCCGAATCGCCACAACATGCCGTACTCTTGCTTGATATAGAGTTTCAGATGAAGACTCGATCCCATTTCAAAAGTCACTTATGTGATCGCCGCGTTGCTGTGTAGAAGTCGAAAGCTTCTTTTTGGCTCTGGTTGTGAGAGCGATCATCACGGTCCATTATAGTGCCGAGATGAGGCGGCACCTCAGCTGAATGGTCTGAAAGGAGCGGGCGCGCGCACCCCCTTCCCCTGCACCGACCGGCTTTCAGTCGGATGAAAGCTCGAGTGTGACGCCATTGCTGGAGACCTCTGATTGAAACGCAGCTTCTAACACGCTTTTATTGTTCTTCGACTCTGTTTTCGAAGCTTTCGCGACTTCAAGTTTGTTCACGGGAGTGCTGTAGAGATGGAAAGTTCTTTGGATTGATGCGGAGGTAAAACCCGTTGTAGACCTTTTTGGACGTGTCCTCGGAGTTCACACATCTGTTGATCATTTACTCTTCTTTAAGTCCTTGCTTCATCTTTTGGTTGGAGGTGCCCACAGCCCAGATCACCATTGAGGGTAACCAGCACATCATCGGGAGTGCCGGGGCACCCACAAAGAGATAGAAATCCACACCACTCCCATGCTCTCAAAACACATAAATCAATGTTCGGCTCACTTCGTTGAGCTACAATAGCGTCCAACACACAGCTGTAGACCACGCCACACTATACATCGAAATGTGCAAACTTGTCAAGATGTAGCAGATGTCAACATCGGTTAGCAATCGGTTAGCATGGGTCAACATCGGCTGGCAACGGACGTTGCTTCTGCTGAAGAGCGGGACTGGAAGGTGGGTGCCCTTAGCGTAATACCGTATGCCAGATAACATGTCAGCTTTGCGCTAAAACGTACATTCTGAAAAGTAAACACATAATAGGGGAACGTTTTGTGGGACATCTGAGGTATTATAAAAACCAAAACAAAAATGCCCCTTTTAGAAAACATTTAAAAATGAACATGCACAACACACAGCTGTAGACCACGCCACACTATACATCGAAATGTGTAAGCTTTGTCAAGGTGTAGCAGATTTCAAAACCTGTTAGTCAATAGGGATCTTAAATCGTAAATCACAGTTGAATATTATGTCATCATCCTGGATACGCATCCAAGCCGCCCAATATCATAGGATAAACAGGACGAAATATATCGCCTCTTAGTTTGAAAAGATGTTCCCTGGCCTGTCCCCTCGAATCCGGAAATGTAAAAAAACACTAGATTATATATTCGAGCACAGCCCTTCATCAGAATCATGGAATAAAGATCAATAATTCTTAGTCATAGTATAGCCAGACCTCGAATATGCTCCTCGATGCTGCTCGATGCTCCTTGCCGCAGCACTTCAAAACTTATCAATGCCTCTTAGTTTGTGACAATTTCTTGTAATATAAACACAACTGATTTTCCATCACTTATTTGTAATATTTCTAGACAAATTTCCAATTTATGGCACATACAGTTAAGTCTCTCCCATAAACCCGCACCGGATGCATGGGAGAACACTCCATGCCTAATTTTGGGTCCGAGAAAATACTACACACAGTCAACCCCCCCTCCTGCGTCATGTTCTGGTGTCGGCCGTGCCAAATAAAATGTATAAATAAGAGGCTCTTTCAGGCTTGAAATATGTTTAGATTTAGCACCCTAAGATAGCGGTGGATCCAGCACATTATATTTGGGGGGCTAGGGGGCTCGAGCCCCATCCACCATTGCCTCGGATCAGCCTCCGCCTATGCATTAGCTATACGCACTTAAACATTTCGGGGGGCTTGAGCTCCCTAGCCCCCTAACCCCCCCTTGTATACTACCGTTCTAAGACGTATTGCCAATCTATCCGAGGCATGATACAGATCAGGGGCTTAACCAAGTGAGGAAGGGATGGAAGAGGCGATGGCCCCTGCTTGGGCCAGCCGAGCTCCTGGCAGAGGGCCCAGCTGGCCAGAACGATTGGGTGCTATACGGCTCGCCTCGAATCAGTGGCTTAATCAGGATTTCAGTTTGGGGGGTCAGGTTTTGAGAGTACACCCTTCCCCATCATGTGTACCTCCCATATACTTCGACAATCCTTACATGATTCTATGCTTGAAAACCCAGCTAAGACTTGACAAGGAAACTTGAAATACGCAGTAGTAATCACTAGACATTACAATTTAACGAGGAAACAAATCAGGTTTACTTTAACGACATCGACATGTGGGATTGAATGGAATAGAGAGAGGCTTTTGATATTCTTATGGCATCTGCAAGTTAAATATTGAACCACGTTCATGGATTGCAGGACCACTTTCGTGGTAGATGATCCTTTGTGCCTTATTGGCTTAGGCGGCAGCCCGCGTCGTTAATGTTGTGTTGCCCAGTTAACTGTTTTGCTTTGACCTGAGTACCTGAGTTGGGAGTTTGTTCAGGAGCCCGCGTGCTGTTGGAGTCCGTTTTTGCCTTCATTAGAATCTTTCATGCGGACATTTTAAACCAAAACAAATCTAGTTGAGAAATTGCAGATGTGACTTTCCTGCGAGGCTGAAGATGCTGCAGCCGTCTCGGGTTGTGATGCTGATGGTTGTTTGTGGCGAAGCTTTTGTTGGGATGAATAGTTGTATCCATTTCTGCCGACTGGTTCACAGTCCATATTTCCGCAGAGCACGCCTTCTGTTTCAATATTGATTAAGTTTGTTGTGTCATAACTGAATGATAAAAGGAACAACAATAATATGCCCCTTAAGTAAAAAAAAACTGAAAAAAATCAGCGTGAGGTATAAAAATAGAATGATACGAAAAGGGATGTGGGCTGCGCCCCCAGTAAAAGACCAGTTCCACAGCACACAGACAGGCCGTAAGAAGAGCGGGACAGTCGGCGGATGCCGGCCGTGGGGCGTGGGTTGGCGGTGCGGCACAGTCCATCACGTGCTGGATACAGCACGGTGGCGCGGCCCGAGTAAGCCGCCCGGGAAGCTGGGTCCATCCATTACCGACGGTGGCCGCCGCCACCGCGTCAGCTGCTGCTCAGTTGAGTGGAGGCTGCGCACCTGGGGCGCTGCCAGCCGTACTTTATTTGTCGCACGTCCGCGGTGCCCAGCCACGCTTTCCGCACGAAAGGCGCTGAGAGCGGACCCAGCGCGCTTAGGACGAAAGTGATTTTATTTAGTTTCAATCTAAACTGATGCCTCCCCGAAAATAGCTTGCTGGAACAAATTGTTTCAAATAAAGTTTTTTATTCTGTGTCAGAGGTGATAACAATGGTGAAAGGACAATGACATTCGTACCACTTTTTGAGGCAATTATGCCATATATTAGGGGCCATTCATAAATTACATCACACTCCCAAGGGGGGGGGGTCGGCTGAAACATGACGTGCCTTGACGTGGGGGTTGACCAAAAGTGATGTGCTATTACAAGAAGTGTTCTTTTCCCGCTAGAAATTGTTCGGGCATTTTGTTTTTATTGTTATGCTGTGGCTTGGTAAATTATCTATTAATGTTAATGGCTATGATTGCTATCAATGATAATTAACATGGATGATAATTAATATTTCTAGCTAAAAGCTAGATAATTAACGGTGACGTTGGGGCTATATTGGGGTTCACGCTGCTGTAAAAGCTGGATAATTAGCGGTAATACTGGGGCTATATTGGGGTTCACTTCCCTGGGAAGCGAAAGAAGGGTAAAAGGACAGACGTGACTTAGCTGCCAGGATCTAAGTTTTCAAACCCCATTTGCAGTGACTGCCTGCGCCGTGGTTTGATGCATAGCGCGGACTGGGCTGAGATTGAACACGGCCCCGGCTGCGGGTGGGAACCGAACGGGCGCAGGTACCGCCAGGGCGTTAATTCATCTTCAGCGCAGTTCCAGTTGATTATAGTGATTTACCTCCTGTCATACAAAGCTCTGGAATGGGCCATTTGTGTCTGTCATCTTTACGACTGTCGGCTGGAAGAGAAATTTAAAAATATTGTACCAACTAAAGATATTTGTAATTATAGTGTTCATGGGTTGGAATATTAAATGAGTATCGTAAATACCTAGGCATATTTTCCTTGACAAATGCCAAGGTAGTCAGAGGACGGCAATGCTCAAATAAAGTTGTGGTGAGACCTAGCCTGGCTCTGCAAGCGTTGTCGACGCAGGAAAAGAAAAGCTTATATTTTATATCCTAGAGATTAAAATTTTGAAACATTAATACAATTGCGTCCTAGCGCCAAAATATCTGGACTACGTCATGGATACATTGGGGTCGTTCTTATCTAACTGGGAGATGAGTGTACTTGTAAGCAAATCTAACGTGTGAATATATTTAGCCGGCGGCAGCGGTGGCGGTAGGGGACCTTCACCGCATCCGGACGAGGCGGAAGGTTTTACCCGTACGTCGCGTCTCTATAGACCTTCACTTCTTTTAGGCCGCCCCGAAGGAGTGCTACCGCCGTGGGTTAACAGCCATAGCCCATCCTCCAAGTTTACAAGGTTGTGTCCCAGCTACAGCCGATCGCTTTGTATAAAGCGAGCCCCAGTCCGACAGAGGGTTGTTGTTGGTGATCATCGGTGATGCGCCAATCTCCGCCGCCATGTGAGCTTGCAGGTGCCGCAACTGGCTTTCTGCCTGCCGGCTGCGGGGTGACGAGGTGATTTGACAGACTGAGTAGAAGGCGTAAGTGCGTGTGATGTAAGCTATCGGTGGAGGTAAGTTTGCACATAGTATCCTCATGTTTTGTTTGCACTTAGCACAATTAATATAATGTATCATTAGATATAAGGCCTTTTGCGGTGGTGCCAAGCAAAGTCCGTGACAGTCACGATCAACACGAGCAATAAAGAGCTTTATTGTCACTTTATTGTCACAAGCCCTTACTTTCTACCACTGAGTGCAGAATGTGCGCAGAGATATCTTCTGAACCCATTACTTGCTTTTCTCTCTCTTGATGAGCTATCTGGAAACACAGAGAACGACTTAATTATCCTTTGCAGATGGCCTTGGCTTATTTTCCTCCCGCAGACCTTAAATCGTTGAAACTGTACAAACAGCACACCAAAGTGACCTGAACATATTTCTTGCTTACGGTAGAGGGTGGTTATTTACTTTCAACGTATCAAAACCCATTCAGCAAAGTTTTTCCCCCAGAATCGCCATTTCGGCCCCAAAACATGTATTCGACAATAGACCAGTACCTATCGTCAAAACCATAAACACTTATATATAATTTTCACCCATGATCTAAGGCTCCGACAGCATGTTAACACCCGCCTCGGTGGGCCTCCGAGCCACCTTCGCCATGGTAGGGGGTGTTCAAACACCCCCTCGAACTCGGCACATATGTGGGATAGCGGAAAAACGCCAAGGCTGGTTTATAGCTCATATCGATTCATGAAGAAACCTAACTTTTCGGCTAAGGTAAAAAGGTGACATGTTAGAGAAGAGTTTCTGGGCTCTTGCGTCTGATATATTTGAGTTAGATTCAATTTTAGGTATCATTCGCTTCGTCCCGTTACGGCGAATCGAATTATATGTGATAGCTCTGTACTAGCTCAAAAACTAACAATGGCCTGACCTGAGGTTCAGTTGGTCACTTTCTGATCTAGCATAGTCAATACGCATATCAGTGGACTCGCAATAACAATCCAAACGTAATTGTATCTAAATAAAAGCTTAGTCATCATTTTCTATAAAGTTATTGATACAACTCTCAAAACCTGGTAAGTAGCCCCAGATGACCCCTCAGAGGTCACAGGTCAAAACCTACCTGACCTAAGGTCAGGTGAGAGCCATGTCCTCTCCCTTGGAAATACAGTGGAAAATGGTTTAAACTGATTAACTTAATAATGGATGGTTCTAGAACGTTTCTTCTAGGGTGCGAGGTTCGCCTCATCCTTGCAGTTCCAATGATATGCATTTGGATTTAATTTGATCTTGATCTGACCTCAGGTCAGTCAGGTAAGCTTAAATTCTATATTTGAC
Organism: Lepas anatifera; assembly: GCA_034440635.1. Classification (NCBI taxonomy): domain Eukaryota; kingdom Metazoa; phylum Arthropoda; class Thecostraca; family Lepadidae; genus Lepas; species Lepas anatifera. The sequence goes on along the minus strand of JAOTON010001604.1, from coordinate 90,420 downwards.
CTAATTTGACCTATCAAGGTCCTATTATACATCATTTGATTCGGTTTGCTGTGAGGATTCCAATGTTCTAGATTATTGTTCTCTATCTTTACTATACCAGATTTATTGACTGAAAATATCGCTACAATAGGAGAAATATCACTCCCTCCCCCCGGACACACACATGAGGAAACGTGGGTCAGACTTTCCCCTTCCTGCTAAAAACGTGTCAAAATCCTGGGTTCCGCGCTTTAAAAACTAACACCGTTTGTTTTATCATCTCCCTTTATCTAGCAAACCTTGCCCCTTACAGTCTGTGGCCCACTGCCGCATAGACTTTCGGATAGGTATAGTTGGGCCACGTATAGCCAAGAAATTAGCATCAAATAAGCTGACGCTGCTTGCCAGCTCTGCGACCAGCTTCATAGGCATGCATATGCCGCAGATCCATGGCGATGACCATGTGTTATGTGTTGTTGACGGTGATGGATGAGAACAATATGTTATGTTATGCAATATGTTATGCAATGAATACAGTCTGGCAGCTCTTTAAACAAGTCCGCCAGATTTATTTTTGTCGAGGTATGGAAAATCCGACAAATTGACTCGGATTTGAAAAACCGTATAATGCACGTGTTTTTTGGCAACATGCTTAATGCAATTTTTATTTCTCTAATGTCCAGGAAGCTCTGGAATGACAATATTTAGATCTTCCGATTTAATTCATGGTTTGACTTTCATTTTAGCTGTTATGGTTTCGAAGAAATAAGGATTTGCCTGAAACTTTGGGACCCTGACTAAACAATCCAAAACGTCTAAAAAAGATATACATTTTTTCAGCTTCAACCCAAATTTTAACTATGTGAAAATGGCTAATAGGTCAACATAAAAAAGGACAGGACCAAAGGTCAGGTCAAGATCACTGACTGACCAAATATTTTCATCATGCGCATAAATCGGCCCACACTGATGATACACACCAAGTTATATAAGAAAATAAGTTTATGCGATGGCCATGTCTTGCAAAGGTATGAACCGAGCCTGAATACCTGCTGAAGTGACCCAGATGACGTATCAGATGCCATTGGTCGAACCTTCAACTTGGTCTTAGAAGGTGGCTTAGGAGACCCCTATTTTGAGAATAGCAAGGTTTTCTTTAGCATGCATCGACATGAGTAGAGCCCTCATTCGGCCTTCCATTTTCGTATGCACCTCCAATGGAGAGGTTAATGTTCCAATGGCCTGTTAATTGCCCTAAGTCGGAATCGAAAATCACTTTTCCACAATATATGTTACTTGGCGACCGTGTTATGTGATACGAACCTCAGACTAATAGATTAAACATACTCTCATTCATGCCACTTGGAACAGTTTATTGGAGGTGATGTCACTTGGCATGGGCTGGTAACCTGACTTGAGGTGATAAAGAACTGAAATGTTGAAAACGCTACGAAAAATATAACCAGTAAGCTATGCCTCAAGTACAGCAACGCTCCAAGTGGCTTTTTCAACTGCTTCAGAAAAACGGTCGGGTGTTCAAACACCCGAACGCTCGGGCAAGGAATACTACCAATAATTCAACAGGCCTAGTTAAGTTGATCAGATTCCCAAAATCCCTTCCAACAGGATGAGAGTTGACGACGCCGTATGACCCTAATAGTTGGTGCGTCGTTAAACCCCATCAAGTATTGCAATAATTCAACAGAGTTCTATCAATACTAGGATGCATTATGTCCCAGACCCATGAAATGATGTACCAGATGACTAAGGATCAGTAGAGCGATGCAGAGCTCTGCAGATCCGTGGTCTAGCACACCCTGCCACTTAACAGTGCCACACCACGGAACTCCAAACGCCGTCAATCATATCTATGTAGTAATCCCCGTCACAGCACCAGTCTAGTAATCTACGCTTTCCGGAACTAGCGACGCTTTTAACACGCGCCCTGGGGGAGACATCAAAGGCCCCCACCTATTTTCCGAGGTGGCTGGAGAACTGCTTGTAGAAAAAATGATACTCGGCCGCATGTGAGAATTAAACGTCGCGTCGATTGGCGACTTGTTTTTTTATTGGTCGAATATAGTTTTTACTTAGAGACTTTTGAAGTCAGACTTACATTTTGCGATTGCTACAATCACGTGGTCGGACCAGTTCGCTGGCATTGGGGACCGAGTGGTGACCTCGCAACGTCATTTAAACGGGAATTTATGTCAAGGTCACCTGGCAGGAAGGTTAAGATCAAAGGTCATAGGGCAAGGTCATACGAGCACTTTCAAGGTCATTGGCCCAGTGCTTCCGTTAAAATGGTGTTACCAGTCTGACGTATATTTTGCTTTGACGTCATAGTTAAGGGAACTCAATATAAAGTTCAAGGTCGTGGGTACAGGTCAATCCTCATTTCCCGCCAAACGGTTGCTATAGTGCTAGTTATAGTGTGTATTTTAGGGAGTATACCATATTGGGACGTCATAGGTCAATCACCTTGAACGGCCTTGACCCCAAATTTTAGGAAATCTTTTTTTTGCAACCGTCCCTTTATGACCCTGGTCCATCTCAAGCATGTTCCCGATTTTGTTCCGCATATTTACGGCATTTTCCAATAAGTCCCGAGCCCGGTCAAGTTTTGACCTTTATGACTTCATTTGGCCTTGAAGATATTGAACTAGGTCAATGAAAATTGGCTATGATGTAGATCACCATAGCCCCCACCCATCCCCAACCAGCATTTTCATAAACCTCATAGATTCTGAGATCTCAGGAGGCCTACTAGGTCCCCGTCCTGTACGTGACAGTGCCAGATCCCTCTCAAGTGGGGGTATTAACGAACTTCACATGCATGTCTATCAGCCATGTTGTCATTATGTGCGGGTATAGCCAAGCTGCGTGGCTTTCGTCGAACGCGCTAAAACATAACTGGATTTTGCGTTTGCCCGGAAACAATCACTGGGAGCGCCCTCCCTTGGGTGCCAGTCGAGTCGAATTGAGATTGGTTCTGATTTGATTTTGTGATTGACAATATGTTTGCTCGTTCGGGCCGGGTCTCCTGGCTGCTCTCTGTTGATGAGCTGCCATAGCTTTGATCATCTGCCATCCGACTCGACCAGCTGAGCGTTTTAACTCCGAGAGGAAATTCCGTAATTCAACCCTAGCTCCGACTGTAGACTGGGCACTGGGTAGACTGGGCACTGAGCATCTTTTATAACAGCATGAGTGTAATGTCAAAGATTTTACGTCACCTGCAACGCTGAAATGAAGAAGATTTATTCTATTCTCGCCTCTGAATGGGCGCTAAGTGCAGATGGGTCAGCAGCACCACTTCTCGGCTGCCAACCCGTCACATGATACCATGCTCAGATCAAGCTCCTGTCATTAAATTAGGGCGATGGAAGTGGGTCCTGAAAGCTCAAATGCAACGTCTCTTCGCATACCAAATCAAGTTTGCTACAGACGGAGGGATGAAGACTTAAAAATAATGCTGGAAAGATAAAGAGAGAGAGAGAGGGGGAGGGGGAGAGAGAGAGAGATAGAGAAAGAGGGAGGAGAGAGAGAGAGGAGGGGAGAGAGAGAGAGAGAGAAAGAGTGAACATGAATTTTCGAGAAAATGTTCCTCTTCAAGATGATATTTAGGTATTTTATATCAATAGGGACAAAGTGGTAAAAATGGCGCGTGCTTAACACCCGCCCTGGAGAGGATTCTGGCACTAACGCGCACTGAAGAGGGCCTGGTAGCCTCCCTAAGATCCCGGGAACTAAAAGGCGTAGAAAAACGGCGGTAAGAAGGTGGGTGGGGGCTATAGTGATCTACATTAAAACCAATTTTCATTGACCTGAGTTAATATCTTCTAGGTCAAACGAGGTCATAAAGTTCAAATGTTGGCCATGCTGGAGACCTATTGGGAAATGCTGTGATTATGCGGGAAAAAGACGGGAATTATCTAAAAACAGACGAGGGTCATAGAGGAAAGGTCACTAATAACTTCCCTTACAAATCTGGGATCAAGGTCATTCAAGGTCATTGAACTATGATGCAACAATATGGCGTACTACCTATAATGTACACATTGACTAGCACTATAGCAACTATTTGGCGAAAAATTATGATGGACCTTTACCAATGACCTGTGACCTTGACCTTTAAATTGAGGTACATCTACTATGACGCCATATCATAACGCACGTCAGACCTGGTAACATCATTTGACCGAGAGCACTGGGTCGATGGCTATGAAAGTGCATATATGACCTTGTACTGTGGCCTTTGACCTTGACCTTCATGTGAGGTGACCTTGACATTTCATCCCGGTTCACCCACGAGCGGTTCTTCGGTCACGTTGGGAAAATAGGTGGGGGCCTCCGAAGTCCCCTCCAGTGCGCGTGTTAACCCTCGCCCCACCGGTGGACATCGATGGCCCACCGAAGGTGTTTCCGAATAACAGAAAAAACAACGAAGCGTAGCACCGCGGTGGAGGGGTCAACCTCTCACCCCATCATTTTTCCACAATCCCTGATTTTTACCCCGGGACACACTAGGTCAGGTCAACAGACGAGGTCAAACTTAATGTCAAACATTCGTTTAACCCATTAAGTACCACGCATATTATTCGCTTGTAAATTTTTGTGAAACTGTTGTCACATCTTTTTATCAATGCGAGTATCAAGGTGTAAGAAACGCCCTGTGCCTGCGTTTGCACGTTTGGGAGATATAGCCATGTCCCAAATGGTACCGCTGGTCCTTTCCGGGTCGGCCGGCGACTCGCCTATGGTGCCGGCGCGCCGGCACCGCGAAGCGGCGGAGGGGCAGTGTTGTGATTGGCATTCGAATTCAAACGCTTTAGTGGCCCTCGCAGCTCTGGTATATGGGAATGCTCCGGCACCGCCATGATTCTTGCTAAATTGCATGCCACTGTTCCTGAACCAACAAATAGTTACCTATTACATATTCGTGAATTCACTCTGCCAGTGATGACGCTTGCAGCAGAAACACATGTTTGATGTTTGGCCATCTATGTGGGGACTCATGGTGATGAGGTGATGAGGTGCGAAACACCCGGAAGGCGTGGATTACACGCGGCTATGGGACGTTGACGTCTTTTTTCAGTGCCCTGTCATAACGTTCGGCAGTTGACAAGGGTCCGATGCCGTCAAAATTTGCCATGACGCTCATCACTTTGTTATCATTCTATTCAACTGCCAACACCTGTTCTGAGTTGTCCAACCTGCAGTCGTAAGAGCCTCTCTCATCTTTTTGAAGCGCATTCGCTGGCTTCACTGGACATTTCTCCACGCGATTTTCTCGCACTGTTCCGGTGGCACGGACACCACGGTTTTTCAGCTCTGACAGTAATGCTCGCGATGTGATCAGGTAGCCGAAGTAGAGTTGGTGAAAGCTGGCGCTGTAGACCACGCTGACCTTTCCAGCACTACCCTTGTCCCCAGCGGCATATTCTGTAGATGTGGACGCTGCTCCCTGCCACAGAATAGGTCGAGCTTGTGACAGTTGTCATCTTCAGCGCAAAGCGCCCACAGTTTGTAGCCAAACCGTATAGGTTTGCCCCGAATGGGCCGATTGAGGGAGTGGCATCCGTAGTACCGGACAATCATCTCGTCCACTGCCAGCCTCTTCTGGTGGATGCCGAACTTCTTGAATGTTTCGTTCAGCTTATCTATGAAAGGCCAGACTTTGAAGCCCCTGTTGGAGCTTGTGCGCTGTCTGGATGACGTCGCCTTGTGCACAATGTATTGGCCCACATCTTCAGCGGCTGACCAGTATAGCTTATTTATGGGTAAAGTGACGTAGCCGGACAACACTAAGAAACCGATGAAAGCATTGAGCTCACTATCCTCCAATGTGAACAGCGGGTAATGTGTTACTTCCAGTGCCTATCGCAGTCTCCTCTTTGATGTGCTGGAAGATTTCCGGCGTCAGCAACTCCTCCGGAATCTCGACCGGCGTACAGTGGGACAGAGATTCGGTGATGCGCTGCTGGGTCTCGTTCAGTACGTTCTCTGAGGCTTTACCCCAGCTGGAATACTCCGGTCAACATGCAGCCACTTGGAACTATTTTTCTCAGTGCGCCACCCTCTTTGCTTGGTTTTGTTCTGATTTAGGTGGCTCGACATCTTTAAATGATGTATCCGTTTGGTCTCTGTCTATTTGTACCTTTAGAGTACCAGTACGGCAGCCTCCCCAGTCTCCTCTTCATCTCAATCGTCCGGGTCACTGACGTCGTCATCAGGTGGCGCACTGATCAATGTCACCTCGTCATCGTCTTCAGCGTCTATATCACCGATTATTTGAAGAGCTTGCTTGGCCGTCAGACAACTTCTGACTGTACATAACATCGTGTAACGGAATCGTCCCTTGATAAAGTGTAAAAACCACAGAGTGCTACTGACTAAAACCCCCTCACGTACCCACTGACGCTCCCCTCCCTGCCCACCGGCGGGTCTCGGATTTGACACCGGAAGAGACCAGCGGCTCCATTTGGTACCGCCAAAGTTTCACGGCACGCAGCGTAGGTACCATACATGTTTTTGTCACAAAACTCTGAGGATATATCCCTTAAACATATTTCAACACATCCCCGTGTGTCAAAATTTCGTGAAATAAAATGCATTAATATTCCAATGAAATTTTGGGTTTGACATCACGGCTAAACAAATTCGCCAAATTTAAATGCTTCCAACTTGTATTACCACATTTCCCCGGTCTTCTGGCGTGTTATGTTACACAACTGATCTCTTCTCAAGACGAGAATGGCATTCACTCGAACAGTTGCCACCGACAAATGCATTAAATGCTGCTCGGAACCAGATGTACCAAAAAGTACCGCTGGTACTTAACGGGTTAAGAGGGAACATAATATTAAGTGGGACGCCACAACGACTATAACGTTCGAATCTAGACAAAAACAGCGGGTTATAAAAGATGCAATTTACATCCAAACCACCACGGACCCGAAAATGAATAGAAATATCGGTCAGTTGAAAATCGTAAATTATCTTCCCTGGATATTTGAACCTTTTCAGCCACCAGTCAAATAAAAGATTTAAGTGAAAAATAACACTGGTTTAGAGCAAATTATTATGAAATAATACGTCATGTTCACGGTTCAAGTTATTGTTTAACAGCCTATTGTTTCCGTTTTTCATATGGTTAGGTACATGCAATAGTGCGTGACCTCCCTTGAAAACGGGAGCGGGAAACTCCCGAAACCGGTCGGTTTGTATACTCTGACGAGGCTTTGTGTAGCAATAAATGTTCTATTAACCTTCATTTACACGTAACCTCTACGGTGGCATGCCCTGGCTTCTAGTGACAGTAAATGAGACCTGACTAAATGTTCATAATGTTTTCAATAGAGACTTGGATAGGCTATCCAAACCCGTTTTCCGTTTCTCGCGATCTAGCGTGATTTCGCCGCTGTACTTCGTATACCTTTTTTCTGAACATTTGAACAACTCAAGCCGAAATCTTGAGGTTGTGTTATCTCAGGTCAGGTCACCAGTGCAGGTCAGGTGACCTCACCTAACAAAAGTTTAAGGTAGCACAAATCAGAACAGGGTGGTCCTATCCGATTGAAACTTATAAGACATGATAAGCCTACCGAGTACTACAAAAAGTATCTCAGTATTTTTTATATCGATGAACTAAGGTCAGGGACTAGCCATGATCTTTCAATTGGAAATACATGGGACAAATGGCTTAAACTGAATAACTCATTAATGGATAATGACAGAGCCTTTATTTCAACGGCACTAAGTTTGTACTATCCTTCCAGTTCCAATGGTATGCATTTTGACCTAATTTGACCTTGACCTGACCTCAGGCCAAGTCAAATCTTAGATTTGACCTAGCAAGGATATGTTATACACAATTCCATGCTTGCTGCGAGAATTCCAATAGTCTATATTATTTTGCCCTAATTTTACTAGTTCAGGTGTAATGACTGAAAACCTTCATTTACATGTTATCCCTGTGGTGCCATACCTTGATCTCTAGAGACCTTAAATGCGACCTGACAAAAAATGGTTTAAGTGATTTCTATAGAGATCCGGATAGGCAAACCAACACCGTTTACTGTTTTTCGCTATCTAGCGTGTTTTTAGATGTTAGAGGAAACCCGTTCCCCCGTCAAAGAGAAGGTGGCTCAGGCACCCCTCAATGCGCGTGATAAGGTCTAAATCAAGTACCTACAGGAAGCCCAGTTTATGCAGTACTGCACAAACACACAAAAAAGTGAAAAGTAAAGATAATGCCATTTTTGTCCATTCGTGGAGGGCTGCACTTCTCAAAATATCGTTCAAGTTTTAATATCTAGCAATCTAATTGGTTGATTTGAGTTGATAAGGAAGGAAAACTCTCCGTCTCAATATCTTTGGAGGTGGAAACTGTGAGGGTGAACTTTGTTTCGTATTATAGGTACAAATACAATTTGAGGAGAACGAAACTGTTCTCTCAGCTACCTAGTTGCCAGAACATGAGACATACGAAGTTAAAATGTACACGGCTGGATAGGAAAGTTAATAGCTGTCATCACTTACTCATGCCCTCTCCTTGTCTTAAACGTTTTTCGAGTTCTAGGTCAAATGGTGAAAATAGCCTGACATCGAGCTAGGTCAGGGTCACATGGTAACCTGGTATAACCATTTTGCATATCAATCGACTCCCCGTGACAAGATAAGCACAATGTAAGCAAAATGAAAGCTTCATCTCAATTCAGTGTGAGGTTATTGGTAAATTATTCACTGTATGCTCATGTGACCTCATATGACCTTTGATAGGTCAAATGTTGAAAATTCAACTTTAAGGCCAAGATTGTGGTGAGAATACAGGGTTTGAGGATTTTCAAGTTTATTTATCCTGCATTTACTGAGAATGAGCCCTTTCTATTTTCACCATAGACTTATACTGGGATGACCAGAAAAATTAACCCATCTTAGGTAAACAATATGAGAATTCCAGGAAAACAGATGTGTAAGCCTTAAAGGCATATTGTGAAAGTTTACAACTGATCAGTTGGCAGATGTTCCGTAGGCGCCGCTTCAAACTAGTGGTTTTGGGTTTTGAGGTCGGGCCGCTCGAGCTTGAATAGGCCCTTGATCTGACATGAGCAGCCCTAGAAAAATTGGTCAGATGCGTGAAATAGATCAGGGATAAGACACTGCGAATTTTCCCCACCCACCCCAGCCTGTTAATGCTATCACAATTGAGAGTTTTCAGATCTGGGTGACCCCAAATATTTAAAAAAATGCACGTGAGTATGATGAACCCATTGAGAGTGCCACGCTCAGGCAAAAACATTCTGTAACCTATGACTTTTGGGTCTCGCCATAGAGTTTTAGTTTACGCGATATGATGTCAAAAGATGAAATGTGAAATAACATAGACAATTACTTAGTCCCAAATGAATTTTCACCATCCAACACGGAAAAAAGCAGCACGTGCTTCCCTCTTCTGGCATATGATCTGGCTGTACTTCGGCAGCGCTCTCGATTATTCATCGCCCTCTCTAACTCGTTCGACGGCTAAGTTTGAGCTTCATGTACGTCGCTCTCCTTCCTTCGTGTATTTCGGACCGGGCCCCACTCCTCTCCAACCGACAGAAACCCATCTCAAAACAATCCTGACTTCAGCGAACTCAGCCGCCGGCTAGTCTGTGCTAAATCTACCGCCGTCTCACGAGTACCGAAGAGCAACGGCCTTGGATGGTGGGGCATATAACCAAGCCAATATAGGAAGAAGTATGTCTAGGAATATTTGAGAAGGACAGTCGTGATACATATTCTGGTATATGGCTTAAAACTTTGTCATTTTCATGGATAAATTTCCGCTGAATTTCTCGCAATACAAGCGAACCCACCTCCACCAATCAGCGGCCGCCATCCGTTGGGTGTCACTTGCCTGCGGGCACAGAGGTTAAAGGGGTCACGCTGGGCACCACTGGCGCCGAGTTCAAGCCTCGGTGGGGAGGGTCACGTGTGGTGCCGAGAATGGTGGTGGTTGTGCCTGCTGTTAGACTGAGGGAAGGAACAGGCGAAGGAGACATCCTTTGCAGGTGGGTGGATTATGGGTTAGGTGTTTGCACAGTGTGCAGTGTCGATAGCACTGGAACGACACGAATTCATTAAATGAGTTCGGTAGGGTAATATGCTTCGCTTAACGGGAAAAATTCCAGGCACCGATTTCGAGTGTTTCATTTTGTTAGGCATCATGGTACAGGATGTAGCTTTTCAAGACTTTTTCAATCGCCAAACACGTATTGGTAATACAGCACTTACGGTGAGTAGAGGTTGGAACATACCCAGACGGTACATATTACATACACACCTAGCTTATATTTCATGTGTATGCAACACTAAAATTATAAGAAATAGATAGATGCTAACATGGATACTTGAGGCGGAGAATTAAATAGTTCTAGCCGTCTAAACAAGGAGGGTCCCAGGCAAATCGCAGGGTCCACGATACAGTGAACTGTGTACGTGTGCATATATTAGTGGCATGAGCATCACTGTATTCCATTAGCATGGCCCATTTCCCAATCACATCCTTTTGATGCCGCCGCCACTCGGTCTCCAGATAGCTAAAAGCCGCCGTGCACGGCCGGCTAACCATGGTTGTCCGACTTCCTATTTTTAGGCCTACAAATTGGTTTCTTTGCTACAATGTTCCGCTATCAATCTCTCCGATGACGTCGTGTTCCCAGTTGCTGTTTATTATTATCATTAGCTGCCAATAGTCGTGTACCGTTTTTAGATCAAGACGTTCAATACTCGGCTTTGGAATTATACCTAATTTGGTGGAACTGAGGCGGTGGGTGACGTCACATGTCATGTAAGGCATTGCAAATGGTGACTACTATAATTTTTTGGTAGATGTTGACTTTTCAGGTCAAAATGTCAATGTTTCGTGCTAACCAAAATATAACAATGTATTGAAATTTGGGTACGATGATGGGATAGGACACTAATGAAACACCAAGCAATGTTACATACATTCTTTCAAACGGCGGGAGTGTTTGAACGGCTACGTTTCTGAAAATCTTAAAATCTTTAAAAATTCATCGTGAAATTTTTACAGCAGGAGACATGTCAGTGGTTACAGTAGATGAAGGGTCTCGAAGAGTGATGGGCTGTTGCTCATACCTCAATGAGCGGTATAATGCAGGGTGTGAACCTACATATCTTTGGGTTTTCCCGGGCACCAGATATGAAATATCGAGTTAGTGTAGAAATACCCTTCGAATGTTATTGTCACTTATTTTCAGAATTCAAAATGGCTGTGCGATGGGCGTTTTGAGACAGCTTGTACCATTCAGGTGTATTTTTTCCGCAATTTGACTATTTTCTTTAACCTTCGCCCGGGTGAGGGGTCTTTTTAGATCCCCCCTCGGGTTTTTTTCCGAATTGACCGAAAAACGGCTTCGCGCAGCGCCGCCAAACTTAGTCTAGCTGTTCCTTTATCATATTTGCATCTTTCCTGAAAATTGTAGCTTAAGGTCATATCAGGTCAGGTCACCAGGCCTGGTGGGGTGACCTCACGTCCAAAATGCTTAGGACGGCATAACTAAAAGGAGGGTTAATCGATCAAGATTCAACTCATACCAAATATTGGGCCCACCAGGAGCTACAATTCCGGGATTTTTGATATTGGTGACCTTAGGCCATGTGCAGAACCTGACCTCCCCATTGTAAATACATGGGGAAAATCACGAAATATGCTTTTCGCAGTAAGTATGCATGGCATCAACTTCAAACATCAGTTACGACTTGCTCTCAGCCCATTTCTGAAGTGGATACCAAAACTTTTTACTTCCCACCGTTAAAATGTCACCTTAGGTCAAATAGGGATTTTTGGTGTTTTACTCTATACATTTTGAATAAACTAAGATAGAACTTTTATTTTGTCACCAAAATGTTTGTATGGTCACTAAAAGTCAAATGATATACATCATGACTATTCCAAGTCATGTTACGTCAGACCGTTGACCTGGGTCAGGTCAAATTTTAAATTTGACCTGGCATAGCAATATTATATACCATTGGATTTGTATTGACGAGAGGATGTCAATGGTCCATCAACTATGCTGCATCTTGCTTGGTTTGGAAATTATTAGCGAAAAAGGAAACCCCCTTATGCATGGGTGGCTACGGACATTCCCAAGAACATTCCCAATATTCAGTGACCTGCAGCTTCCTAGGCTTTGACCTGACCCGAAAATCATTGCCACTGTAATGAAAGAGAAACTCAAGAGCTTTCGAATGGTGTTAAAAGTGTTCTAGCTATCATAGTTTCTGAAATATATGAGGTTTTCTTAGTACAACTCATATTATATAGTGATTTTGACCTATTTTGACCTCCGGTGACCTTGATATTGACCTGACGAAAAAAAAATGACTCAAGTATTTTCGATATAATTTTTGAATAACTTTCGATTGTCGTTTTGCGCTTTTATCTAGCTCTCTTAGTTTTTGAGATCGTGGGGGTCTTTTTAGCCCCCACCAGGGCGAAGGTGGCTCGTACCCGCCACCGGAGCAAGGGTTAATAGCAGTATCCATGTATCAGTGCATGCTAAGCTTAGGTTGCGCTCTATAAGAGGACTGCAAAAATAAACTGTCCTGACCTTGCCGATGCCTTTCCATACAGGTAGTTCGCAAAGAACACAATATAAATATAAAAGCAAACAATCCAGCCCACAGCTACTGAGGAGAAACGTTTAATAAATGACCTCACCGCGTGCTTTACTTGCAGTCAACACTTCCCCACGGGTCACTAGACACCGCAAATGTATGCTGAGCAAACGGCGCCCGGCGACGGCCACGACGGCGGCAGTTGCAGCCGTTTTGTCGTCGATGTCGGCGCGGGGCCGCCCGCCATCACTCCCCCAGGGCTCATCACAGTGGATATGGACGCACCGGCCGGATATTCCTGGCGCCGGACGCCACGTTTCGTTAGGCTTGAGTTGGTCCGAGGGATGGGTTACGATTGAGCAGATCCAGTCAGGGGGCTGGTGAGGATCATTCGCCTGACGCTGGCCAGCACCGCCAACCGCCTGCCTGCAGTACCGATAACAACCTTTCTGACGGGTCGGCCTGCCCGTGGCTCAGTATTCCTGCCAGCGGCTTGCTTCCTTGCAATACAATGAGGAGATGAGCGCCGGAAAATGCCGGCTAGCGCTTTGAGTTATAGTGGATGCGAGTAGTATAGGCTGTGTCGCATCCGAAGGTTTCTGGAACTTCTGCCCGCTGTCTGAGCTGTGGCGAGCTTTCTCATTCTGCAATTACAAACGGAGTCAGTCATACTGCTAAATGCTGTTTTTTTATCAAGCAAATTGTTAAGGACCTCTTAACCGTTCAAATGAAGTGCCGGTTTTCACAGCTGGTAACGTCAGGGAATATGAATAACGATTTTAACTTGAATGGCCTCAATGACCCCTTATAAGAGAATTGACCGTTTCTGTTTATGTCCTCTGCTTTGGCTTCACCCCCGCTTTGTCTCCACCCCCGGCATTTTCTCCACCTCCACTTTGTCTCCACCCTCCACTTTGTCTCCACCCTCGGCTTTGTCTCCACCTCCACTTTGTCTCCACCCTCGGCTTTGTCTCCACCTCCACTTTGTCTCCACCCTCGGCTTTGTCTCCACCTCCACTTTGTCTCCACCCTCGGCTTTGTCTCCACCTCCACTTTGTCTCCACCCTCGGCTTTGTCTCCACCTCCACTTTGTCTCCACCCTCGGCATTGTCTCCACCTCCACTTTGTCTCCACCCTCGGCTTTGTCTCCACCTCCACTTTGTCTCCACCCTCGGCATTTTCTCCACCTCCACTTTGTCTCCACCCTCGGCATTTTCTCCACCTCCACTTTGTCTCCACCCTCGGCATTTTCTCCACCTCCACTTTGTCTCCACCCTCGGCTTTGTCTCCACCTCCACTTTGTCTCCAATTTCCATTTTGTCCCCACCTCCACTTTGTCTCCACCCTCCACTTTATCTCAACCCTCCACTTTGTCTCCACCCTCCACTTTGCCTCCACCCTCCACTTTATCTCAACCCTCTACTTTAGAGCCTTGATGAGGCCACCCTACCGCATGATAGATCTCTGGCTTATGCAGCTTCTCTCAGGTGAGCGGTGCCGTTAAGAGCGCTTAACAAGCGCTTAAGGGAGGACGCCATTGTTGCGTATGGATCGCTTGGCCCCTGGAACTTGGGCTAAAACGATCCATACTGCTGCCACACCTATTTGCGCAACACCGCTGATTATGCGAGTCTACAGCTATAATTAATTCGTATTTTCAGTGCAACCAATTTCATATTGTACGGTTCGAGCTGTTAGATAAAAGACAACATCCGCCCTGACAGCACTGATGCCGAGCATTTACGAGGCTTTCCCAAGTGACGTCGTTGGCAGACGCTATTGGTAGACAGCAATGGAGTCCTTTTATTTATTTTACCTCCATACCTTCTTCAGGACGAAACGGCACGTCACATACATAACATCCGTTTAGAGGAAAAAAGTTTACAGAATTCAACAGGAAGGGAGCACGTTACTAACAGTGGTGGATCTAGCCAGCAGGTTTGGGAGGGCTACCAAAGTCCAAAATACGTAATGCGGTGACATATTTTTCCATAATTTGATTCGACGGTAGGTTTGGGGGAGGGTAAAACCAAAAGGCGATAAAAACATCACGGAGTGAAATATGTGGCCACAAGATGGTCGTTTTTTATCTCCAAGGCCCAATGTTTGCACTGAAGTTGACTGCTTCTGTTTAATGAGAGGGTGCAAAAAGGAGATCGACAACTTTGGGCGGCAAAAACATAGTTTTGCCTTGAGCTTTTCCGTTTGGGGAATACCTTTTTCGCCCCCTCCCCCTGGACGAGTCACTGGCTACTAACAGCCGTATAACCTTGGCAGTTGGTGCATGGCTAACCCCTCCCATTCCCACCGAACGCTACTAGGAGCCACTACAATGTATATATATATATATATATATATATATATATATATATATATATTTGGCACTTGGCGCGATAGGGGGGATGAGGTGGCTTAGTGGATAGCACCCCTGTCTTCTAAGCCACTGGTCCCGGGTTCAAGTCCCGGCGGAGCCTCTGAATAAGTCGATCTGATCCCCAAAATCCCTTCCAACAGGGTGAGAGTTGGCGACGCCGTATGACCCTGGCAGTTGGTGCGTCGTTAAACCCCAACAATTATTATTGGTGCGATAGGGCGTGAGATTGCATCGCAGCACTGCAAACATAGAAGGAAGAAGAAACGCAGCATAGGAAAACAAACTGTTAAAGGTGATTTCCTGATCAAGTTAGCCGGGTTGAGCGGGACGGGGGCCGCGCAGGACAGGGGGGTTACCGGCGGGGGGGGCAACGGACACGCGAGCCACGGACCGGGCACGAGAGGCGGACGACAGATGAGTATGAACGGGGTGACTCCTTGAAGTGTTATGTCAGTCCAGCCGCCGGGCTTTGAATCAGTGGCGGATCCAGGGGGAGGGCAAAAAGGCAATTGCCCCCCCCCAAACGGAAAAGCTCGGGGCAAAACTATGTTTTTGCCCCCCTGCAAAGCGATCGACCTCCTTTTTCCCCCGACTCCTTTTTAGCTTGTAAGCAAGATTTTGGTGCTTCAACTCTCAACTTCAAGCAGAATTAGTGAAGTTCAGTGTAAATATTGGGGCTTGGATAGGAAAATAAGTATCTTGAGCCCATATTTTTCACCCCGTGGCGTTTTTTTTTGCTTTTCGTCTCCAGTTGGCAAAATCCCACCGAAAAGGCATATTGTAACGCAACTTTTCACTGCGTTACGTTTTTTTGCTTTTCGACTTTGGTTTGCCCCTCTCAAACCAACCGGCTAGATCCGCCACTGCTTTGAATAAATGACAAATTTAATTTATTCATTTATTCACCAGATTACCCACTGGACAAGGCCAATTTATAGGCAAGGTCATATAACATCCTAAGGTTATGTTATAATATGTCTAGTGTCTACGAAGGTAAAGCTCATAAATATAAGAACAGAACTGAAACCGTATACTAGGCACTGGACTACACTGAAAGAAGTACGCCAGAAATTGGACTTTTTCTACGGTGCCAAAATACACTCTTCTTTCCGTGAATATTTTACACCCGATATTTTAAGATTGAGCAGCATAAAATGCCATGAAACAGGCATAATAAAACCCCAACCCGTGGGTTGTGAACATATCAACTACGAAAAAGTCCGCCATTTTTAGGATCCATTCTAAGGTGCCAAAATCAACTCCTCTTTCCGGCATTATTCCACAACCCATTTTACACCGGTGTAATGCAAAAATGCATGTATTTTGAGGGAATATTATTATACCGCTGGAGCAAAAAGATTGTCAGCTAAGCCGGAACAGTGGAAACTGGAAGCGAGGGGGTAAAAATAGATTAAAAGGAGAAATTCCTGGCGTAGAAAAATCTTCGCAAGGTGCAAAATGAACCCGCGTTCAATATTATATTGCTGATGAAAAGAAACACCGGTTAAAGAAACGACCCAGTTTATTCTAATCAGGCGTTTGAGGTCAGTTTACTCTGATTAAGCTGATTAATATACACTCTGATAAACATACACTGCAACGGAGAGCTCAAATCACTTATTTTCATAATCACTTCTAATCATCTAAATACCTCTAATTTGCACTCTAATCTGGAACAATATTTAGATCGACCTTCAATCACTACAATGATTTAATTCCTCTTTGCACAAACATCACTAGGTTTATGGTTTTTGTCTTAGGCTTCCTCGTTTTACACTTCCCAACTTTTCCTCTTTCATATCCGCTTACCACTGCATCATCACCACACTCATCACCGCAGATAACCTCTTTGAGGCGCAGCACAACTTTCTTAAGACGCGCACTGGAGGGGCTCTCGGAGGCCAGCCCACACCTATTTTTCCGAGGTGGCCGGAGAATCGCTCATGGCCAAAAACGAGAACTTTACCTAGGTGATGACCTCTGTGACCTGTTACTGAATATGATTTAAACAAAGGTCACCCCCTATTGGTTAGCTTATCCCCTGAGGAGCACCCAGTGAAAAATCAGAATATTATTTTTTTAATTCAAAATTTAAAGAAGAGGTCACAAGGTCATGGGGTCAAATCCTGACCTGAAGTCAAAGTTTCTATTTTTCTTATATGACCCGCTGTATCTTCTATCCAGCAACATCCATACACATTAATTTAGATCAGCCACTTTTAAGATAAAAAACTATTTCCGATTCAATGCTGCTGTTAGCCTCGAAATTTTCATGACTTCTGATTGGTGACCTCTTTGACCTTTGGACCTGAAAATGGGCCCAAAAAGTTATTTTGTATAAAAGGCCTTGGGTAAAAGTTTGGTGGAAATCTGAGGAGTGGGACATGCTGGACTTTTTTGTGCCTTCCTGGACGATTTTTCCTGGAATGACCCATCTATATCCCGAGAGTGGCTAATGAAAGCATCGGTACGGGGGTGGGGGGCCGGAGGGGGCTGAAATCCCTCTACTGTTGGGAAACGGGTAAATTCGAGCCTGAACCAAGCTGTGCCCCGCAAAAATCCGTCAACTGTTTTTTTATTTCATTTTTCCTGGCTTGCATACTGATTTTAAGTCAAATCAATTGTCCCCGATTTTGGTGATACGTTGGGTTCCATGTTAAAGCCAATGGCATTTAATGTATTACGGTTAAAACTGATTTTTACGGCACATTGTGTACTCTATCTCAGCAAGACGACGCGATAGAGCAAAGTGAAGATCAGTTTCGGGATGGTCTCGGAAAGGGCTTTCAAATGATGTATGATTTAACGTGATTTGGTTACCAGGAGCGAATATCATTCTGTTGACCTCAGGATACGAAGGATTTGACGTTGACTTCAACAGGCTCTGGAGCCTGAACCAAGCTATGCCCCGCAAAAAGCCGTGAACTGGTTTTTTATTTCGTGTTCCCTGGCTTGCATTCTGATTTTAAGTGAAATCAATTGTCCCCGACTTAGGTGATACGTTGGGTCTCATGAAAGTCAATGGCGTTTAATGCATTACGGCCGAAACTGATTTTTACGGTACATTTTGTGCTCTATATCAGCAACACGACGCGATAGAGCAAAATAAAGACCAGTTTCGGAATGGTCTCGGCAAGGGATTTCAAATGATGTATGATTTTAGGTGATTATAAAAATCCTTAATATCAATCTAAACATCGAATATTGAACTTCTGCTGTTTTCACAGACATGAATAACTGTAGGTATAATGCATAATATTGCCCCTTTTTTATTCTGCCTTGTGTATCTCGATGCTCTTTTTAGCGTTCGGCAGCACCAATCCTAACAAGGACACCAACAGTTGAAAAGAATGACTCCATTTGCTTCCGGTGTGCTGCGCTTTCACATTGGCGGACGCAGGGGGCATTCCGGCTATGCCCCTCCTCCAAAGCTCTGGAATGGGGAAAACTATCTTTTGCCCCCCCACCCCTTGGCCGAAAAATTTGAGAAGTGTTTACACTAGGTCTGTCGAGCAATCATATATTCACTCCTACCCCACCCTGTCCACCCAGGAGAGCGATCACGAATTGGAGGGGTAGCTTATACTAGGTCTGTCGAGTACCCATTGGTGGACGCAGGGGGGCATTCCAGCCATGGCCCCGCCCCAAAGCGCTGGAGGGGGCCAAACTATCTTATGCCCCCCCCAAATGCCGGAGAAATTTTTGAAAAAAGGTGTTCACAGTAGGTCTGTAGAGCAAAACAATATCTCCCACCTCAGGAGAGCGATCATGTCCTTGGAGGTAGCTTATACTAGGTCTGTCTAGCACCCAACTTGCACGTCCCACCCCTCCCCCCCAGAGGCAGACATGGGTTTGGCCCCCAAAACTAGGGTCTGCGTCCGCCCCTGCGAGCACCCAAATCGCACGTCCCCCAAGGAGGACGGGCAGACATGGGTTTGCCCCCTCAAAACTCGGGTCTGCGTCCGCCCCTGCGTATTCAGACATGATAATGTGAAGTCAGAATATGCTAGGATCAATCGAAAACACATGTGGCTTAAAATGGCATAAAATTGGTAGCAATTCCAAAGCGTAAATAAACCGAGAGAGATTAAATATACGCTAGGAATCTGTGCAATACCAGCCCCCTCCAACAGCCAGCGCAGATACCGGATGTGACGTCACAACTCGTAGCATATAACATGGGAAAATTAAACGGTTAAATATCCAAATTTTTGCAAAAAGAGACCCAGAACCGAAAACAAAATGTTTATTTATTGCATTTTGGATAAATTTGATCATTGTGTATTCTCACAAATTCGTGAGCGGGCAGTGCCATTAGCAGCAGTTTGACACACGGCCCATAGGTGAAGTAATTCCTCCACGTCCATGTGACGTCACTCGGGCGTGGAGGAATCCCTCTTGAACGTACCTTTAAGTAAAGGTATCTTGGTGCAATACGGATTGCTTGGTGCCACGTGCTGTTGTCATTTGAGGGTACCTGAATGAGAAGATCCCGGAAGTGCTGGCGCGTGCATTTTGTTTTCCAGTATAGTTGCGCTTCACTTCTCGATGCGGCAGTACGTGGGAAATCGGTGTTCTGGGTGGTTGAAGTACGTGGTAACGATGTAGCAGGGAAAGTATTTTAGTAGGCAGTGACCTCAACCGTCTGCGCAACGCCTGGAAAAGAGGTGAGCCATCCAAAACTGCATATACATACTCAACTGCTTTGGTGACTGCTTGTCAGATATTAGGGCTAAGCCGGGCGAACCAGTAGCCATACGTTAAATGATTAAAATGACTTGTCGTAGCCTTGTAAAAGGAGAATCTGGTCGCGTTAAACCACACCTTTCCTCGTGTTGGCGGCTCCTAAGCATTGGCGGACGCAGGGGGGGGCATTCCGGCCATGGCCCCCCAAAGCGCTGGAGGGGGAACTATCTTTTGCCCCCCCAACGCCGGAGAAATTAAAAGTGTTTACACTAGGTCTATAGAACAAAACATATTCGCTAACCCCTCCCTCGAGAGCGATCATGTACATGGAGAGGTAGCTTATACCAGGTCTGTCGAGCACGCACTGCAAAAGGTGTAGCAAACACTAGGTCTGTAGAGCAAAAAAATATTCGCTCCCACCCCCCCCCCCACCCCCTTCAGAAAGAAAGGCAGACATGGGTTTGGCCCCCATAACTCGGGTCTGCGTCCGCCCCCTGCTCCTAAGCCATCGATAATGTGTATTGTCGGATCCAGAAGTAAAGTGGGGGGAGGGGGTGGGGCTCAGCACTCGGGTGGAATCGGGAAAAATCTCGAAAACATAGTAAGAAAGTTTGGTTCGGCTGCCTAAACAGCCGAACCAACCTTTTGCAGATGTTTCAGCTCGAAAGATATTGACCAAGCTCCATGCCATGGTTTCTGCAATGAACACACTTGGATAGTCAAAAAAGGATAGTTGATTTGGGGATGGAACTATAGCCGGAATAGCCTTGAAAGTAGCAAAGGGGGATGGGGCGGCCAGGTCAGTCGCTTGAGAGCCCCTCTGAGAGTAAGAACCGCGTAAAGGGTGGCCGGGCTGCGCAAATCTATGGCCAGCCCCGAACATTGGGGATCAGCATTGCTTTCTGTTCCAAGCATGGACTTGTGCGGCAAGCGGGCCCCCCTTATGTTATATTTTACCGCCAGGGTCCCCCAGAAGCAGAAAAGCCCTCTTTGATCAGCTGTGTTACCTGTATTTAGCAGGGCCCTCTCTGACAAACATGGCCAGATGCCATTCCGTGGTCGGTGGTAGAGCCCTATGCAACTGAAAGATACTTTTGTCTGCTACTGATAATGCCCCCTGCGGTCAGCGTGGCACTCTGTGGTAATTACAGCCCTCTACAGCCGGTAGGTCTTTTGAGGGTAGGAGTGTCCTTGTCATAGGGTCATAGGGTCCTTGTCCAACAGGGTCATGTATGGTCAACGGGTCCTCTGTAATTAATAGTTTTCGCTCACGGTCAGGGTCATGTCTGGCCAGCGTGTAACTCATGCCAGACAGCGCAAGAGCCCTCTGTCACCCTAAGATAATTCTATCTCATAAAGAGACGTTTGTGACCAAACGAACAGTCTGTGAAAAGGGCTCTCCGGAGCCAGCAGGTCATTCTACAACCAGCAGGCCTAGCTGTGTCCAGTGGCAGATGAGACGACCTGAAGTATAATCGGAAAGTAACTGGGACACTTGTACCCAGGCGGAGCATCCGTGACAATCCTTGACTGTTGTGAGTGACACTGGTGGGACCCATGAATCCATAAGGGTATAATCTTTCAGCAACCGAACCCCTTTGAGGAACTGGAAACTCTGTCCTGGAAGCAAGAGGGCCCGCCCCCTGTAAAATTTACAATTTCCTGTGACGATTCTGATTTATGTCTGTACATTCTGCACGAATTTGAGTTCATTGTGGTTATTCGGAAGCCCAACGTTGCTGACAGCCCAGCAAAAGCGATAGTTGACTTCCTGCATTTATTGAGGTAGATGCCGCTGAAGGGAGCTAAATCCAATTTTTTTAAGTCAATCTTTCATGTAAAGTATCCCTAAACTGAGCCTTGGCTCGACACAAGGTTGTCAGGGGCCGTATTTTGATGCCGAGAGTACGTAAAATGTGAGCACGCACATTTTTGTAGGATCAAATCGGCATTGTGATTTCAGTAAGCACCCAAGATCAGTATCCTGAACTGCGTAGGGCATGTCGGTACTGGTCCCTTCGCAGCCCGCCTACGCTTGTCCTGCTTCGAGCCAGACTTCGGCCACTTTGACGCATTAAAAGAACGGTGCATCAGCTGATGATTGGTCCTTCGTTGTGAAGATGCTCTAAAAAGCTTGTTGAAGCTAAACAAAACGTTTATCACTTTGTGCAAAGTTTATTCTGTTTTGTTGCTAGACCAATACAACTTAAACTTTTAGAAAACCCACTCAGAAGGATTCCGATAAGCCATTCGGGACATGTTTGTGATGCGATCCCGGATTTCACGAAGAACGACTAGAGTGACCGAGACGTAAACCATCGAACTGCCAACTTCCCACCTTACGAGCACACAACGACACTTCTGATACTGTCCTACGAAAGCGTGGAACGAGCTGCCTCACCAGACGCTGACGGAGCCTTCAGCTGCTCGATTTAGAGCTCTAATTAAGTCCCATTGATCTTCCTCAGGTATGATTGTTTCATATGTTATTAAATATAATTATATATAAGCATATCTTAACAAACTTTTAAATCTAACTTATATCTTATAAATCTAAATCATATTTTAATCATATCTTTCTTGCATATGATATAGCCCTGTCTTGTACATTGACACAACCTTTAACAGGCGCCTCGGGGGGGGGGCAAATTCGCCCCCTCCTGGTTTTTCCCAGATAATGCAAAAAAACGAAGAAACGCAGAGCAGCAAAACTTACAGTATCTTTTCCTTAATAAATTTTACGCATCTGACCAATTTTTTAGGTCACGTCAAGTCAGGTCAAGGAGCTATCCGAGGTCAAGCAACCTGACCTCAAAACCTCAAATCACGAGTTTGAAGCGGCGCCTAAAGAACATCTGCCAACCGATCCGTTTGAAACTTTTACGATATGATCAGGTCACTAGAGTCTACAATAGGGCTTAGTGAGAAAATAACATGTAATATTTTTCTCCAGGACACATGTTTTCTGATGTAAAACTGAATTTTATTGTCGGTTTATCCTTTGCATTTATCTGGACACTCATTCCTTTGCAAAACTGAACTTGAAGAATGCAATTTTCTTGATTTCCGGGTCATTGTGGCGAGAAATTGGAATTTTGTGGTTTTGGACCCCGAAAAATGTACCCAAAAAACAACTGCCTTGCTGGTTACTTTTCCCCTGATACGGTCCACCTAGCATGCGATCCCAGCAAGTCAGTCAGGGTAAGAAAGAGCGTCATGACCTGGTCATATGAAAATAACAGGGATAATAACTATGATAGTTGGCATGGGAAAATATTGCCGCCCCGGTAGCTCAGTTGGTAGAGCGTTGGGCTCCGGCCCCCTGCTCAGGAACATGCGGTGGCAGTGCATGTCCAGGCTTCGGATCAGTTCTCCTGAGACGCTCCGGCGCTAAATATTTACTTGACGTATGTCGGCTGGAAACTGACTGGTGATAGGGTGCCCTGAGCGGGCCCGCCGTCCCTGTGCTTTGGGGGACGTTAAACTTTGGCATCTTAATCTAGTCCTTCATTATGGGAGTTGCTCGGGTGGTGGGGTCAGGGTCTCCGTGACAAGTCCCTTGATGACGGGAGACGAAAGAAGCACACCAAACCTATAAAGCCAGATGTCTTTGGCAAGCTGAAGATGGGGATGATTACTGAGGAACACTATGCATTGTCAGCTGAGCTAAGTGGTAGATTTTTGACGCACTTTGTGTCTGAGACTTAAGTCAATCGTGAAAAGCCTGCTTTGAAGGCTACCCAGGCCCTGCACGACATCCTGGAGCAACACGAGTCCACCGAGTCCCTTCAGATCCTCATTGGTGACTCCACCAACATGAACACTGGATGGAGGGGAGGCAGTTACGCTTTTCTAGAAAAAAATTAGGGAGGAGGCTCTTCTGGGCCATATGCTGTATCCAAACGAATGAGCTGCCTCTAAGGCACTTAATTGCTGACATTGTTGGCCCTACTAGCTCAGCAATGGGCTTCACAGGCCCGGTGTCCTCCTTCCTCTCAGAGGTCAATGGCATAGCCTACAACCCCGAGTTTAGGGGCTGTCTGGAGATGAGGACATCTGCGTACCGGATAGGATAGTAGATACCATGAGCACAGACAGAAACACTTCTTACAAGCTGGTCCAAGCAGTAAAGGATGGCGGTCTCCCTCCTGCGCTGCAGGAGATACAGTGCGGCTCACTATGCCATGCCAGGTGGCTGACCACTGGGCTAAGTTTCGTGTGGACTGGGCAACACGGTCTAACTGGCCAGCTCCGCAGGCGCTGGAGATCCTGATAAGGTTCTGCCTCCAGTACTAATTTAAGATGCTTTAAAATAAAGGTCAATCGCTACATTGTAGATGCACTCTATCATACCCTGACCATCTTCAGGCTTCTAAAAACTCAGCCAAAGAATGTGAGGGACACCAGCACCTTCTACGTGAAGACGGGGTCATGGTACTCCCACCCTGAGTGCCTCTTGGCCTCCCTGCCAGCCAGTTCCGATCCGAGGACAGGCAGTTTGTCATCAGCCAGATTCTGGAGTTGCGGGGAAGAGCTTAGTATGGGAACAACAGCCTGAGGCCGACGATAATGAACCTTTCGGCCACCACCTTGATCAACTTTATCAGCTGGAAGCATCGGGAGGTGCAGGAGCCCAGCTTTATTTGTTCCATCTCCACGACTGATAATAGCTTCCTGGATGCGCCTTTGTGCCTCCAAAATTTTCCTGTCACACCCGGTCCACAGAAAGGTTCGTGCAGTTGTTGCAAGAGACGGTGGCTGCCGTGTGTAGACGCCAGGCCAGGGATGGCTACATCAGCACAAGGCTGCACTACAGGGAGGAGATGCCAGAGTTCACCACCAAGAAGCAAATCCTGGCAACATTCCATGTTGAATTGCTCCAGCGAGGCATGAAAGGTGGCACGCCATGAGCGGGAGCGACGACGACTCCGGTGTTCTGGTCGAGGGTCGACTGCGGTGATCTCTAGATGTTGTAATTCGCCACTCCGCCAGCAACGGGCCGGGGCGGCTCCAAAACCAGCATGGACGACGGGATCCTTACTGCGGGGTAGTACTGACAGGCTTGAACTGTATGTTTGGTGATTGTCAGCTTTGGGGGAGGGCCGTGGGGATCGTCCCTGTGATGCGTCAGGTCGGTGGCTCTGGCGAGAGGAGTTGTTTGCCTTTGCAGAGGCCGCTGCTAGCACAGCGGGCTGGTTCTGCAGGGTGAGCCATGGGCAGTGACGGCGGCTCTGAGCGCTTAGCTGGGCAGTGAGCGTGATGATGTCTCGCGCACTCGTAATCGTGAGTGCTCGATGGGGGCTTAGCTGAAGCAGACAATCAATAACTTAAATGATTTGGACAACAATAGACGGATTATAAAGTGCTTCAATTTCTTCTGTTGGTATGGCTGTATTGATCTCACTGTTGTGCACCCACACATTCGTTTGTGACTTCACATGGAAATGACCTATGTGGCAGGCCAGGCGGCCCAGGAGGCTTCAGGGCACCTATTCAGCCCAGGTAGAGGACCCATGGGTCACCATAGCAAACAACCATAAGAGTAATCTCACAAATCCGTGGCCTTGCAACGCCCGGCTCAAACCCTGGATGTAATTTGTGGCGGTTTTGCTAAGCCGGTATATACCTGTTCAGTGTTCAGCCTAGCCGCCTAGTTATTGGCTGACTCCCGCCGGGCGCATCCCTTGGGGCAGGGAAAGATAACTTGGATATGAGCTGGCGTTGTGTGTCTCTTCTAAATTCATTGACAAAACTGTATTCCGGAATATAAGTTTGTGGATTAAATGCATACGTCCCTGATGTCCTTCATAATGTGTAAACAGCGTTGGCATTTATGGTAGCTTTTATACAGCCCAAATTTTGCAAAGGAAGGAGTGCTCAAATACGAAAATGCACAAGAGTAAAACTGTCTTAAAATGGAATTTCACATAGGAAAATATGTGTCCTAAGACGAAAATACAACTTTTCTCATTTCCGCAAGGTTCTCACTGAGCCCTAGTCTACAAGTCTGCTTTCTCGGAATTTTGATATTGTTGGCCTAAGGTGGGGTCAATTTTTTGGCCACCTCATTATGTCTATGTTGACGAATTGAAAGGGTTCGTTTTCAGTAATTGCTGGATAGATAAAGCTGAAAATACTCCCAACGTCTATTCTTACCGCGATCTTGACCATAAAGTTGAGTTTTTGACCATCTGACCCAGTGGCGGATCTAGCCGGTTGGTTTGGGAGGGGCAAACCAAAGTCGAAAAGCAAAAAAAAAAAAACGTCGCGCAGTGAAAAAATTGCGCTACAATATGCCTTTTCGGTATGATTTTGGGAGCTGGAGACGAGAAGCAAAAAAAAAAAACGTCACGGGGTGAAAAATATGGGCTCAACATACATTTTTTCCTATCCAAGCCCCAATATCTACACTGAACTTCTCTAATTCTGTTTGAAGTTGAGAGTTGAAGCACCAAAATTTTGCTTACAAGCTAAAAAGGAGTCGGGGGAAAAAGGAGGTCGATCGCCTTGGGGGGCAAAAACATAGTTTTGCCCCGAGCTTTTCCGTTTGGGGGGCAATTGCCTTTTTGCCCCCCTGGATCCGCCACTGATCTGACCTCTGAACGGTCGTCAGGTCACAGGAACATACTATGATCGTTTTGCCAATAACTTCTCAATGAATTGAGATAAAGCTTATTGTCACGGGGAGTCGACTGATATGCAACATGACCATACCAGGTCACCCTGTGACCCTGACATAGCTCGGGGTCAGGTCATTTTCACAATTTGACCTAGCAAGATTATATTGTACATCATTCGATTCGCCACGATGAGAGGAATCCAATGATGCATAAATATTTTATCTGGCTTTACTGAGTTAAATATCTAGAGGTGGAAACGTACACTGTCTTCTTGTAAGCCTATGGAACCTTCTTTGGCCTATGCTGACCTCAATATTGACCTGACTTAAAATGTTTCCTATAATTTCTGTTCGTCTCGTCAAGAGCTTTCGAACGCCGTCCGTATTTTTCTTTAGCTTTTCTGGAAAATGAAATACGGAGGGAGGGGGCGAAATTCGGCCCCCCCAGCGGGGTGCGTGTTAATCTGACGAGAGCCGATATATCCACACATTTCATACCTACCAGTCTCTCATGTTTCTGATGTGGATGTGGTGATGTTAAATGTGCTTCTTGCTATGACAAGAAGTGTGATAAAGTGTGATAAAGTGTGTTCGTGGCAGAAACCATGGCATGGAACTTGGCCATGATCTCTCGAGCTGAAACATTTGCAAAAGTTGGTTCGGCTGTTTAGGCCGATTCTGAAGCCGACACTAAGAAAACTTCATACACCGACAGTCTGTTTCCCATGCATTAGCTCGGAAAACTTTTAGGTTAAATTGGAGATCTAGGAAGGCGAACAAGATGACCGTGTCGGTATGTGGACAATTTGTTAGAAGGACCTAGATTTGTACAAAATAATGAACAATTGGTATAACCCGCAAAGGAAACGTGTAGCTAAGATAAATAATGTAGCTTTATAATTGCAAGATTCTACTAGTATATCAGGCTGACTTGGACAAAATAACCCGCGCCCCACCGGGCGGGGTCCGGCGCCACCTTCGCCCCACGGGGCATCGATGGCACCCATGTAATTCCGAAAATATGGGGGCTAGCGCAAATCTGCAAAGTGCATTATAAAGCTCGCGTGAATTCAGTACGATATTACTTGTATGTTTAAGCTCTCAGGTCAATAGTTTGACCTCCAGAGGTCAGGTTAGGTGACGATAGGCTATGTTCACTCAAATATGCAATACTTAAGAAAACTGGGCATAACTCTTATGACATTAGAGCTGTTGAGATCTGGTAAAGTACATTTGATAGGGCAATGCCAGACCTCCGCTATGTGTAACGCAATTACCTCCCGCCAGTTCTTTGACCTCCAGAGGTCAGCTCGTGACCTAATATGACCTGAGGTCACGAAAGGTCAGAAAGTGACCTTGCCGTATATGAAATGAAAGCCAGTGACGGGACATACACGATGATGTTTGCTTCAGCGCTCTAGCTTAATTAGGTCAAAGTTATCGTCAAAATACTGTTTTTGACCACTGGTGACCTTGCATGACCTCGGAGAGGTTAAAGGGAAAATATAGACCCTGGGATCCGTAAAAGGGTGTCCAAGGACGCTGTTCTGAATAGTCTGAGCATTTGCAATATTTTTACTTAAGACAGAGCATATCATCATAACAGACTTTTAGATCCTAAGACAGCTTTTCCCCATGCTTTTCCAATGGGAGAGGTCGCTTCGTGACCTGACTTCAGGTCAAGAAATCGAAAATTCCCGGATACACACCTTATAGACCCTGAAGGGGTCATAAAGTGTAGCAAATTTCAAATCAATCGACAAAGAAATGTAGCTCTTATAGAGCTCAAAAGTTGAAGTGGGGTGACCTCGGTTGACCTCGTCTGGTGACCTGACTTTGGGTGACCCCGAGTAAAAATTTCAGGGCTGGTGGGTGGGAAAATGATGGGGTGAGAGATAGAGCCCTCAACCGCGTTGCTGTGTCTCGTCGTTTTTCTGCTATCCCGAAAAACCTTAGGGGGTCATCAAAGGCCCCCCGTTGGGGCAAGGGTTAAAGATGACGTGACCAAGGTCAGGTCAAGATAACTGTGTGACATAGTTTAGGGTCAATAGTCAGGACGCACATCTGTCGTTCAAAGTAGCTAGACAATTAAATAAAGCTAATTGAACAAAGCAGCTATTACAATTAAAGAACAATTAAAGTTTTATTGATATTCCTTGCCGGCGAAATTGTCCACAACGGGGCTGGGAAATAGCCACTGTTGCTGAAGTGCCTAAAACCCACCGATAAAAGCTAAAAAAACGACCTAAATAACCCCAGCAGAGCTCTCAGGAGGACGGGGCTAAATATTAATTTTAAGCCTCAGAGGTTGCATTGAAACAAAACAGAAATTAAACAGTTTGCAGTTAGCATGGACTGTGTTTGTACCTCCTGAAATGAATAAGGTTTTCGGCTTTTACATATGTTTCGCTTCTTCAGGAAGGGGAAAGGAGGTATTAGTGACCCTTGGGGGCCGCCTATAAATTATGCCAATAGGAGGCGTCAGCCACTGTGATATCGAGTGATGACATAGGCGTCAAAAAAACGTTACATGGGCCAAGGAGTGAAGTAAAAATCTACAAACGTTTGTCGCGTAATTTATGGATGTCCCCTTAGTTACATGGTTCCAGATATTCAATATGTTCAATTTCGTAACCACCTAGTGCTTTGCTTAGTGACCTTTTTATCATATACAAATCCCCATGTACATACATAGGTCGTACCGACTCCCTTTGCTGCCATTTCTAACACTCACTTTAAGCTGAGGTAAGAGTCTGACCTGGTGACCCGGGTTAAGATAACCCATGAGATGAAATTGGCATAGAGATTGAGAGAATAAATACCAATTATGATGGAGCTGCGCGTCGCCAGATGACAATGGAGTGGTACCATTATTTTTGGCAAGTTAGTTATACCCTAAGGGAAGGGATTTTGACGTGAAGGTGCGGAGGGCACCGTTGGTGAATGGGGTACGCTTAAACTACACTGCATGTAGGGGGGAGGGGAGGGGGCTTATCGACGCACCAACTGCCAGGGTCATATGACACTCCATGTAGGGCGTCAATCAGGGCTGTTGCAACCCGATTAGAAGCGGGGGTATCAGCGAAGCGGTAAAAGAACCCAGTGAAATGTTATTGACGAGACAGTAGGATAACAAATACGCATTTATTATGAAAATGACGGACCTAGCGCGGGGGCACCGGAAGGAGATATGGGGTGCTTTTGAACCAAAGGAGGCGCCAAGAAAGCGCCATGGCTCGGTAGCGCCGGAGGGTCAGCATTTAAAGGGAGCATCAAGTAATTTTCGATGCATTGCTTTCCAGCCAATACTGTAGGGTTATTAATACAATTTAGCGTTTCTCATGTGGGGGAGGGGGAGGGTGGGGAGTTAAGCGCCCCAGTACCTCTCGTTCGGCTCGCCACGGCCGAGCCTACATTTGACCGGCCACACCTGGAGGGGGCGGCAGGCCGTCTATGGAGATTGTGCAGGGAGCGGCAGGAGGAGGTGGTTTCCGTCTGCTGATGACTGCCGATCGATCGGTGGTGACGCCCCCGGCGTCAGTAGCCGCCGCCAGGTCAGCTGCGCCGCCTCTCTCCTCGCCCGGCACGTCAGCCTGCCTTTGGCAAACGACGTCAACAAGTCGTCAGCTTACTCGTATATCTGTGAGGCAGCGGGCTCTCCAGTGGGAAGGCGAGACACCCGCATCCTAGGCTTGTATTCCCAACGTTCTCACGTACACCGGCGAGTTCTCAGATTCTGTGAAACAGGGTCTGAGGACAAGAGTGCCAGAAAGAGCAAGGATTAAACGTTGTATGTATTTTTATCTCAGGCTGATTTGTAATCTGAGTCTGCTGATCTCAATAGATCTCCGGAGAGCTGGAGTTCCAGTAAAGCAGTGGCGGATACAAAGGGGGCTAGGGGCCTCAAGCCCCTCCACCCGAAATGTCCGAGTGCCTAAAGTAAATGCATAGCCCAAGACTTTTCCGAGGCAATACCGAGAGAGGCTTGAACCCCCTAGCCCCTCCCTCGGATAAAGTCCTGGATCCGCCATTGCAGTCAAGCACATTAATAAAACGGAATTCCCTAACTGAAGTCCACCCAAAATGGGTAGAAAAATTGCAGGCATATGTGAGAGTTTGCACATTATCATGGTATTGGTATTTGACCCATCATCACGTTATAGTGATGCTTACACGTTATGTTAAAAAGACACGGTACAGCCAGGCACATGTGCCTGAGATGAATTTCTTGGGGCAAGTGGTAAGAAAGGGCTACAACGCGAATCATTGTGACTCCTTAGTAAAACAAATTATGTTGCGTTCTTCAAAAGCACCAATTCCAGTGTTGCTTCAATACCCCATTGGATATCTCGCTGAACCAACGCTTCGGTTGGTTTCGTGTTACGCTTCCAAGCCAGGTGTGCGTCCAAGGATGAATCCAGTGGAGTAATGAGACAGCAGACAAGTTTTATTGGCCTATGTTAATATCTTCAAGGTCAAACAAGGTCGTAAAAGTCAAATCTGGTCCGTGCTGGAGACCTTATAGAAAATGCCGTGATTATGCAATAAAGCCGGGAATACACTAAGCAGACTAAGCTCTTAGAGCGAAGGTCCTACACAATGTTCTCTGAGAGCTGGATGACAAGTTAAGGTCATCGACCTATGACGAAGCAATATTACATGTTTGCATTAGCCTACAGTATAACTGGCACTATAGAAGTGTTTGAGCGGGAGATCAGGATTTGACCTTGACAAAAGACCTTAGACCTTGACCTGTTCTTTCGACCTTGACGGTGAGAAACCTTAGCTAAGGAGTCATAGCATAACATACGTCATATTGAGTAATGCCATCTAACCGTAACACTGCGGTTAATGGCCTTGGGATTCTGATCTTGGCCTGTGATCTTTCAGTTTGACCTTGACCTTATCGTAAGGTGGCTATGACAATTAATTCCGATTAAATGACGTTATTAGGCCACCACTCGGTCTACAGTACAGATTTTCCTAGATTACGGGGAAGATGAGAATATCTTTGCTGAGTGAAGCATTGCAGAACAACGAGCGACGAAGGAGCGAATTTTTCAAGGCATTCACGAAGCAAGGAAATTCTCATCAATTCGGGAACCTCGGATATTTATCTCTTTATTTGAAAGGTTTATCTGGCCCATACCCAAAAGAAGTAAAATGTGGTCATCACGTTCATATTTCCGTCGAATGGCAATCAAAAGTAGTTTAATTTCATATTGTGGGGAGGATAATACGGTAAAATTCATAGGTACAGTAGATGAGTTTCCATTTGCTTCCCTTTTGAAAAAGTATTCGCACACCAATGAGGATATTTCATCAGACTGAGTACAATACATCATGTTCCTCATTGAAAAATGCATGGCACCATGCACTAGCCGCGGGCCAGAGAGAACCATGCTCTCTCTCTTCGTCACTGAAAGAGGTTGCTGCTAACGGCGATAGCGCTAGAGGTGCCGATAACGATGGTTCCAGTTGCTGCCACGGCACGAAGGGAACATTGAGAGGCATGGTGTTCTGGAAGACGCGGCTGTTAAGCACCATGTGTGTTGAAATGTTCCAATGCAAGCCGGAAGGCTCTGTGTAGTTGTTGATGATAATGGCGTACTGAGGACTGCCGACATTCTTCGCTGGGTCTGGTCGAAGATATATGACTATAGTTTAGGATGTAAGCAGGGTTTTTGTGTCCAGTTTTATCCATGATATCTTCGGCTGAGAACCCAGCATTGCCACAGACTTGTGCCATGGTTCTCTTGCTGAGTGGTTGGTGACATTTTCCCGCGATTTCGGCAGCCTTCATTTCAAGATTTGCAAGCTTGTTCCTCCCCACTGCATAAGGTTTGAACCATGGTGTTCCGGCCAAATAGTTCCAACCAGGTAGAAGGGATTCCCCGGTACTCCATGAATACTAGCCCGCTTCGCACAATATACCCCGTAGGCCTTGACTGGTTTTCTTTCTCCAAGAGACAGATCAGCCCAGAACTGAGGAGTCTTGCGTGCCTAACGCACATTGGAACCGTGTCTTGTTTTTGTTAACCTTTCATTGAATTCCAGATACTCTCGGCTTTGATGGTCTCTTTTCAAAGTGATATTTCACTCCAAGTTTCTGTGTTCCATGCCACTTCGCACGCCAAAGCTAATTGAGAATGTGAAGATCACGCAAAGTAGTTCCAGTGGATGCAGTACGGAAAGTGTGTTGGTATCTCACAGCTTGGCTAATTCAGCAGTCAAGGGATGCAGTTGTTCGTGGGCGTTTTTCAGGACCTTTTTGCCTCGGCAGCCTCATTTATGTTCAGGAGATGGGCTTACTGGAATCATCGGCATCCTACTGCTCAAGATCAATCACTAAGATGATGTTTTCCTCTGGGTTTCTGAAAATCCATCATGCATACCAATACCCGCGCACACCGTGCCTTCGAGCCCTCTGCTACGACCCTTTGAAGCTTCCTCGGTATCGTATTTTCAAACAAGATTGATACTGCAGGCATAAGCCTGCCAGGCGACTTGGGTATATTTACACTAGATATATCCATATAGAGTCGGGATATCTATTCATTTTTGACTGGGCATTCTAAAAACTGGCCTGACGCGAAGCGGAACACTAGTTGGGGCGGTATTGTGTAAATGCAAACCGGTCTTCCAGAAATGCATTTTCCAGGCGGCTCCGGCAATATGGTGTAGGATTTCTCAACGTATTTGAAAAGGAACCCATCATTTACCAAAAAGGCACTATAAAGACGCTAAAACAATTTATTGTTACCGATGGAGACGAAACGAAACGTGCTAAATGAAATGAAAAGAAATTGCTATCTTTATATTAAATATTTATCTCCGTTGTCTCGAGGCTGCATGAATATTTCATAATTGCATCGTACAGGCTGCAAAGGTAAATGCGCATGCGTTGGAACACTAACGCGAACAGCTGACTAGCGCCCTCGCGTGAGGCTGCGTGTTGAACGCTCCGACGAAATCAGTGTTCTAAGTGCGAATTCAATGTTCCTGGACAGTGACGTGCAGTTAGAACTTAGTTTAATACGATAGTAACCCCTTGGACTTGCGCTCTTAATCTAAACTCCTGTACACGACCGATAATAGGACTTAGAGTCGGTCGTGGTTGAGGATGCCACTGACACAAACATGGCGCGCGGAACGGGCGCAGGACGGACTTCTGAGAGAGAAGCCAGGCATAGTTTTAAACGCCGTCTAAAACAAGATTAGTTAGCCGAGTGGTATAATGACCCACCTATGCGCTGTGAAATTCAGAGGGTCCGAGATCGAGCCTCACAAATGGCAACGCCTCTCTTTACTATGGCGTATTTGCTGTTGCTGCTGTTTCTGGCACTTGGAAATCCGTCGCACACAACAGGGGTGCAGCCCCCACCTGCTACGGCTCCGACTACCCACAGCCCAACGCCGGTTTGTTCCGGGAATGTGAATGTGTCTCCAGCGCAGTCTATACGTGCGCCATCCACCCCGACTGAACTCTTGCAAAGTGGTATGTACTTTTTCCCAGCCAGTGAAATGGGACTTGCTGTACGCATTCATAAACCATTCGACTCGAGCAGTGTCACACTAAGCGTGGAGTGGGCAGCTCCCCTCAGGCTACTTATTTCAACTCCGAACTCGGTTCTCCGAGTTCGAGCCAGCCGGGGTCGAGCCCCCAGATATTTCCGTTCGAAAATTTGCCACGATACTAAGGCAGTCTCAACCTTCAATGTAACAAGACTGGCGGTCTCAGGAGACGTGGAAAACAACCCAGGGCCTACTGATGCTGTTGCTGGACCGCCACTACTGCACGCTGCAGACTGTGGACATCAGAGAGCGGGCCAGTGTCACACAGGCGGTTCCAAGGGAATTCATCTTCTGCTTCAAAATGTTCGCAGTCTGAGGAACAAACTAGGCGACCTGCGAAACTGTGCTCCGGAGCTGAAAAAGTATGATATAATTGCGCTGACTGAAACCTGGCTGGACGACAGTGTGGGGACTTCAGAGCTGCAGTCTGCCCTCCCAGAGCACACGTGGCACCGCCGTGACCGCCCAACTCATGCAGGCGGTGTAGCCTGCACCGTGAGAACTCTCTTGCATCCCACGAGAAGAGACGACCTGGAGGTAGCGGACACCGAGATTCTGGTTCTGGAGCTCCAGACTCTCCCAGCATCATCTTTATGCGTTGTGTGTTGTCCTCCTGGGAACAACGATGTGTTGAAGCGAACTGTGAAAACGATCCAGGACATAGGAATGCGGTTTCCAGATAGGGCTTTATGTATTGTTGGTGACTTTAATGTACCAGATGTTAGATGGAGCATAGACAATGCTACCCATGAAATACGGCCAGTATTTGTAAGAATGTCACAGCGTGCAACTTGTATTGTGGATGGTTTTGATCTGGCGGGACTTAAGCAACATGTGATTGAGCCATCAAGGGGTAACAACTTTTTAGATCTTGTTTTTACTAAGAGAGTTGGTGCAGAGTCATTTGTAAGATCTGGAATTTTTGAATCAGATCATAAGGAGATCACTTGTAAACTCCTGTTCACCATTCGTAAGTGTCCTGTTGTCAACCGTACCACTGCTCTGAATTATAAAAGAGCAGATTTTGACGGGTTAAGAACGGCATTGCATCTGTTCCCTTGGAATCTTTTGCACGACATGCAGCTGGACGATGCCGTAGACATGTTCTATGACGCACTAGAAGCCGCAATTCGTGACTTTGTCCCCACCGTTGTCCTGCGTCGTGGCTTTCCCCCGTGGTACGATGCTGCAGTCAAACAGGCGCTTCGTGAGAAAGAGGCATCGTTTAAACGGAAGAAAAGACGCAGAACTCCAGAATCTGAAGTGGATTTTATCAACAAGCGTAGGCACTTCAAAGAAATATCCCGAGAAAAATATCACAAGTATATTAAAGGCATGATTGGTGAGTTTAAATCTAACCCTAAACGGTTTTGGTCTTTCCTAAAATGTGTTCGTGGTTCTAAAAGTCAACTCTCTGTGCTCTCCGATAACGGTGCGGAGATAACTGGAGACTCCGAGCGCGCCAACCTTTTGAATCGCGCATTTGCGGACAAATTTACTGATCCTGATGTTGACGAATACCCTGCGGTTTCCAGCCTTGACCTTCCGTTGTTGGCCCGTTTTGAGGTGACGGAGGCGAGTGTGCGCTGTGCGTTGGACGACTTGGAGGTACATAAGGCTTGCGGACCGGACAATGTGAGTGCACGGATAATAAAGGAGTGTAGGCAGCAATTGTTGGTCCCGCTTTACATACTATTCAATAAGTCTGTGACGCAGGGGGTATTCCCGGGCAGGTGGGCGGAGGCTAATATTGTTCCACTGCACAAAAAGGGATCTCGTAAATTAGCTTCTAACTATCGATCGATCTCGCTCACCCCACTGTTTGGAAAATTATTGGAACGCTGTATATGTAACGCACTTCTAACCCATGTTCATCCTATTCTGGCTCCAAATCAACACGGCTTTGTTCCACGTAAGTCCTGCGACACAAATTTAGCATCTCTTTTGAAAACAGCGTGGGACTCCATTAATTCAAAAATACAAACTGACGTCATATACACAGATTACACTGCGGCATTCCAGAGTGTCAATCATAAATTGCTCATTCATAAGCTGAAACATTCGTTCCAAATTTCCGGCACTGCTCTCGATTGGCTTTCTTCTTATTTAGGCAATAGAAAACAGCGTGTAATTGTAAATGGAAAATTCTCAGATTGGGCTCCAGTATGCTCTGGGACGCCTGAAGGCGGAATTTTGTCACCTTTGCTGTTTGCCCTGTTTGTTAACGATCTACCGTCCAAAATCAAGACGAATTGTCTCTTCTTTGCCGATGATGTTAAGCTCTTCCACCAAATTTCCTCTTTAGCGGACGCTGAACTTCTCCAGGCTGATCTCAACACTCTAACTGAATGGTCACATCTTTGGAAACTTCAACTTAACCCAGTTAAGTGCAAATCATTAACTATAACACTGAAACGCAATCCAGTTCTAGCCACCTATAAAATTCAAAACAATGCCCTTGAAAAAGTAAACTCAATACGAGATCTTGGAGTGTGGTTAGACTCAAAATTAACGTTTCAGGACCACATTGATCAAACCGTCAGTAAGGCAAACAGGGCACTTGGCCTGCTGATAAGGTCCCTCCAGACAGGCCATCCAGTGGGAGGAACGAGATCGAGATCAAAATTTAAACCGGACCCAATCTTGGCAGCTTATTTTGGCAATGTTCGCTCAATTTTAGAATATGGTTGCATTATTTGGGGAGGGGCTGCCAAGACACATCTAGACAGGCTCGAAAGAATACAACACAAATTTCTTATTTGGCTTTCAAACATTTCTCTCAATCACTCACAGTCCCTTGACTACTCTGATCTTTTGGAACATTTCAAAATTTGCAGTCTCGCTTCTCGCCGTCTGCAATACGATATCATGTTTATCCAGAAGATCATAACAGCCAGGACTGACTCTGCCCTACTGCTCGGGAGTTTCCCGCTGCGTGTACCACCTCGACACACCCGAGGTATGATCGGCACCTTATTTCATGTTCCGCATGCTCGGATAAATACGGTGCAGCGTGGACTGTTTTGTCGAGCGCCCAGCAATTTCAATGCACTCATGACTGCGCGCCCCCACGCTGATCCGTTCAGGTGCAGTCACGCACAAATTAGGGGCCATGTAAGGTCTTTTATTAGAGCGACCCCTATCGCAAGAGATATTGGTAGGCTGTGAATTATTATTATTTGGAGAGCATGTAACTTAGTTTATTTATGATGGTGCTGGTTTTGTGATATATTTTTACCATGTATTATGCCTGATGTCTCTCCATTAGAGTTATATTTTATCGTGTCATTGTTGTATGTACATCACCTTTCACTGTATTGTAATGTGAGTGTTTTACCATCTGGACTTGAGCTGTCACTGGGGCTTGCCCTGTTGCTCATCAACTCTTAATAAACAAATAAACAATAAACAAATAAACTAAAAAGACCACATGCTTGATAAGCATATCTTAACACGCGCATTGACGGGGGCGGGTACCCGCCCCCACCTCGGGTTTTTCGGAAACAGTAGAAAAACGGCGGCGCGTAGCGCCGCCGTACTTGGTATACCTTTTCCCTCATCATTTTTACAACTTCTCTGAAAATTTTAAGGTTAGGTCATCTCAGGTCAGGTCACCAGTACAGGTCAAGTGACCCGACCTAAAAAAAAGTTAAAGATAGCATAAGTCGGAGCAGGGTGAACTTATCCGATTGAAACTCATATCACATAATGGCCCCACCGAGTTCTCTAACATATGTTCCGGTATTTTTGATATCGATGACCTAAGGTCAGGTACGAGGCATGACATCTCCATTGGAAATACATGGGAAAAATGGTTTTTACGGAATAACTCAGTAACGGATGGTGATAGAGCATTTACTTTAGCTGCATTAGACTCGCCTGGGCTTTGCAGTTCTAATGATATGCATTTTATATAACTTGACCCTGACCTGACCTCAGGTCAGGTCAAATCCTTGATTTGACCTAGCAAATCAAATTATATATCATTCGATTCGGCTTGCTAAGAGGATTCATATAGTTCAAATCGTTTTGCTCTATCTTTACTTGTTCAGATGTAATGCCCGAAAAACTGAATTTTACATGTTATCCCTATGACGGGCATGTTTTGACCTCTCGTGACCTTAAATGTGACCTGACAAAAAAATGGTTCAATGTTTTCGATGGAGAAGTGGATGGGCAGCCCAACGCCGTTTACCGTTTTTCGCTACCTACCGTGGTTCTCGAGATCTTAGGGGGGCGGGTACCCGCCCCCCGTCAATGCGAAGGTGGCTCAGACCCCCGTCAATGCGCGTGTTAATTGTTCTGTGCTGTACACGGGATTTTCAGTGAGCGAGAGGAGATAGACCCAACAAGTTTAAACTCTTATCTTGTGCAAATTCATTCGGGATTTGAAAAAGAACGCCGGCAGTGAATATGAACCAGTCACGATCCGGAACTTGATTGGTAGCCCGCAATAATATTTTCGGGATTATCGGTGTGTGAAGAATATTTTCCATATGGCATTTCAAGATGTTTAGAAAAATGAAGCTGCTGAAGAAAGTGTCTGGAAATCGTCCACGAACAGCTGCATCCCTTAACTCTGCTGAAGCAGCCAGGCTGTGGGATACCGACACAAATTCCCTATTGCATCCACTGGGCCTTCTTCGCGTGATCTTCTCATTCGCAAGGAATTTGAACGCACGCGGAGGCCTGGAACAAGGAACCTCCAGCGGGATGGTATCACTTTAAAAGAGACCGCCGAGTCCGAGAGCATCTGGAATTGAATGAAAGTTTAACAAAAACAAGAAACGGGTCCAAAATGAGTGATGGAGGCAAGACTCCTCACCTCTGGGCTGATCTGTCTCTATCTGTCTCTTGGGGCGAGAGACCAAGTCGAGGCCTACAAGGTATGTTGGGCGAAGGAGGCTAGCATTCATGGAGTCCCTGGAAATCCCTTCTATCAGGTGCGGTCTGGGGTATTTGAACACCCCCCCTTCGGGTTTTTACGGGCGGCATAAAAAACGGCGGCGCGAAGCACCACCGTACTTGGTGCACGTCATCCTTGATCAATTCTGCAGTTTACCTAAAATTTTAAGGTCAGGTCATCCCAGGTCAGGTCACCAGTGCGGGTCAAGTGGCCTTACTTCCTTACTTCCAAAAAGTTTAAGATAGCAAAAGTAAGAACAAGGGTAATCTATCCAATTGCAATTAATATCGCATAATGGGCGAACCAACTGATAGAAAAATTATTTCGTTTTTTTAATCGATGACCTGCGGTCAGAGTACAGATTATGACCTCTTCATTGGTAATGCATGAGAAATACAGGAATTTGGCTGTTTTTGTGTAGATATAGCTGGGATTACTTACATTTTTTCCAAATCGTATCATCCCGGCCTCTTCTCAGGTTTATGGTGCTATTTTTTACCTGTGACCTCTGAGAGGTTATCTGGGGCCACATAAGCAGGTTTTTAGACTTGGGCAATAACTTTACAGAAAATGACGATAAAACTTTTATTTTGCCATTATATTTGCCTTGCTATTGCAAGTCGATTGATGTGCATATTTACTATGCTAGAACAGATGGTGACCTTGACCTGACCTTAGATCAGGTCATTTTTATGTTTTGACTTAGTATAGTCATATGCGATATTATGCGATTTTCCGTAACGAGAGGAAGTGAATGTTGCCTACAAATTGACTCTAACTCAGCTCTATCAGACGCTAGAGCCCAGAAACTCTTCTCTAACATGTCACCTCCGTTGGCCTGTCCTGACCTTAAAATTGACCTGAGCCAAAAAGTGTCTTATATAGTTTTTTCATGAATTGTTATGAGCTATCCACTAGCTTTCGCGTATTAGAGCTATCCCGCAATGGTGCCGAGTTGGGGGGGGTGTTCGTACACCCCCCACCATGGTGAAAGTGGCTCGGAGGCATACCAGGGTGGATGTTAACGCGGCAACTGCATTTGATGCAGACCTCAAAGGAAACCGCCTCTCTTGAGTCAGTATTTGGCATATAAGTAGTCGAGTGACAAAACTGATGCTGGTATAATTGTGGTCTATGTGACATAATTTTTGTCGTGCCTAGTGTTTCATTGGGTTCGCTGAATGTTTCTCGTTAGTCTTCGCGCTTTTTACTTAAATTAAAATTTCTGTAAAGGATGTTACCTATATTGCTGTTATGACGCTGCTATAGCATAAACTTTAAAGGTAAAGGTACACACTGTCAAATTGGATATCATATATATATATATATATATATATATATATATATATATATATATATATATATGTTGTGTTCATAGTGACAAATATAAGTTACAATGATGTTTAGGCGAATTTCAAAAACTAAATTTATAAAAAAAACATTATATTGCACCACATAAACGCGTTTCGTATTCACTTCATCAGTATGCAGCACAATACAAGTATGAATCGAAACAGGAATATTCAAACATCAACTTTGAATTTCGGCAATCATGTCATGCGAACAATTCTTCAACAGTCCTTCAGCAAAAAATGTTTTCCGAATATTAGCACAGAGGCCACAGTGTGCATACATTCATACCATAAAAACGCGACTTCAGAATAAAATAGTACCATAATTCTAAGTATTTCAAAACAATTAACTCTGGTATAAGCTTGTAATGAATTTAGCTGTCGGAGTGCTTAAGTTAATGAAACCCATACGTTGTCTGATACAGTTGTTTGATAAAATGAAAGAAGCTTCTACGATTTTCCTAGCGCTTTTGCTTATATTTTTGGCTACAATTTTTGCCCCTCCCCAGTTCGGTAAATGTTAACAATCCATGCTATGTACTACTAATGCGTTACTCTCTCTATTATGTATAAATCTCTCCTATGTTCTGCTAATCTTATTTTCAAACCCCTATGTGTTTCACCATAATATGATTTCGGGCAACCTGTACATGGAACATTGTAGACTATACTATTTTCCTGAGTATTTTCCGACTTGCAGTAACTACTGAACATATCCCCTATTTTTCTCCCTGACCTTTCAATTAGAACTACATTTACTCCTCTAAGTTTTTTATTCAAAGCTTCCGTTTGTGAGGATTGAGGAACAGTGATTACTCTCTGATATTCCTTTTTATTTTTAGTATTTGATTTCTTTCTTATTTGTTTAACCTTATTTTTGCATGTAATGAGCAGA
Source organism: Lepas anatifera (assembly GCA_034440635.1). Taxonomy (NCBI): domain Eukaryota; kingdom Metazoa; phylum Arthropoda; class Thecostraca; family Lepadidae; genus Lepas; species Lepas anatifera. The sequence goes on along the minus strand of JAOTON010001604.1, from coordinate 49,401 downwards.
GCCTTCGGATATCCTAACCTTTCAAAAATTTCAAATATATGGCCTATTTCTTCGTTGAGGAACCCTATGCTGCAAATTCTAAAGGCTCTCAAAAAGAATCCTATGACTATACCTGTTTTTGTTTTTTGGCTATGTGCAGATAAGTAGTGAACATAATCCTCCTTGTTAGTTGTTTTTCTGTTGACTTTAAATTTAACCTCCTCATCGTTCCTAACTATTAATACGTCCAAAAATGGCAACTTTCCTTCATTCTCCTCTTCTAGTGTGAACTGAATTTTACTTTCTACGTTATTTAAATCGTTGAGCTTAGATATTAAATTTAGTCCTTGCGGCGCTATGATCAAAACGTCATCACAATATCGTAACCAAGTTACATCAGAGCCTATGATAGCATGAAAATGTTCCACTTCCAAAAACTCCATATATAAACATGCGGCTACGGGACTTAATGGTGAGCCCATGGCTAACCCTTCACACTGAGAATATTCCTCATTGTTAAAAATAAAGGGGTCAAATCTAAGACATAGTTCGATTGCCTTGGCATATGCTGCCTTTGTGAGAGGTAAATTATCATCCTGCATTATGTCTATCACACGTTTGATAGAACACATCGCTCCCTCAACTGTTACATTTATAAATAATGCTTTGACATCAAAACTTGCTAGTTTCTGAGACTGAAAACTTATATCTTCCAAACGATTTAATAAATCCCCAGAATTCTTCAAGTGAGATATGCTAATAGATCATAACATTTTTGACAGAGGCTTAGCCAGTACCTTAGCGAGCTGATGAGGAGCGCTACCAATTCCAGAAGTTATGGGTCGCATTGGGATTCCTGGTTTGTGTGTCTTCGGGAGGCCCCCTCAAACGTGGTGCTACCGGGTCTTCTTCGATCAGATGTAAAAGTTTTTTCCCTTTTTGAGATTTCTTGAGAAGCTTCCGCATATTTTGATTAAAACTTTCGCTTTGTTTCTTAGCATATCCTTTTTGTCTTCGCTTGTATGTGTTGTTATCTTGTAGCAGGGAGTTAACTTTATTGATGTATTCGGCCTTGTCTAAAACTATGATGCCTCCTCCTTTGTCCGCCTGTGTAATAAGTATTCCATCGTCCTCCCGTAGTCCTTTTAGAGCTAGCAGATATCTTCTTGGGAGGCTGCACTTTTCTTTTTCGGATAACGCTTTGCAACAAGTGATTACACCTTGAATAAAGCCTTTATCGGTGTCACTGTCAGTGGTCTTATAGTTTTTGTTAACATAATCAACGAATGTCATTATATCTTTCCCCGTTGGGATATAAATTCGACACGGGGAAAAATATAAAAAATAAGCAAAAATATAAGCAACAGTGCTAGGAAAATCGTAGAAGCTTCTTTCATTTTATCAAACAACTGTATCAGACAACGTATGGGTTTCATTAACTTAAGCACTCCGACAGCTAAATTCATTACAAGCTTATACCAGAGTTAATTGTTTTGAGATACTTATAATTATGGTACTATTTTATTCTGAAGTCGCGTTTTTATGGTATGAATGTATGCACACTGTGGCCTCTGTGCTAATATTCGGAAAACCTTTTTTGCTGAAGGACTGTTGAAGAATTGTTCGCATGACATGATTGCCAAAATTCAAAGTTGATGTTTGAATATTCCTGTTTCGATTCATACTTGTATTGTGCTGCATACTGATGAAGTGAATACGAAACGCGTTTATGTGGTGCAATATAATGTTTTTTTTATAAATTTAGTTTTTGAAATTCGCCTAAACATCATTGTAACTTATATATATATATATATATATATATATATATATATATATATATATATATATATATATATTAAATATCAAACACACGGACGCGTTTTGTTACTTCTTCAGCGTATTACGCTGAAGAAGTAACGAAATCCGCAGAGGTGGAAAACCTTGTCTTTCTGGACGTATGGTAGGAGACAGATTCTAAGCATTGGAGGAGACAGCTGGACAATATAAAGTATATGAAATGTCCAGGTAATTGGAGGAACACTACCCACAGGTCGCTCTTGGTTTCTCTGCCTACTTTCTTCCCTCAAACTACAACACCATCTTATTTAGTAACGTAGCACCTAATATTTGCACTTTTAATGGGCTCCAGTGGACCATAGATTTGCACCTCGAAATACCGGGAGAGGTTTCCTTAAAAAAAACCCTCCGGTAGGGGAAAGGTTTCCCGCGCAGGAAAATCTTGTCTTCGCTGGCTGCGCCACTTCCAGCCCCATTGCTTCAAGCTTGACTCGTGCGGTTACGTCTGTCTCCTGAACTGTCTCTTTGTGACAGGGAAGGAAAACCCCTACCAGCCCTTTCTCGGTGAAGTTTCTCTGGAATCTGGCAGGAGGGTCTGAAATGTGTGGATTCCAGGTTGAAGTTTGTTATTTTATGGCGGTGGCGCAGGATTGTGTTTGTCAAAGATGAGAGGAAGGGAAGAAGAAAAGAATTAGTAGCAGGAGGAAAAGAAATCGATTTTATTGTTTTTTAGATAAAGTTCGTTTTATTTTGGACGTGGGTCCATTCATGAGTGCCGACCACTGGAAAGGGTCATGACACCTCCATCGAGGAAACGTGCCAGATGAGGTTATGGAGATTGCAAGTTTAATGGTGAGCTTCAAAATTTCAAGAGACATCAGTGGACCAAGCACAGCAGCCCTCCCATCCAGCTTGCCAATGTTTAGTTGTTTTTCCCTTTGTAGTCTGTCTGCTTAGGTACTAAGTGAATTTGTATAATCTAGGCCTTTAGTGCACAAACACCATCATCAGACAGTTTATTGTAATTGATCTAACAAGCTACACAATTATGAGTATGTTGCTGAAATGGAAGGCAAACATTTTCCTGTAAAACTTGCCAATGCTGCTTTTGGTTCTGGTGGTCATTGGGAATCCTGGATTACTGCCTATAAGCAAGCTGAGCAAGATTGAAAAATAGAAAACAACTTGTAGGTGCTGGCTAGTTCTTCAAAATAGCATATGGAAGATTACCTAGGTACGTAGGATTAGATACCTGAGTGAAAATGTAGGTATGTGCTGTGCTGCTGTAATAAGTAAATTATTAATTGCACGAAGAAGCAACTTTCATCTAGCAAAAGAAGCACATTCATCTACTTCATGCTGCTTGCCTTGCTTTTGTTCTGGAATCCACTTGATTTTATGTAAGAGCAGAGTAAGCACATTCTCCTGATTCAGGTGATGTATCATTTCTATGAAATACATTTCCATAAAATGGACATCTAACTATTCACTTATAGTAATGCCATCTAATTCTGGAGAAAGGAGTGATTGGTATTTGTTTTTTTATTCCATAAACCAGTTCTCTTCTACAGCTTGAATGGTCCCAAAGTAATCAGCCAGTCTGCAAAGTTTGGCACCGTTAACCAGACCCTGTGTATGTGTGTATGTGCCAAGACCAGTGTGAGTTGTGAAATTTTTGGAATATAAATTGGTCGCTGGTGCAAGGTTTGGGGAAAAGGGTGATAAGAGAGAGCCAATACAAAACAAAGAAATTTTAGAAAAGGGAAAGTTCAGGGAAGATCAAAAATATTAGTTCTGTATTTTTCTCCTTAAGGGAAGGGTCAGTGCATTTCACTTCCCTAGTTTGTTGTGTGGTGGTACAATTTTTCTGCAAAGCTAGTGTGACTTGTCCATGGAATAGAGATACCTGGAATGGAGACCTCAATGCAAACCCGCCCCGCTTTTGGGTGCCAATCTAGGACATGAAAAAATCCTTCGGTAAGTAAAGCTCGGTAAGGACCAATGTAAAGTCTATGGGAGATGTGGTGGCCGATGACTTTGATGCGTCATAACTTATAAACCGTGGCTTGCACAGGAAAACGACCATGCATTTCGGAAAGCCCAATCTGTGGTGCGTCTGCTAAAATACATTTTAGGCATGAAATACCTAAAATCTTAGAACAAAGTGCAGGAGAAATCAGAATCTGATACTGCAGCTCAACTTGTATTATAACATGTTTTAAGCGCGCGCTGCCCAGAGCCGTAATAGCGCAGTGTGTTAAGCCTTGTCTAGTAAGCGAAAGATCCTGGGTTCGAATCCCACGCGTGGAACTTTTCATTTTCATAATGGTAATTTCGTTGCTCAATAGCGCAGTTGGCAGCATGCTTGTCTAGCAATCGTAGTGTTCCGGGTTCGAATCCGGGCTCACGCTGATTTTGCATTCATATTTTATGACTATTATGCAATTATTTAGGTTTATATTGGATAAATAATACCTCAATAGTAGTTGCTTCCTCTGGGTTGAAGTAAGGCACGCGCAAAGGCCTGTTTTTTGTTGAATATTTTACTGCCGTCTATATTTTAATGTTCTTGGCTATTTACCCAATTCTTTTTAATGAGCCCCACAAAAGCATCCCAGAAATCAACGAGCCTTCCGTTCCAGGTATCTATATTCCATGACTTGTCTAGCCTACTGTATCTACTAGGCAAGGATCTAGAAGGCAAGCATAATTAGGCCATGACCTCCCAGAGGCACTCCTTTATCCCCCAACTAAAGCTGTAACTTCATGTTTGATCAGTAGGTATAGGAGTAGAAACTGTCTAGAAATAAATCAGTATCCTTGTCTGTTCAGAAGGGGTATTTATAAAGATGATATTTACCTGGATTGAGATGAAAAAATTGAAGGCATTTCAGTTGGAGAGCATTAATGTTCAGTCATTCAGCACAAATATTTTGTTGAGACATGTTTGACATATTTGATGGGCACTTCTATTTAGAATAAATTCGATATAGCTGATGTGAAGAATGAATTCACTGCACCAGCTTAATTCTGGCAGTCAGTGCCTCTGCCAATCAATATTTTCTCTGCTCAACAAGATAAATTCTTCACCTTAGAATCAACCAGGGGCACACATTGATGAAAAAGTGAAAGCTTCTTTTACAGTTTGAACCCACTGCTTTTCAAAGTCATGTTGCACCCAAATATTGTATCATACCATGTATGCTATACTTGGAGGGGCTGTTTGGATTTAGATTATATGAAAGATTGATTTAATGCACCTGTTTAATTCTAGAAAAGAGATTCACTGCACCAGTTTAATTCTGGTAGTCACTGCCTCTGCTACTAAACATTTTTTCTACTCACCAACATGAGTTAGGGCACACACAAAACCAGTCAAGGACACAAACAGCAATTTTTTAAAGCTGCATTGCTGCCATTGTTTGTGGTGCAATGGGCTTAGTCTGCAGTCGCTGTCCCTTGTAGCAACACAGTACGGTTTTGGGGTAAGTGTCTGAAGAGTTCAGAACACTGTGTGATATTTTGAAAGCAAATTTGACCAGTAGTATCAAATTTCATGCCTGAGGAATTAACATGTTCTCTGCCGTCTTATGATCGCTAATTTTGATGTAAATGTGCAGGATATTTACAAAAATGTCGAGGAGACAGATCGTGCCTGCAAAAAGTTGGTAGGAGACAGTCGAGACATTTTTTCCTCCTCTGGAAATCCGTCCGTGTGTTTGATTTCTAATATATTCAATATCCAATTTGTCAGTGTGTACCATTACCTTTATCGTTCTGTCAAATGGCTCTTCAAGCATAAACTTTGTTTACTCATAATAAGGGTGATCCACTCTGGTTATCACAGTCTACTTTAGCCTCTAGAAACATGAAACATAATCATCCATTTTTATTAGGACACAAATATCAAGAACAATCCTGTGTACTGTTTTTTTCTCGAACATACACGAAGTACTCTTTATGAACAATCATCACCGCCCAGGAGCGGTTCAAGACTACGATTCAGGCACTTACAACTGCCTGAGATAGGAGCACTCATCCACTTTGGAGATATAGGGATAATTGTAGACATGTATACTTGGAAGCAATCCCTCATGGCGGAGCAAATTTCCTTCTGTCCACGACATGGATCGCTGTATCGAACAGTGACATAAACTTCCTACAACTTCCATCATCTTTGCACAGCATGGACTGGTCCACACGGCCAAATGTGGGGCTTGAGTGCGTGTTGTCGTCCTCTAGCTGGCACACATGCACTCCTGGTTCAGAGCATTACAGGCTACCAGTGTAATCAAGGCCTGAACCGCGGCAGCCCCAGTATCAGGGAAGGAAAAAGCCTCAACCCTGTCGCTAATTAAACGTGTAACATGGAAAGCTGTCGCTTTTAACTTTTGAATGCATTTAATTCAGTGGTGGCAGAACGTCTTCGTCCAAGAAGAGGGGGCACCTTCAATGGGTCCATCTCGTCAGCGGGAAATGTACTAGAGGATCAATTAACGATAAATTTCACAGAATGCATCACTTGTGTTGTGCGGTCGATGACGCAAAGTTTTATCAAACTCACCCTCTTCGACTTTCATTAAAATGGGTATACGCATACCATTTAGAAATAAATGTTTACTCGCAGATTGTTAGTGGCAGGCAGTGCTAACAAAGTGTGCTGAGCAGGATGCAGATTTCTATTTTTTTAGCATTCTTCGGCTTAAATAATCTTAGAGGGCAAAAATCACTGTATGCGACTGCAAAATGCTTTTGGTACACATGCTCACAGAAAAGAACAAAATGATGCCGCGACAAATTTCACTCTAGTAAAAGAAACAGCCCAAGAAAGCATTCATCGCTGTATTGTTGTGCCCCTAGACTGACAAGTGTGCACGCATATCTGGACACGAATATGTAAAGAATTAATGACACTGATAACGTTTGTCGGCAGTCTGATAATTCACGCATTCAAACAGAAATTTCCCCGGAACATTTTAGTTTTCCTGTACACACGGCCTTGCTTATAGCCTAGACATAACTCTTACCAAGTGCAATTCACAAGTGCATCAATCTCCATAAGCATCAGGCGTGTTTTGTTCCTGAAAGTTTACGACCGAGCGTAAAATGGCTGAGGCAGGGAACTAGTGCATCAACGCCAAGTTGACGTGCCGGGATTTTAGAGTGGAAAAATGTCAACACATTCCCCATTGTTTTACCTGATTGTCTGTGTCTGGTATTTACCACGATCTTGGTTTATGGCTCTTCAGAAGCGAAGTTTCGTAGCAGAGTTTGATAGAATCAAGAAACTCCTGGGTGTATATTTATTCTTGAAACCAATTCTAAATTGTGCAAATATTTCCGGTATGCTTTGAAAAATCTGCTGCTTTACGGGGGCCTCAGGCTCATCTATCAAGTCCAGTATCATTGTAAGAAAGGCCCGTTGAAAACGAACTTTTCTCAATAGCGGATTGGAGCGCGCGCAAGCTGTGGACCATTTGACTTGGATCAAAATACACTGTGGGTTCGAACGATTCTGAAGCTGAAAATCCTTTATTCCTGTTGATTCCCAGTGACAGAATATAATGACCCCTAGTATGATATGAAGATTATATTAATAGCTCTTTTAATTTCGCAGCAAGAATGCGTTGCGGTTAAAACACAAATCCCACTTGCAACACCAGATTTCAATTTCAATTTATTTATTAAATCGTCGACGGGTATTCCCAATTATGGACGAAGTCATTGTGATAAAATTATGTACATACATGCACGAATGATAGCAACACTTACAGAATAATAAAACATCATGCTCACATCGCTAAAAAATGCGCCCTAAAACATTTTGTATACATTTATAAAAAACAGCACATACGAAATAATAAAATCTAATACAACGCTAAAATATAGTGTGGTGGTTTCAAACAGACCCTAAATCACAATGCTCTAAAATATTCAAAAACCTTTCTCCGAAACGTGCAATAATCGTCATGAAAGAAGTCAGACGTTGGGAATTTTTGTAGAAACCTGTTGACTTCACGGGGCATCCTTACAAAAAGGCTGTTCTTAACAGTGTTCACTCTGGCACACGGAACTCTAAACAGCGACAAATTGCGATTGATTCTTAATGGAGTGGACAGTGTAAATGAGTATCATATTTGTATCATATCACACTTTTTGCCACCATGTTTAGAAGTTAAGAATCATTTTAAGCTGTCAAGGCCTATAAAAACACTTCTTTTGCTGGAACTATACTTGGAAGAAGATTTAGTGAAGGCAGCCAAGCTCAAATACTCCTTGAATAAAGTACCATGTCATTTTTGTATGTTGGAACATGCCCTGATTCTGGCTTAGCTAGATGACATGGGAATTCTTTCAGTGCAGCTCAGTTGGTGCGACATACAAGAACGTGATTAGACTGCCTTCGGAAAATTATAAGTAATTAGTCAATGGTTACGGTGTGACTTCGCCTATCAGTGGGAGAAATTCCCTTCGTCAGCTCTTGTGCTACGGGTTATGACATTGGAAACAGCGTTTACTATGCTGTGCCAAAGATTTAGCTCTTAGATGCAGTTTGTGTCAAGTCTGCCTCGGAAAAAATAGGATACCATCATTATTGGCTGGTAGCTATATAAACATCTATTGAGACAGGTGTCAGTGCTCGACGTGTTTTGTTTGGCAGCATACTTCTTTTCAGACCTCCATTCCTGCGGGAATGGAGGTCTGAAAGAAGTACGCTGCCAAACAAAACTAGAAATCGTAGTGTTTTAACCACTCACGGAACTATGAACTTATTATCCGTTGACAAAACTTAGTTCAATCAATTGCAAACGCTGCGCTGATGAACTTCAGTTTCCTCTTTTTCGAGCGCTGGTAACAGTGAAGGCAGCACGCCTGAGGAAAGAAGGCGAGATAAGTCTTTAAATCTACCTAATTCTTGTTTGCATATTCATTTACTCAGTTCGCGTTTTCCTGTTAGGTCTGCGGCTTCAGTGTTCAGTCATGGTTTTGAAGTTATCAGTTCAGGATTCATCATCATGTGGGTATCGCTTTTGTGACATCAGATATGACTAATTTGCAGGCACACGTAAATGAGAACAAACAATAACGCGTCTAGGATTTCGCAAGGGAGGCAGCCTCATTAGTCGCCGCACGCAGACTTTGGAAGTCACGAGGGGATCCTCACAAAGTTTACTCGAGTTTTTTTAGGAGTGGCTATTCTGAAAGCAAGTATTTAACGGAGAATTACAGTTATCATGTCTTTTTACTTGGCTTTACGACACAATACATTTTGCTGGCGTCAGACATCTATGGAACCAGAAATGGCAAGGTACATTGAAATATTTCATCATCTCCGATCCGCCGTCCTATTCTTAGTTTTTTTTCTTCTGGGAGATCGATAATATTAAAGTGGGTCAGCGATTTGAACACGGTCTGTGGCTGACAGTGCAAGGGCACTCAACAATGATGGAGGCATCATAGAGCACTTTTCGACAAGAGATAACAGGGTGCTTCCGAAGGGTATTTCTACCCGATCCACCATTCGAAAAGAGCTCGCTGGAGAGAGCGTTTCTGCCCCAGCAACCTTAAACACGCGCCCCGCTGGGGTCCCTGGCATGACACGCCCCGTTGGGGGGGCGTTTTTCGCCCCCCTCCGTATCTCATTCCCCACGAAAGCTAAAGGAAAATTATGGGTGGCGTTTGAAAGCTCTTGACAAGGCAAATACATTTTATACGAATAATTTTCTTTTCAGGTCAATATTGAGGTCAGCATAGGTCAAGGAAGGTTCCATAGGCTTATAACAGAGCAGTGTACCTTTCTCTCTCTAGATCTGCCCTCAGGGGAACTAGAGTAAATCTTTATGCATCATTGGATTCCTCTCATTGCGGCGAATCGAATGATGCATAATATGACCTTGCTAGGTCAAATAGTGAAAATGACCTGACCTCGAGCTAGGTCAGTGTCACAGAGTGACCTGGTGTGGTCATGTTGCATATCAATCGACTCCCCGTGACAATATAAGCACAATGCAAGCATAATGGGAGCTTTATCTCAATTCAGTGAGAAGTTATTGGCAAAACAATCACACTATGCTCCTGTGACCTGACATGACCTTTGAGAGGTCAGATGGTCAAAAATCAAGTACATGGTCAAGATCGTGGTAAGAATAGACGGTTTGAGGATTTTCAGCTTTATCTATACAGTATTTACTGAAAACGAGCCAATTATATTTTTTACCATAGAGTTATAATGGGGTGACCAAAAAATTGACCCCACCTTAGGTCAAAAATGTCAAAATTCCGAGATAGCAGATTTGTAGACCCTAACGACCTTATTATATTGTGAAAGTTTCAAACTGATCAGTTCGCTGATGTTCCCTGGGCGCCGCTTCAAACTCGTGATTTTAGGTTTCGAGGTTGGGTCACTTGACCTTGAATAGCTCCTTGACCTGATATGACCTTATCTAAAAAATTTTGTCAGATGTGTCAAATTGATTAGGCATAAGGTACTGTAAGTTTCGTTGTTATGCGTCTCTTAGTTTTTGAGCTATCTGGGGAAAACCAGGAGGGGGCGAATTTCGCCCCCCCAGCGGGGCGCGTGTTAAACGAGAGGGCGCCGAAGATAGCTTTTATACTCGAGCAAACCTTCTCTAGCTAGCTTTGGGTTCTGTACCACGCACCTTTGACAGTGAGTTTTTGGGTTTTGAATTCATCCAACGCCGATGGGACACTTCACGAACGTTTCTCAATAGTAGCCATACTGGCCTGGCAAGTTCAGTCAAACAGTCCGGCCACTAGCGTTGGGCATTGAGACGGGACGGGACTGTGTACTCCGGAGGCTAGCGCTAGAGGCTCTCACTTGTGCTGGGTAATTATTTAAAATACGATTTCCTAAAGCTTGCGTAATTGTGTTTTTCGAAGGTATGTACACTTCGGAACATTGCACCAACGAGCGTGAAGGCACGTAGGAAAGTTGTTAATTGGGCTATATCTCGATGCCTGAATGCACAATATAGCAAAAGACGGCGTTAGGCACAGCCCTTCCTCAGAATCTTGAAGAGCGCAACCCGATTATCAGATAATTGATTGGCTATGGTGTGAGCTAAGATCTCGAATTGATTTCATTTCAAATACTCTAGTACCAATTTTTTAAACAGAATGTCGCGACCAAGCGCACACCCAGGATTTTCATTTGGGAGGTGGATGCCGACAGGGGCGCAGGCTGACGAAGGAGGGGGGGCGGCAGGCTGATGAAGGGCGCAGCATGTTTTAGACGGGGGTGGCGGGCTACTGGAGGGGATAACATTGGGTGGAGAGGGCCCTTACCACCAAAACATCCGGCATTCTCTCTACACTGTAAACCAAATTGACGAGGTCCTCGTAGCGGATCCGTGGTACCAAAAAAGTCCGATGTTTCACCCTGTGAAATAAATTGTTTATATCTCTTAGGCTTACCAATGCCTCGTACTTTTCTGAGATGCCTAGGCCCCGGTTATATTACGAGGCTTTGAAAGAAAACGTGGTCCTGGTAGCGGCTCCATGGTACCAAAAAGTCCGATGTTCCGCCTTGTGAAATAACTTGTTTATATCTCTTAGGCTTACCAATGCCTCGTACTTTTCTGAGATGTCTAGGCCCCGGTTATATTACGAGGCTTTGAAAGAAAACGTGGTCCTGGTAGCGGCTCCATGGTACCAAAAAGTCCGATGTTCCACCTTGTGAAATAACTTGTTTATATCCCTTAGGCTTACCAATGCCTCGTACTTTTCTGAGATGTCTAGGCCCTGGTTATATTACGAGGCTTTGAAAGAAAACGTGGTCCTGGTAGCGGCTCCATGGTACCAAAAAGTCCGATGTTCCACCTTGTGAAATAACTTGTTTATATCTCTTAGGCTTACCAATGCCTCGTACTTTTCTGAGATGTCTAGGCCCCGGTTATATTACGAGGCTTTGAAAGAAAACGTGGTCCTGGTAGCGGCTCCATGGTACCAAAAAGTCCGATGTTCCGCCTTGTGAAATAACTTGTTTATATCTCTTAGGCTTACCAATGCCTCGTACTTTTCTGAGATGTCTAGGCCCCGGTTATATTACGAGGCTTTGAAAGAAAACGTGGTCCTGGTAGCGGCTCCATGGTACCAAAAAGTCCGATGTTCCACCTTGTGAAATAACTTGTTTATATCTCTTAGGCTTACCAATGCCTCGTACTTTTCTGAGATGTCTAGGCCCCGGTTATATTACGAGGCTTTGAAAGAAAACGTGGTCCTGGTAGCGGCTCCATGGTACCAAAAAGTCCGATGTTCCACCTTGTGAAATAACTTGTTTATATCTCTTAGGCTTACCAATGCCTCGTACTTTTCTGAGATGTCTAGGCCCCGGTTATATTACGAGGCTTTGAAAGAAAACGTGGTCCTGGTAGCGGCTCCATGGTACCAAAAAGTCCGATGTTCCGCCTTGTGAAATAACTTGTTTATATCTCTTAGGCTTACCAATGCCTCGTACTTTTCTGAGATGTCTAGGCCCCGGTTATATTACGAGGCTTTGAAAGAAAACGTGGTCCTGGTAGCGGCTCCATGGTACCAAAAAGTCCGATGTTCCACCTTGTGAAATAACTTGTTTATATCTCTTAGGCTTACCAATGCCTCGTACTTTTCTGAGATGTCTAGGCCCGGGTTATATTACGAGGCTTTGAAAGAAAACGTGGTCCTGGTAGCGGCTCCATGGTACCAAAAAGTCCGATGTTCCACCTTGTGAAATAACTTGTTTATATCTCTTAGGCTTACCAATGCCTCGTACTTTTCTGAGATGCCTAGGCCCCGGTTATATTACGAGGCTTTGAAAGAAAACGTGGTCCTGGTAGCGGCTCCATGGTACCAAAAAGTCCGATGCTCCACCTTGTGAAATAACTTGTTTATATCTCTTAGGCTTACCAATGCCTCGTACTTTTCTGAGATGCCTAGGCCCCGGTTATATTACGAGGCCTTGAAAGAAAACGTGGTCCTGGTAGCGGCTCCATGGTACCAAAAAGTCCGATGTTCCGCCCTGTGAAATAACTTGTTGATATCTCTTAGGCTTACCAATGCCTCGTAATTTTCTGAGATGCCTAGGCCCCGGTTATATTACGAGGCTTTGAAAGAAAACGTGGTCCTGGTAGCGGCTCCATGGTACCAAAAAGTCCGATGTTCCACCTTGTGAAATAACTTGCTTATACCCCTTGCACTTACCAGTGCATCGTACTTTTCTGAGATACCCAAACCCCAGTCATATTACGAGGATGTGAAAGAAAATATGGTCCTCGTTGCGGAACCGTGGTACTGAAAAGTTCTATGTTCCCCCAGGTGAAATTACTTGCTTTAAATTCTTCCGCTTACCAATACCTCGCAATGGAATGGGACACGCGAACTCCGGTATCATCATCATCTTATCAATACCTCGTAATATTAATCGCTGTTTTTAATTCCCGCAGAATAACGATGCCAGAAGTCGTACGGGGATGACTCACAGATCTGCCTCTTTGGGCTACAAGGATGTGCTATACCACTATGAGGATGCGCACTGTCCCCATATACTCATGTCCGATTCAAAGGCGTACGAGCCATGCGTATTGCTCGTTCTTTCGCATAGTACATGAGCTATAAACATATGATGTATTGCTTTAATATACACATATATCAAATGATGCAATATGTAGATAATGTATAATGTAACACATATTATATTTATATCATCTTAAGATAAGCAACGGATGCATCTCGTTTTTACTTCTCCAGCTTCAGGGATTTATTTATGACTGAGCCTCATCACTTAAGCTCGAGGAGGAAAACGAGACACATCTGAAAAGCCATAAAAATAGCATCAATATCATTGCTTTATGAATTACATCCGCACAAACAATACAAGTGACGCGTGTACAACATGCTGATGTCAGTTTTAAGACCAACTTTAAAGCTCTTGTAAGTTTTGAACCACATTATTACCCCACCTATAGGAAAGAGTGGGTAGTAACAGTACATTTTTGACAGTCTAAGGCCAATCAAACATTGAGCACAATATTTTGTCAAGTATAACTTACTCAGGAGTGAACGCAGGCAAGCAGAAGTAAAATGGTTTTGGTGTTAATCAAGCCGGCGTACTATTTACGACACACGTATACACTTGACTTCCATTCCTTTCACTTCACTTCAGTTGCCTTCCCTACACTACACTTCCCTTCACTGAAAGGGAATGTGGCACCTTCACAACGTGATTTCAACTGAGATAGCCAAGTTGTAAAGCAAGTCGGAAAACCCGGTACTTCATATTTCATTTGTCTTGGAACTCGATATTTCCGTAGAAAAAGCTAAAACCTACCTGACACCAGCCCCCCATCAGCCTGTCGCCGGGCGGCCATTGTTGTGAGCTGCTGGTGTGACGACATATGCTGACGTCACGACGAGCATCAGCCAATCGAAGCCCTTGAAGCGTTTCAAGTATGGTAGTGGTTGCCAGATCGTGACATCATCCACAGGCTGATATTTATTTCTTTTTCTAGAGGAGTATTTTTAAAAACAAAATATTGAGCTTATTGTACATTTTTCAGAGAAATCATGAGTGGTTTCATTATTTTTGGCTAAAATTACGCCTAATTTCACTAAATTTCAGGATTCGACCAAGCTACCACATTCCCTTTAACGATGCAGTCTGGCCATAAACTTGGTAGCCTATACGTCGGCAGCGAGGACACCCCATTCACAACCAGCATATACTGCAGCACACTGGTCGCTATAGTGCCCACTGCTGCCCCTTTTCTTTACCGTCCATGCCGTTCCTCGGACTTGGGAACGACAGCTGGAAGACTGCGAAGCCCAGCGCACACAGCAGCAGCTGCTCCAGGCGGCTACTGTTTTGGAAACACGCGTATGTACACTGTTCCGACGTGCAGCTCCCCTTCATACTCGTTGCGAACTCCAGAACTGATATCTGCGTTTGACACTATTTGAATCAACGTGTCCACCATTTGATCCTCTGAAACACGCGTAGGCACATTTTAGTTAGCTTAATCGCCACATTTACTTTTAAGGTTGTATTATTGAATGATGCTGTGATTTATATCCCATTAAACTTTGTTTTTACATTTTGGCACCATTTCAAACGTTTTACTAGTATACCTGCTCTCATTGCTGAGGAACTTTTTTGCAAATCGCGAACGCATGCATCACATTCTATCTTAATTCTTGCCCCGGTGGCAGGTACGACCCACCTTCGCCCTAGGGGGGGCTAAAAAAGACCCCCACGATCTCAAAAACTAAGAGAGCTAGAAAAAGCGCAAAACGGCCATCGAAAGCTCTTCAAAAATGATATCGAATATACTTCGGTCATTTTTCTTATCAGGTCAATATCACGGTCACCACAGGTCAAAATAGGTCAAAATCGCTAATATGAGGTGTACTAAGAAAACCTCATATATCTCAGAAACTATGATAGCTAGAAACATTTTTCTAACACCATTCGAAAGCCTTGAGCTGCTCTTTCATAATAGTGACATTCATTTTCGTGTCAGATCAAAGCCTAGGGAGCTACAGGTCACTGAATATTGGGCATATTCTTGGGAATGTCCATAGGCACCCATGCATAAGGGCGTTTCCTTTTTCGCTAACAACTTCCAAACCAAAGAAGATACAGTCATAGTTCATGCACCATTGCAATCCTCTCGTCAATACGAATCGAATGATATATAACATTGCTATGCCAGGTCAAATCTAAGAATTTGACCTGACCCAGGTCAACGGTCTGACCCAACTTGACCTGGTATAGTCATGATGTATATCACTGCATTTGACTTGCAGTGACTATACAAACTTTTTGGTGTCAAAATAAAAGTTCTATCTTAGTTTATTCAAAATTTATAGAGTAAAACACCAAAAAATGATTATTTGACCTAAGGTGACCTTTTTAAAGGTCACAAGTCAAAATGTTTGGCATCCACTTCAGAAATGGGCTAAGAGCAAGTCGTAACCGATGTTTGAAGTTGAGTCCATCCATGCTTACTGAGAAAAGCTCATTTCGTGATTTTCCCCCATGTAGTTACAATGGGGAGGTCATGATCTGCACATGACCTTAGGTCACCAATATCAAAAAATCCCGGAACAAATGTTGTAGCTCCTGGTGGGCCAAGTATGTGGTATGAGTTTCAACTTGATCGATTAACTCTTCTTTTAATTATGCGGTCCTAAGCATTTTTGAGGTGAGGTCACTTCACCTGGCCTGGTGACCTGACCTGATATGACCTTGAGCTAAAATTTTTAGGAAAGATGTAAAAATGATGAAGCAACAGCTAGACTAAGTTTGGCGGCGCTACGCACCGCCGTTTTTTGGTCACTTTGGAAAAACATGAGGGGGGGTCTAAAAAGACCCCCACCCGGGCGAAGGTTAAGTGAATGGGCAAGTTTGAACATCTCTATTGCATGCCGAATAATGGCGATGATCGCTTATGGCCCGGCTCCCCAGACACCCTCCCCTAGGCGTTGCCCGTGACTGCACCCATAGTTCTTATTTCATTAAAACATATTTGATATCTGACACTGCCCGTTAACACGCGCATTGACGGGGGCGGGTACCCGCCCCCCTCGGGTTTTTCGGAGATAGCAGAAAAACGCCGGCGCGTAGCGCCGCCGTACTTGGTATACCTTTTCCCTCATCATTTGTACAACTTCTGTGAAAATTTTAAGGTTAAATCATCTCAGGTCAGGTCACCATTACAGGTCAAGTGACCCGACCTCAAAAAAAAGTTTAAGATAGCATAAGTCGGAGCAGGGTGAATTTATCCGATTGAAACTCATATCACATAATGGCCCCACCGAGTTTTCTAAAATATGTTCCGGTATTTTTGATATCGATGACCTAAGGTCAGGTACGAGGCATGACCTCTCCATTGGAAATACATGGGAAAAATTGTTTTTACGGAATAACTCAGTAACGGATAATGATAGAGCATTTATTTTAGCTGCATTAGACTCGCCTGGGCTTTGCAGTTCTAATGATATGCATTTTATATAATTTGACCCTGACCTGACCTCAGGTCAGGTCAAATCCTTGATTTGACCTAGCAAGGTCAAATTATATATCATTCGATTGGGCTTGCTAAGAGGATTCATACAGTTTAAGTCGTTTTGCTCTATCTTTACTTGTTCAGATTTAATGGCCGAAAAACTGAATTTACATGTTATCCCTATGACGGGCATGTTTTGACCTCTCGTGACCTTAAATGTGACCTGACAAAAAAAATGGTTCAAATGTTTGCGATGGAGAAGTGGATGGGCAGCCCAACGCCGTTTACCGTTTTTCGCTACCTACCGTGGTTCTAGAGATCTTGGGGGGCGGGTACCCGCCCCCCCGTCAATACGAAGGTGGCTCAGACCCCCGTCAATGCGCGTGTTAAAGCAAAGAAAATGTACGCGCTTATAATCTTTACTAAACATATGTTTTCGCGACTGTCAAAAAGGAGAGCAGATCAATAGGGAATGCAATTGTAATCACCATCGGTCCTTGATGCCTGTCCTCCAACCGAAGTTCAAAGCAATAGAAACACGTAAATGCACTCCAAAGCGCAGTTCGGAGCAAGATGACCGACCCAGTTACATATCCAAGCGATAGAACACGTCGTTCCGCCAAATTTCGAATACTCCTCCATGATTGGCTGCTCCGTTCATGACGTATCTCTAAACCTCGTGAGCTCGTAATCGGACGATTTTCTGCCAGGTTGCGCGCACGAGGACGCGTAATTGAATCGACAACCACCATAATAAAACGAGAACGCGATAAGAATACGGGCGTTTCTTATAGAAAAACGGGCATGTCGGTAATATAAAGGCTTTAATGGCTACACAAAGATTGTCAGCATAAACAGAAGACTAAGATACTCATACCAATTATTTTACTTTGTGACAAAGGTGACAATACGAAACGGGTTTCATCTCAAGTATACGATTTCCCTTGAAGGCACGTTAGCAACGCGGGGGCTCGTAAGGAAAGAGATTGAGAGGGATAAAATCATCTCAAACCTTATAAATATTTTTACCCCGTTTGTATCGTACGTTGAATAATATGACGAAGCTTCATCAAGTGAATGGAAGACCCTCCAGTTTCCGTCTGGCTGATTTTTCCGTAGTAAAATCTGGAGCTGATATGGAAATTGCTCATAATTGTTCTGCCTTTTAAAATTCTGAAGAGCAATGGGGCATATTTTTATTTTCCCCACACCGTGACTGAACTGTCCTTGAGCGTGGCTACCACTCCAAATCGTGACAACCATTTCCAAATCACTGGCTCTATAGTGAAGCTGTAAACTCCTGACGACTACCATTTAAAAAACCGTTCATATATTGCATCATCGTCGATTTGGGTTGCAGTGTAGGTATGTGAAACGCATGTGAATGTGTGCAGACAGGAGCGTCGCCAAGCAATTGTTCAGGAGGTATGGGCCTCGGACTGATGAGTGCAGGTTTTTTATATCTAACTTTCACCTTGGCCGAGAAAGTTCCCCCGTAACTGTTGAAGGTGGAAAAACAAAACGACGAACATGGAATCCATCTTACCTGGACGTTAGTTTGTTATATATAAATATCGCAAATCATATGACAGTAGTAATGGGTGGGGCGTGCAGAAGGTCTGGTTAGGTAGGGTTAGGTTAGGTTACACGCAAGCCAACGCAACACCTGCAGTTAACACGAGCATTGACGTCTGAGCCACCTTCGCTTTGACGGGGGACGGGTACCCGCCCGCCTAAGATCTCGAGAACAACGCTAGGTAGCGAAAAACGGTAAACGGCGTTGGGTAGCCCATCCACTTCTCCGTCGAAAATAATTGGGCCATTTTTTGTCACCTCACATTTGAGGGCACTAAAGGTCACAACATACCGTCGTAAGAATAACATGTAAATGCAGGTTTTTGGTCATTACATCTGAACAAGTAAAGATATAGCAAAACAAATTAAACTATATGAATCCTCGCAGCAAGCCAAATCAAGTGATATATGATATAACCTTGCTAGGCCAAATTAAGGATTTGACCTGACCTGAGGTCAGATCAGGTCTTACCTGACCTAAGGTCATCGATATAAAAGATATAGGAACATAATTTAGAGAACTCGGTGGGCCCATTATGTGATATGAGTTTCAATCGGATAAGTTCACCCTGTTCCGACTTATGATATCTTAACACGCGCCCCGCTGTGGAGGTGAAATTCGCCCACCCCTCCTGGTTTTCCCCAGATAGCTTAAAAACCGAGAGACACAGAACAACGAAACTTACAGTACCGTATTCTTGATTAATTTTACACATCCGACCAAAATTTTTAGTTAAGGCCATGTCAGGTCAAGGAACTATTCAAGGTCATGTGACCCAGCCTCGGAACCGAACATCACGAGTTTGAAGCGGTGCCCAGGCAACATCAGCGAACCGATCAGTTTGATACTTCCACAGTATGATAAGGTCTTTAGGGTCTACAAATCTGCTATCCTGGAATTTTGATATTGTTGACCTAAGGTGGGGTCCATTTTTTGGTCAGCCCATTATAAGTCTATCGTGAAAAATAGAATGGGCTCGTTTTCAGTAAATGCTGAATAGATAAAGCTGACAATCCTCAAACTGTCTATTCTTACCACGATCTTGACCATAAAAGTTGAGTTTTTGAGCATCTGACCTCTCAAAGGTCATGTCAGGTCACGGGAGCTTAGAGTGATTGTTTTGCCGATATCTTCTCACTGAATTGAGATAAAGCTCCCATTTTACTTGTATTGTGCTTATATTGTCACGGGGAGTCGATTGATATGCAACATGACCATACCAGGTAACTGTGTGACCCTTACCTAGCTAGAGGGCAGGTCATTTTCACTATTTGACGTAGCAAGGTACATCATCAACATCGATCGATGATACCTTGATCATTATACATCGATCGATTCGCCGAGATGAGAGAAATCTAATGATGCATAAAGATTTGCTTTAGCCCCCCTGAGGGCAGATCTAGGGGGAGAAAGTTACACTGCTCTGTTGTAAGCCTATGGAACCTTCTTTGACATATGCTGACCTCAATATTGACCTGACATATAAATTCTTCGTATAAAATCTCTTGCTCTTGTCAAGAGCGTTTGAACGCCGCCCGTAATTTTCCTTTAGCCTTCGTGGGATGAGATACGGGGGGGCGAAAACACGCCCACCGGGGCGCGTCATGCCAGGGACCTCAGCGGAGTGCGTGTTAAACTTGTTTCAGGTCAGGTCACTTGACCTGTACTGGTGACCTGACCCGAGATGACATTATCTTAAAATTTCAGATAAGTTGTAAAAATGATGGGAGAAAAGGTATGCCAAGTGCAGTGGCGCTACGCGCCACGTTTTTATCTATCTCCGAAAAAAACCGAGGGATGGGGTGGGTACCCGCCCCCTGTCAATGCTTGTGTTGAAGGGTGATACCACGTTTGGGGAGAGGATAAAATACAGATTGTCGTCCGGCGCACGATATAGGTGATTTTAATTTTCTAAAAGCTGACAAGTCCCACCGCAATCAAAAAGTGCCAAATAATGGCAACACTTAATGCAAAATCGATACAACTTAATCTACAATGAATGAATCATGATAAACACGCGCAGTCGATGTTTCCTATCGGCCATGCTGGGGACCTATTAGGAAGTGCTGTTATTGTGCGGAAAAGCCTGGAAGTATACTGAAAGCCTACTAAGGTCATGAAGAGAGGGTTCCACACAATGTCTCTGAACTCTTAAGATCAAGGTCATTTAAAGTCACTTACCTATGGCTATTTGCCAACATTTACACTATAACCGGCCTTTGGGCTGGAAATGAGGGATTTACCTTGACCAATGACCTTTAAAACGGGGACACCTGGTGGCACTATACTTGGTATACCATTTCTTTGATTCTTTTTACAACTCCAACCAAAATTTTTAAGCTTAGATGATTTCAGGTCAGGTAACCAGTGCAGGTGAAGTAACCTCACAAACACAATTTTAATATAGCATGAGACAGAACAGGGTGAACCTATCCAACTGAAAAGAGTTGGCGACGCCATATGACCCTGGCAGTTGGTGCGTCGATAAACCCAAAAATTGTTGTTATTATCGAATTGAAACTTATCACACAATAGCCTACCTAGTTCTTAAAAGTATATTCCGGTATTTTTATATTGATGATCTAACGTCAGGTACCAGCCATGACCTATTCGTTGGAAATAAGTGAGACAAATGGTTTACACTGAATAACTTTGTAATGAATGGTGATAGCGCGTTTATTTTAGTGACTTTAGATTTGCCGTATCCTTACCGTGGTAATGATATGCATTTGACCTAATTTATTTTACCTTGATATGACCTCAAGCTGGGTCAAATCCTTGATTTTGCCTGATTTTACCTATTTTGGTCATATTATATCATTCGATGCGGTTTGCTGCGAGGATTACAATGGTCTAGATGATTTTGCTCTAATTTTATTAGTTGAGGTGTAAGACTGAACACCCTCGTTGTTATCCCTATGGTTGCATGCCTTGACCTCTAGTGACCTTAAATGTGACTTGACAAAGAAATGGTATCAATGTTTTTATAGAACTTTGGATCCAACGCCCTTTACCGTTTTTCGCTATCTAGCGTGGTTCTTGATATCTTAGGGGGAGGAGGCAGGCACCCACCTCCCTCCGTCAAAGCGAAGGTGGCTCAGATCCCCGTGCGCGTCTTAACCCTCGCCCCACGGGAGGCATCGATGGTTCCCGTAAGGTTTTTCGGAATAGCAGAACAACGACGAGACGCAGCACCGCGGTTGAGGGCTCTAGCTCTCACCCCATCATTTTCCCCACCATCCCTGAAATTTTTCCCCCGGGTCACCCAAGGTCAGGTCACCAGGTGAGGTCAACCAAGGTCACCTCACTTCAATTTTAGAGCTCTGTAAGAGCTACATTTCTAAGTCGATCGATTTGAAACTTCCTACACTTTATGACCCCCTCCAGGGTCTACAAGATGTATATCCGGGATTTGTCGCTTTCGTGACCTGAGGTCATGTCACGAGGTGACTTCTCCCATTAAAAAAGCATGGGGGAAAAGCTGTCTTATTATCTAAAAGTCACAAAAACGATTGCAAATGCTCGGCTTGCTCAGAAAAGCGTTCTTGGACACCTTTTCACGGATCCCAGAGGCCATATTAGCCCTTTAACCCATGTATGACCGAGCCTATAAGCACATCGATATTTTTGGTTTGGCCTATCGTTTCTGTGTTCATTGGCCTCCCTAAGTGTAGATCTGGCACTGATTTTTCAGTAAAAAAATTGGTAAGCGCCAAAATTCATATGTTCCCATTTGGGAACATTGGGCACATAAGGGGCAAAAGTCGTCCTATATTGCTGGGCAGTAAATGCGTGGAAATAAATTGCAAACATGGACATCAGAGCTAACAAAGAGGTAAATATGCCAATCTCTGGATGGAAACACAACACCAGATTTTTAGTCTACACATCAAACCACTCGTTCTCCAGACACCCACTTGCATGCACTTACTCTCTTCTCTGTTTTGATGCGTTACTACTGCGTCACTGCGACACTCGTCGGCAGGATGGTCCGGCGAGCTATGTGTCTGTAGCTAGCTGCAGTGGTTGTGCAGTCGCACCTTGCAAACTTTGTACATAGAGCAGGTGTAGAGCACCGCACAGCTTGCACCGACCCTGGCTGGTGGCCGCGATGGTGCATTGGTTTCCATGAGCCTTGGAGACTACCCTTACCCGGCCGCTGCTGGGTTCTGGCCTGGTGTCTACTAGGCCTGAGCCTGGTTCCGCTGTTTCCTCCAGCCTTGGTTCCTGCCGACTTGGATTGTTGGCTCAAGTGTGATCTCGTGGGTGAAAGTCATTTGGTCCATCTTATTCCCGCTACACATGCGGTACATCCGCCAGCTGGCCACCCGCAACAAGCCGAACACGTTGGTGACTAGTGTGCCTTACCACTTGTTCCATCGCAGCGCTGGGTGAAGTACTGCCATCGCCTCGTCCACGAGATCTACCCCATCCATGTGCTAGTTGTATTCGTGAATGTGGTTGGGCTATTTTACTGTGATCTTCTTCTTCGTTTTGCTGCACTAGTGCTGCACATCTCTCAGTGGAGTGACGCTCGAGTGGTTCGTGACCAACGTCACCGCCTTGCTGTTCTTCCACTTCACGGCCAGGACGTCTTTGGTACCAATAGACGCTTCTCGTAGCCGCTTCAGACGTTTTTCTCTCAGGAAGAGGACACTTCATTAGGCGGCAGTAGCGAGCTGTGCCCGTCGCACGAGTCCTCTAGCGAAGCGCTACCATCAAAGCGTACGCGTGAAGTAGTTGTCGAAGAAGACTTGATGCTGCAGTGGTAGCTGGACGCACTCCAGCATTCGAAGGACAACATCACCACCAAGTCCAAGTGACTCAGTTCCAGCGCTGCTGCTGCTGGCCTGCACGGTGTTCTTACCTGTATACATCTCGACGCTGTACGGATAGCCGTCCGAAGATGCGAGGACCCACAACTTGAAGCCAAAACACCGGCCTACCCTTCATGAACATCTTGCTGTAATGGTGCCCAAAGTACGGACCACCTGCTCATCGATGCTCAGATTGGTGTAGAAAACACCGAACTGAAGCGTGACACGAAAGCCAACACGAGCATACGGCACCGATGCGCCTCAGATGTTAGCGCCCTGACCGTGATCATGAGAACGCCACAGCCTGAGGGGGTGGGAGGGAGGGTCAATCTCGGATTGAGGGGAGGGAAAAGGAAAAGAGGGAAATAGGCACATGGGGTAGCGTTGAACCTTGGCAGTAGTGACCTATGTTTACGCTCCAGCACATATAGCTTTACGTTCGGGCGTGGGAACACTACCCTCGGTCTGTCACTCCATACCAGTAGATGTACCAGTAGCCCAATGTTCCCAATTGGGAACATCCAAATTTCTGACGTCACTGACAATTCAGTTTAGCGCGCATCTCTTTTATTTTTATATGGCCAGGTCAGGGGACCTTCTTTTATCTTCACCTGCAGGAATTTCGGAATTGGGCAAAAACTTTGCTTTTGGGCACTGGTTTTTATAACCAAGGTTGATAGCTCCCAAATAGCAGCATTTCAAAAATTCAAAACCTATATTTGGATAGTCAGAATCTGACATATTAGGGTCGCTAAATTTTGTTTCAAGCCTCTTCTTGCTGCTTAAGTGCACAACAGGCACCTTAGAAAAACAGTTTGTTAACTGTACCATGAAAATGTCATGTTCCCAAATGGGAACATTGGGCACAAATGGGTTAACCTCTCTGAGGTCATACAAGGTCACTAGGGTCAAAAACAGAATTTTTACAATAACTTTTGAACTAGTTGAACTAGAGCGCTGAATCAAACATCATCGTGTATGTCTCGTCACTGGCTTTCATTTGATATGCAGCAAGGTCACTTTCTGACCTTTGTTGACCTCAGGTCATATGAGGTTACGAGGTGACCTCTGGCGGTCAAACCGCTGGCGGGAGATCATTACAGTCCACATAGCAGAAAAAGGTCTGGCCTTTTCCTATCAAATGTATTTTACCAGATCTCAATAGCTCTAATGGCACAAGAGTTATGCCCAGTTTGCTTAAGCATTGCATATTCGAGTGAAAATAGCCTATCGTGACCTAAATTGATCTCTGGAGGTCAAACCTTTGACCTCAGCGCTTAAGCATGTAAATTAATTTTTTACTGAATTCACGCGAGCTTTCTAATTCACTTTGCAGATTTGCGCTAACCCTCATATGTTCGGAGTTAAAGGGGGGCATCGATGACCCCCGGTGGGGGAAGATGGCGCTGGACCTCCGGTGGGGCGCGGGTTAATCTGAATTAAATTGTTTAAACAGCGTGCGCATGCTGATTTTCTTGCAGATATAATCGACGTAAATTCGTCATAGCCGCTACTTTATGTGGATGAACTAATAATGATTTACTGTATGTGGATGAATCTAAACAAAGCCTTTGTCTTTTCCGTTCGGATTATTCTCCCACCCACTCCCTCTCCCCTACCCCATGCACCGTCCATTGAACCTGGTCTGAAATAAAACTCTGAAGCCTAAGTAGGATTGTGTAATTTTTTTAATCTATATCGACAGTTTCAATTTATTATTTCGCCGAAACTCTTCAAACAACTTTTTTTGCTGTAAAGAAAAATACATTGCCCAAGTGGAGGTATTTTCACAAGTGATCGGCTCGCTTGGAATGCTGGGTGGATTTTTTTTTAATTTTCCTAAGAAATTATGTTGGTGGCTGAAAATACTTCGAAATGAAAACAAGGATATGACTAAATTATTTAATGTCATTTTGTTTATTTATCTGGATTATGGCCAACGGGATGACCCGGATAAAACGCAGTGTACCACAGATAATAGATTCAGCATTATATACGCCAAAAAAGTAGACACTCCAAAATCCTGAAGAAAATTATTCAAAGAGGAACAAGCCTAAAATATGAAAATTGGAAAGCCATAAAAGCACTACAAATCCGTAAAAAAACCATGCACAACAACATTAGATATAATAAACTAAAAAGAGGCGGTATAGGCTTTTACCTTTCCACGAAATAATTGGTAGGTATCTGTAAATACATTTGCAGCCGGGCACATTCGCAAAAACAAGTGTGTATCTGCCTCGGAAGCCTTGTTTAAAGCCCCTCTCTTACAGTGCCAACGCTAGCCTAAGACACACAAGGCAGGGTTCGTGGTTGCTGACGGGTGACACGAGTCGAAACATGCAAGTGTAAGGACCCGAGAAGAGATGAAGATGAGATTTGGCCTTCAAAAAATGGACTAACATAAATATTGTTATGTTGATTATCAGGGATATTGTTTTACTTAAAACCCCGCTGGGGTCCCCGGCATGGCGCGCCCCGCGGGGGGCGTATTTCGCCCCCTCCGAAACTCATTTTCTAGGAAAGCTATAGAAAAATTACGGAGAGCATTTGAAAGCTGTTGACGAGGCCAAGCGAGATTATACGAACTATTTTTCTGTCCGTCAATATTGAGGTCAGCATAGGTCCAGGAAGGTTTCATAGGCTCACAACAGGGCAGTGAAGGGTCACAGGGTGACCTGGTATGATTGTGTTGCATATAAATCGACTCCCCGTGATATCAACATTATGCAAACAAAATCGAAGTTTTATTTCAATTCAGTTCAGAAGTTATTTGCCAAACAATCACTGTACGCTCCTGTGACCTCACATGACCTTCAACACCCGCACTGGCACTATCGTGGGGTCTGGCACCCGAGGGGTCTGGCACTATCGTGCACTGCAGAGGGGGGCCTGGTAGCCCCCTAAGATCTCAGAAACTAAGGGGCGTAGAAAAACGCCGTGTGGGAGCTGGGTGAGGGCTGTGGTGAACTACAACATGACCAATTTGTATTGGCCTAGATAATATCTTCAAGGTTAAACGAGGTCATAAACGTCGAACCTTGGCCATGCTGGGGACCGAGTGGAAAATGCCGTGATTGTGCGGGAAAAAGGCCGGAATAATCTACAGGCAGACCAGGATCGTACTAAGAAGGTCCAAAGAACCTTCTCTACAGTTTAAGGGTCAAGGTCATTCGGGGTCATTAACCTATAAGGTGATAATATGCTATACTACTTAACATGTATAATATGAATAGCACTATAGAAACTTTTGGGCGGGAAATTAGGTTTAACCCGCGCCCCACCGGGGGTCCGGCGCCACCTTCGCCCCACCGGGGGCATCGATGGCCCCCTCTAACTCCGAAAATATAAGGGTTAGAACAAACCTGCAAAGTGCATTAGAAAGCTCACGTGAATTCAGTAAGAAATTACTTAGCATGTTTAAGAGCTCAGGTCGATGGTTTGACCTCCAGAGATCAAGTTAGGTCAAGATTGGCTATTTTCACTCAAATATGCAATGCTTAAGCAAACTGGGCATAACTCTTATGCCATTAGAGCTTTTGAGATCTGGTAGAGTAAATTTGATAGAAAAATGCCAGACCTTTTTCTGCTATGTGGACTGTAATGACCTCCCGCCAGTGGTTTGACCTCCAGAGGTCACCTCGTGACTTCATATGACCGGAGGTCACGAAAGGTCAGAAAGTGACCTTGCTGTATATCAAATGAAAGCCAATGATGAGACATACACGATGATGTTTGATTCAGTGCTCTAGCTTAACTAGGTCAAAAGTTTTTTTAAATGCTGTTTTTGACCCCCTGGTGACCTTGGATGACCTCGGAGAGGTCAAAGGGCAAATATGGCTCCTGGGATCCGTGAAAGGGTGTCCAAGAACGTTTTTCTGAGCGAGCTGAGCATTTGCAATCGTTTTTGTGACTTTTAGATCATAAGACAGTTTTTCCCCATACTTTTTCAATGGGAGAGGTTACCTCGTGACCTGACCTTAGGTAACGAAATTGAAAAATCTCGGATATACACATTGTAGACCCTGGAGGGGTCATGAAATGTAGGAAGTTCAAATCGATCGACTTAGAAATGTAGTGTAGCTCTTATATAGCTCAGAAGTTGAAGTGAGGTGACCTTAGTTGACCTCGCCTGGTGACCTGACCTTGGCTTACCCGGGGTAAAAAATTGCAGAGATGGTGGAAAAATGATGGGGTGAGAGGTAGAACCCTCAACCGCGGTGCTGCGCCTCGTCGTTTTTCCCGGAAAAAAACTTAGGTGGGGCCATCGATAGCCCCGGTGGGGGCGAGGGTTAAGATTTCCCAATTACTCTCGATCTTGACCTTTGACCTTGAACTCGACATTGCGGTTCCTTAACTATGACGTCATAACATAATATACGTCACACCGGGTAACGCCATTTGACCCCAAGTTCTAAGCTCGATGATAATATCATTGGAGTTTTAGGGCACTGCAGAGGCTATATGTGCCCGCAAATACTGAGCTCAGTGACTTTGAAAATGCTGATATGACCTTGAGCTGTGACCTTTGACCTTTGGCCTTGAATTCGAACCTTATTTGAGGTGACCTTGACATATCATTCCGGTTTTATGGCTTAATGACGTCACCACTCGGTCTCCAATGCAAGTGAACTGATCCGACCGCGTGATTACGGCGATCTCAAAATGCAGGTCTGACTTTGGAAGCCTATACGTCCAAAACTTTTCGACCGATTTTCAAAAAATTTCCACCAATCATCGCGCTATTAAATTCTGCTAAATGTGGCTGAGCATCGTTTTTCGGCTACCAGCGGTTCTCCGGCCACCTCGGAAAAGCAGGTGGGGGGACCTCCGAGGCCCCCTCCAGTGCGCGTGTTAAGAGTTCAGATGGTCAAAAACCTAACTATATGGTCAACATTGTGGTAGGAATACACGGTTTAAGTATTATCAGGTTTACATGTCCAGCATTTATAAAAATGAGCCCTTTCAATTTTCCAACATATAATTATAAAGGGGTGATCAAAATATTGACCACACTTTTGGTCAACAAAATAAAATTTTGGGATAGTAGATTTATAGGGCCTAATGGCTTTATCATATTGTACAAATTTGAAACTGATCAGTTGGCAGATGTTCCTCAAGCGCCACTTCAAAATCGTAATTTTGGGTTTAGAGGTCGGGTCGCTTGACCTTGAGTAGCTCTTCACCTGAGAGGACCTTACTTAACAAATTTGGTCAGATGCGTAGAATTGATCAGGGATAAGGTACTGGAAGTTTCTTTGTTCTGCGTTGTCTGGGGAAAGCAGGAGGTTGGGGGGATTTCGATCCCGCCGGGCGCGTATTAAGGCACCGCATTCATGAAAAAAACATTGAAAGGAAAAGGGGCAAGCTGGATTTCAGTCGTGTCTTATCTCCTTTGTTTCTATTCGTGAGACATTTCTTTCACAGAGGTCTTTGATTTATTGTGTTTGAAAATCTTTTAGCACGCTATTGAGATTTCGTATAACAGCTTTACCATTCACGATTATATATGTTTCAGCTGACACTAAGTCGGAAAATGTATGATGTGCTTAATGAAAAAGAACCGCCCTTACCAATGCACAGAGTTTCAAGCATGTTCTAATAATGTATTGCTCAGGAATTCCTACTTTGTTGCTTAGCAACAGCCCCGAACACTTTGGTGCACCGAATAACCCCAAACTTCCCAGCGGACAACGGTGTTCACGGGTGTAGCTCAGTGTGGAGCTTGTTTTGGCTGGTGGTGGGGGGGGCTGCGATGCCGGGGAGGGGTGCCGAGCCCGGAGCGCAGCCGGCTGTATCTCTCCAGCATGGGGCTTGGTGTAAATAAATCTGCAGGTCTGCCGCCACACCGTAATTTAGCCTCCCAATAAGGCAGCAGGGGACACCCGCTTGACGGCAGCTGTATTTACGGCCCACCCACAAAAAACCGACGCCGCAGCCGCTAACGCCCAGTGTCTGGCGCGGGGAAAAGCCATCACCGTAAAATGAAGGTAAGCAAAAGGACTACGCAACAGTGTGTTCTCAGGCACTACTTTATGAATAAGAGCTAACCAGGCACAGAAGGATGGCACAAAAGCCCGGTGGGAAACCTGAAAAGGCCTTTCTTTAGTCTGCACCGATACTGAAGTTGTGGATAATGAAAAGCAAGTTCAGGAGAAAAATATTTTGCACGGCCCTGCCCAAAATTTTCAACATTCTGAAATATTCTTTGTTTCGAAAATGAAGTTCAGCGTGAGACGAATCTATACTAGTTTGAATTGTTATAAATCGAACGGGTAGATTTTAAGATCTGAGGGGGTTGCGAATCCGCCCCTTCCGTGATGTTATAGAGGTAGCCCGGAGACTAACAGGAATATGGCTGAAATAAGATATATTTGCAAACCCTCGCCCACAATTTGAAATTTGACAAATGAGACAAATCGATCGCAGTTAGATTTCTTTCAAATCGGACCGGTAATTTGTTTAACCTTATGGGAGCAGTCGCCCCCTCCCCTGGCAGGAATAGGTGTAGAGGCCTGAGAGAGGAAGGGTTAAAAAAGACGAGGCTTACATCCACTGAAATTTATGCAACGAGAAGACAGCTGGTAGGATGGGTTGAAGCCACCATTCTAAGGGGCTGTTCACATGTGACGTCAGAGACCGAAGCGGAGGGGTCTGCTATTTGCCGACTTTTCCTGACGAAAGGAGGCGGGGATCCGGCTTTTGCTGACAGGGGGGGGCATCGGTAGAAATCACTAGAACATATGTTCTTTTTTCAACGGCTCAGTATTCCTTGTGGTGCCAGTTTTGACTCTAGATATCGAGCCTTGCATCATACATGATACATGACGATAAAATGTCATGCAAAGCCAGTTTCAAGTCAAGAACAAGTGAAAGATTGATCAGTATTTCTGGGTTGGATAAAAATTATCGTTTGACCTGGAACTGTTTTATTGAGTGAGAACTGTGAGGGTCTGAGAAGGTCCCAGAGATATTGGTGGATATTTCCAATTGGTTAGTTTGTATAAAACGGTGTCCATTTAATCTATATTAAACCACAAGCATAGCCACAATATGTTTCGTCTTGTAGAGAAGGTAACTGGGTCTCTTCCGATCCGGAGATATGTCAGTAGGTACGCATTGCTGTAATTATGTATCAAGTGCCGGATCTAGAAGACCAATGAAGAGTGAGGATGGGGGTGATGGGGAGAAGGGAAAATGGGATTCAAAATCGTGGAAACATATGGGTTTTCAGAAAAATCGTGGTTTGGAGGGAAAATGACTCTTTCTCCGCCCCCTGGATCCGTGCCTGAATGCATCAAAATTTTGAAATTAGATCTTCGCGAACTTTGCTATCTACTGTACCCTTTGCTTGTTGCACCTTTAGTGTCATTTACCATTGTTGTTAGAAGAAAACTTTGTTGGCGAGACGGGGGGGCGAGGGCGGGTGGAAATTGCTGAGGAAGTATATAAAGGGTCAGTCAATTACTGACGATTGCTTACAAAGGAGGAAGGGCCGGACACACCAAATGTTACTTATATCATATATAAAAAGCCCCTATCATCAGTCATATCCCAGTAGATATAAAAGGGCGTCAGATTTGTCTATCCTGCCAGATTGGACTCCGACGTAAAATTAATGTATGTATTGTACGTTGGTCTGTAAGGCAGATGAATTCTGTAATGACAATGTGCGAAAGCAGTGCGTCGTCTTCATAGATGCTGCATTGTTGTACCGTTATAATCTCTGCATCCGAGTTTCCAGCCGTGCAAATAGCCGCCGAGTTCAACTATCTGCATTATTCAGCATTCAACAGTCACGGGACGGGAGCGGTGGTGCTCGTTAACCGACTGAAATGTTGCATATTCACACTCACTGCCCGGGGACGACTGTTTCCAGCCGTACCCGGCCATATCACCTAAGCACACCAGCTGTTTTTTAAAGCCTCCACACAATTGCTAACCAAGTGCCCGTTATGGACCTTCATTCTGATTGTAGTGGCAGTAAAATGACTGTTTGAAATATTGTATAATGCAGATCCAGTTGCCGTACTTTTACCTCCCTAAAGCAGGCCAAACCATCCTTGTGCAGAGGGCCATCAAAAGGTCTGTGTTGGTATCTCCACAAGTTCTTATTTAGGGTTCGCTCGCGCTTTTTCCATACTGTTCAGTTCAGTCTTGTTAGTTGCATGGTACCTATGAACTGGGAACACCCACTGGTCGGGTAATTGCTGAACCGGCTGAAATCCATCTGATCTCCATTCGTCCGGCTATATCCACAATCGTAGACAGTGTTGTGCAAAGCACCCCTTGATGTTCTCGGACACGCTCAAAAACCGCTCACGCAATATTTTGAAAAAAACCTTGTTCTCGGACGCGCACAAAAACAGATCGCGCGATATTTAGAAGAAAAACATTGTTCTCGGACGCGCGCAAAAACAGCTCTCGCGATATTTAGAAAAAAAAAACTTTTTCCCCGGAGGCGCACAATAACAGATCGCGCGATATTTAGAAGAAAAACATTGTTCTCGGATGCGCGCAAAAACAGCTCACGCGATATTTTAAAGAATAAAACATTATTCTCGGTCGCGCACAAAAACAGTTCACGCGATATTTAGCAAGAGCATTGTTTTCGGACGCGCACAGAAAGGTGCATTGCTGCATCTGCTGCAACAAGCGACCAGAAAGCTCCTTTCTACCGAAAAGCGCTTCGTGTCACTACAGCTTCGTGTGACATGGACCCGGGTGAAATCCCGGTTCTAGTTCCTTTGGATCTTTCGAAATGTTTTATGATGTTCATCATGCATAATTCCTTTCAAAGCTATATGTATATGAAATTGACACTGCATGGTTCTGCAGCTACCTTGGGGCCGCACACAGCAGGTGCAGCTGCGTGGAAACGTGACCGGTGCCGATCGCGGAGCGGGCAGCAGCTGCCGAGTTGGGGGTGCCTGTTCGACCAGCTGCGTCTGCAGAACTGGGGCTTAAATTTGTCTCAAACACGGGAGACTAGCCCTCGCCCGGGTGCGGGTGTTTGGACACCCCCTCGGGTTTTTACTGGAGCATAAAAAGGCGCGCGAAGCGCCGCCGTACTAGGCACACCTTGTGCTTGATCAATTCTGCAACTTTTCCCAAAGCTAACAGGGTTAACCCGCGCCCCGGTGGGCCTCCAAGCCACCTTCGCTCTGGCGGGGGAGGGTGTTTAAACACCCCCTCGAACTCGGCCCCTATGTGGGATAGTGAAAAATCGTGAACGCTGGTAGATAGCTCATACAAATTCATGAATAAACTATATTGGTCGCTTTTTGGCTCAGGTCAATATTGAGGTCATGACAGGTCAAAGAAAGTGGCATTTTAAGTATAGTTTTTGGCTCTATCGTCGGCCAGAGTTGAGTTAGAATCATTTCTAGGCACCATTCGCTTTCTCTCGTCATGGCAAATCGAATGATGTAGAATATGACCATACTAGGTCAAAACAAAAAATGGACTGACCTCAGGTCAGGTCAAGGTCACGTTCTAACCTAGCATAGTCAATATTCATATCGATCGACTCGCAACAGCAATACAAACGCAGTGATACCAAAAGAAAAGCCGTATCAACATTTCCGGCAAAAGTATTGACCTGAGTCTGAAAACTGCTTACGTAGCCCCAGATGACCTCTCAGAGGTCGCAGGTAAAAAATCGCTACGCAAACTTGGAAAGGGGCACAAGATACTACAATTTGGAGAACATAAAGTGTATAAGTATTATCAGCTGTATCTACACAAATACAGCCTAATGTCTGTTTTCCCATGTATTTCCAATGGAGAGGTCATGGTCCGTACTTGACCTTAGCTCATCCATATGAAAAATACAGGAACACTTGTTGTAGCACCCGGTAGGCCCATTACGTGGTATAAGTTCCAATCCGATAGATTCAGCCATTTCTTACTTCTGCCACCTTAAGCATTTTTCTAGGTGATGTCACTTGAGCTGCACTGGTGACCTGACCTGAGACGACCCAACCTTAAAATTTTGGGGGAAAGCTGCAGAATTAATCAAGGATAAGGTGTGCTAAGTGCAGCGGTGCTTCGCGCCGCCGTTTTTTCGTGCCGCCGCAAAAACCCGAGGGAAGGGTGTTCAAACACCCCAACCGGGGCGAGGGTTAATCTATCTAAGTGAAACTCATCACATAATGGGCACACCCATTGCACCAAAATTTTATCCGGTATTTTGGATTCCGATGACCTTATGTCAAATACGGACCATGACCTTTCCATTCGAAATGCATGGGAAAAACGGGATTTGGGCGAAAAATGTCTATTTGTGTACATACAGCTTATAATATCTTCATATTCCTCACATCGTAGCATCCTAGGATCCTTGCCAGGTCTATTCTGCAAGTTTGGACCTGTGACCTCTGAGAGGTCATCTGGGGCTACTTGATCAGGTGTTCAGACTTGAGTCAATATCTTTGTAGGAATTGATGACATTTTTATTTTGATACCATAACGTTGGGATTATTATTGTAAGTCGATCAATATGCATATTAACTATGCTAGGTCAGATTGTGACCTTGATCTGACCTTAGGCTAGGTTTTTTTGCTTTGACCTAGTATAGTCATATCATACATCGTTCGATTCGCCGTAACGAGAGGAAGCATTCGTACCGAAAATGATTCTAAGTCTAACTCATTCCTTTCAGACGCTAGAGCCCAGAAAATCTTACATGCTTCCTTCTTTGACCTGTCATGGCCTAAATATTGACCTGAGCCAAAAAGTGACTGATGTAATTTCTTCATGAATTTTTATGAGCTATCCACCAGCTTTTGAATTTTGACGCTGTCCGCATAGGAGGCGAGTTTGAGGGGGCGGGGGGTGTTTCAGGGGTGGAAAAACCCGCCAACTCACCAACCAGGGATGGCGACAGACCTTGGCACTGGAAATATTAAGTGTGACAGAAAACGTCTACGAAATCGGAACGCTGACAGCCGCGAAGAAAGTAACAGAGATCCCAGGGACCTGGGCCATTACTCAGTTAAAAACCTCGATACATAGCAAGGGGCATTTGACCCCCACCCACATCAACCCCCGCCTTCTCCTGAAATTATAGATTGCAGGTTTGATTAACTGGCGCCCCATTTCTCCGTTTTACGTCAGTGCCGTTTTGCAGTGTCTATGGCAGCCTTTACATATGTGGCAGAATTACACATATGTGTGATGTTCAGTAAGCCTCATTGCGAATTCAGGAATATTATTGTCTGGTTGTTTTGTATCAATGTAGGTACTAATGCCGCATTATATCCGCTTTAGTAAATGGCTATACTGAAAAGCTAAAAGCAACAGCTTTCAGTGTTAGACATTAGGTTGGCGGCAGGTTTGAGGCTTTTTCCTCCCCTGGGGTGTTTGAACCCCTCTCCCCACCAGTGCAAAGGTGGCTCGGAGGCCCTACGGGAAGCTGGTATTTGTCAGGAGGAGCACTAAGCTATGCATTGTGCGCGCTGTTTGCGGACAACCTGAGCTTGTGTACAGGTGAGAGGTGACGACGCGTCATCAGCGGACCGACATGACGGTCTGTTATACAGATAGCACTAGCATCAGGGTCTGCGGCAAAAACACTAGTTAGTTACGTTGGGCTGTCACCGGTCACCCTAAATTATTGTGGAAGTATCATTCATAATCTTCGTGCTGTATAACACGCGCATTGACGAGGGTCTGAGCCGCCTTTGCTTTAACGGAGGGGGGGCGGGTACTCGCCCCCTAAGATCTCAAGAACTACGCTAGGTAGCGAAAAACAGTAAGCGACGTTGGGTAGCCCATCCAATTCTCCATCGGAAATATTTAAACCATTTTTTCAGGTCACATTTAAGGTCACTAGAGGTCAAAACATGCCGTCATAGGGATAACATATAAATGAAGGTTTGCGGATATTACATCTGAACAAGTAAAGATAGAGCAAAATAATTTGAACTCTTTGAATCCCCGCAGCAAGACCAAATCAAATGATATATAATATGACCTTGCTAGGTCAAACCAAGGATTTGCGCTGCCCTGAATTCAGGTCAAATTCAAATTAGCTAAAATGCATATCATTAGAACCACAAAGACAAGCCAAATATAATGCAGTTAAAATAAACAATCCATCACCATCCGTTACTAAGTTATTCAGTTAAAACTATTTTCCCATGTATTTCCAATGGAGAGGTCATGGCTCGTACCTGACTTTAGATCATTGATATAAAAAATACCGGAGTTTTTTTGGAGAACACGATGGGCTCATTATGTGATATGAGTTTCAATTGGATAAGTTCACTCTGTTCTGACTAATGATATCTTAAACTTTTCAGGTCAGGTCATTTGACCTGTACTGGTGACCTGACCTGAGATGACCCAACCTTAAAGTTTTCACAAAATTTATAAAAATGATGAGAGAAAAGGTATGCCAGGGTACGGCGGCGCGTAGCGCCGCCGTTTTTATGGTATCTTCGAAAAAACTGAGCCGCCCTGGGTAGCTCAATTGGTAGAGCGTTGGGCTCCCGCCCGCAGCTCAGAAGCATGCAGTGGCAGTGCATGTCCAGGCTTGGGATCGGTTCCCCTGAGACGCTCTGGCGCTCAATAGTTTACCCGACGTACAGGTCGGCTGGCAACTGACTGGTGAAAGGGTGACCTGAGCGAGGCGGCCGTCCCTATGCTTTGTGGGACGTTAAACTTTGGCTTCGAAATCAACCCCTTCATTGTGGGAGTTGCTCGTTCGGGTGCTGGGGTCGGGGTCTCCGTGACAAGTCCCTTGATGACTTTAGTGAGACTCCGACTCCAACAGTCGAACTGAGAACAACTTGTACAAAATTTATATAAAAACCGAGGGGGTCGGGTACCCGCCCCTGTCAATGCGCGTGTTAAAGCATCGGGTTCGTATCGACCAGCACATTTATCATTTCGTGTAGATTCAATGCAATGACTTAAACGGAGCTTCAATACGGTGACGTCACAACGGCGCGGAGGGAACTTTTCATGATATGGGTGTCATGAGAAAAGTCACTAAAAGGTCACCCCTATCGCACAGTTATCTTGGATGATGCTTCTATGAAAATAGCTTCAATGGAATCAGAAGTGTTTAAACTTGTTTTCAACTTTCATTCGTTTTAGAATAAATGTGTTTTTCCTTTCATGCCGTATCGCGGCAAAAATAAGCCTGCAAACGGTGCATCACTGAAGGCTCGTTTTCCTCCTGCAAAATGAAAATATTTCCCTCCATTTGTCTTCTCTTAAAGCATACCATCCCCTCCACGGCCCATCCCCCCATCAGCCGGCTCCTCCCCCAAAAGAAAATCCTGATTGCCTGCCTGACCACATATGATCCCTTTTCTGGTTTCGAAATTTGTTTTGAAATAATTGACCATTTCGATCGTCCATTACAGCACCTCTATGTATGTTTCTTGTGGGACAACTAAAGTGCCCGTGTCCAAAAGGCTCAATTTCTGTGCTGGTGTGGTGTCGAGTCGATGTCGATACGACCACGTATCAGACGTAATGGAGCTCCTGCAATGACCATCTGGTCGCCAGATAATCACCTATCATACGGTGAGCGCGGTTGAAAGGATCGTTAGCTCGGGACGGCCTGCGTGCGTTGCACCAGCAATAGCCGAGCGGACCCCCAAGTGTAAAACCCTATGAACTGATGCCCTATGAACTAATTTGGCCCCTGAGCTAGCTGAACTGAGGGACTCTGTGCTGGTTTGAGCCCCCTAAACCATAAGCATCGCCACGGAAA